>SJYA01002929.1:278408-313779 GCA_006410615.1 Neotragus moschatus
GATGCTTAATTTTATTACTTTTTAACACAGGCAGATAGACTTTAAGTATGTCCTATATGTATTTTCACCTTCAGAGAAGTTTATGATACCTCAGAAATGCCCCTAAAAAGCTAAAGAATAAAAATCCCAAAGTAGCAACACCCATCCATATGGCTGGAAATCCCATGCCAGGCAATGCCTCTTACAGTTGTGACATACTTTATATTCTTCCAGAAAATTTTCATTGCATTCATAGTTTTTATAGGTATTGTGGTAATATAATTTTTCACTATTTCATTCTCACTCTGGAGTCAATGAAGGGGGAAGAAGTTTGGACTGTACGAAACTAAGGAAGCACAACTTTGATTCACTGTCCTTCTGAAACAAATTTGTCAGCTTTATATGGTCAGCAGTAGCATACCAAGCTTTAAGCATGGAAGCACTTTGAAGACACTGGTGTATTATTATACTTAGAAGTGTCTCTGCAAAATAAAAATTCTTGCATTTTTCTTGATATATGAATATATGTACTTTGTTATATGAATGAATTCAATTTGCCTTGTATGTTTATAGGCTTATTTGCTGTGTCCTTTCCATGATGGGATTTAAAATTTTTTCTCTACTATAAAGCTCTTTTCATTACACTCACACTTTCCCAATTCCACTAATTTAATCATTAATGCAAATGATGGACTGTAATGTATTCTGTGTATGTGTGTATACATGTGTGTGTACTTATTTCTGAATATCAAAAATTAATGAAAAACATATTTCCAAAATTCTATCTTCTCTCTTAGATGCTTTATAGAAATGCTTCTAAAATATACTGTGTAGCCAGTGAATGGTAGAAGACCAGCTTAATTTTTTCTAAGATCAGAGGTACTCTTTCAACTAAAAATATGCAAACATGTAGAATTTGCCAAACCAAACTAAAGCTCCAGAATTTGAAGGTAATGGACACTTTCCTTAGCCCTTCTGAAGGACAATCAGGGCAATTTGGAGGCAGCTCATTTTACTTAACAAGAGCTAAAGCATTTATAGTGTAGGTTGTCCTTAAGGGGAAAATACTGAATTATAGAGCATAATTTTATGCATAATTTAACTCCCCTTCTAGAAATATGTCTTTATCTGAAGAGATTAATTGCCTGAAAAATCTTCATGCCCCAGTACATCTAGGAAACCTTTATACAATAAACCTTGTTGGATAAAAGCAATATTAAAATAATATCTTTAACTGTTAAGACAAACACTGTCTGTTAACTATAATTAAGGCAATTTCAAGACTCCAGTAAAGTGTCATGATATCATGAATAGAGACATGTGTGGAAATAGAGGATATTCCCTCTTTATACAAGTTCAAGACAGTTTTGGAACTTGCATGTAATCAATAGTTTGATAATGAGGGAAAAAAATGTAAGATTCAAGAAAAATCATGGCTAGGAAATAAAATAAATAGTGTTTCTATATTCCTGTTGATATCAGAAGCTTCTTAAATTTAAATATTTACCAGAAAGAGCAGGACAATGAGCTCATTTTCCATCTGCCCTAAATACTGAACTTCAGTGTTGTGCATGCTTGAAGGGAATAACCAATTTGTATTAGATTTGTTAAAGTTACAAAAAATACTCTATCCAGATATTGAAATGTCTCAACTATTTTGAGTGCTGTTTAGAAAACATGCTTATTGGAATAGTACGCAGCACATAAATCCCCATAATCCTTGCCCTTAGTACCCTGTTGTTGTTCTCATGTGTCCCTGTGCACACCCATTTTCCACTGAATGGATAAACCACATTTTGTTGATCCCTTCATCTGTCGACAGACTTTTAGGTGGCTTCCACATTTTCACTATTGTGAAAAATGGTGCTATGAGTGTGGGTCATGAATATCACTTCAAAATCCTGTTTTCAATTATTGTGGGTCTATACCAAGAAACCAAATCACCAGACTACTTATGATAATTATATTTCTAATTTTTGAAGGAGTAGAAGGCTATTAAGCTAAAATAATTCTGGACATAAGTGAATTCTCTGCTTTCTGTTACATATATCTGTCCTCTTTCCACCTAACTTTACCCCCCTTCTCCATATCCAGTAGCTGAAATAAACAGAATGGGGGAGAATAGAAAGACAGAAATGAATCACATGTCATCTGAATCCACATTCATAGCTATACCATGAGTTTTAATATGAGATGAAATTGTGTCCTTCCTTTTTATGGTTTATTTATTTTCAGTGATTTTATTTTTTTTATTTACCAATTTATTTGGTTGACTTTCCTGGGTCTTCATGCTTGCCCAAGCTTTTCTCTAGTTTCATTGCCCAAGCTTCTTATTGTGGTGGCCTCTCTTGTTGAAGAGCACAGGCTCTAGGGTGTGTGGGCTCAGTAGTTGCAGCTCTCAGCTCAAGAGCACAGGCTCAGTCCATGGGTTTAGTTGCTCCATAGCTTGTAGGATCTTCCTGATCAGGGATCAAATTTGTGTCTCCTGCATTGCCAGGTGGACTCTACCACTGAGCCACCAGGGAAGGCCCATCGTTATTCTTCATATATAACATGATATTGATAACTCCTCTTCATTAAAGCAGACAATCAGGGCTCTCCAACAGTGCATGGATTTACAATAATTTGTATATGCTCTATCACTCAGGCTTATTTTTTTTAACAGTGGCATGAATTAGAATTCTGATTGCTATTCTGATTGCTATCCAGAAAATCACAAATGTCAACATTAAATCTGTGCTTTCTTCAAAAAATAAAAGATGTTGGTTATGAAGTAAATAGGCTCCCCTGGTGAATAGATGGTAAACATCTGCCTGCAATGCAAGAGACCCAGGTTCAATCCTTAGGTTGGGAAAATCCCCTGGAGAAGGGATTGGCAGCCCACTCCAATATTCTTGCCTGAAGAATGGACAGAGGAGGGCGACAGTCCATGGAGTCACAGAGTCAGACATGACTGAGCAGCTAACACAACAGCATGAAGTGAAGATGATATGAGGCAAAGAACTCAGATTTTCTTTTTTACCTTTGCATTTGGCCAATTTAATGGATATTTGTTGATTTTCGACCACAGAGACTCCATAAGCTTTCCTCACATCTCAATTTTCTTTTGGGAAATTACCCATTTTCTTTTCAATGTATGCTGGTGGCATTGTTAATTATGTTCCCTGATTTAGGGGAAGGTAAGAGACCTAAGGTGGACCAATCAGGCTCATACTCTCAAACTGAGGCAGAGGAATAATCAGCAGTTCGAATTCATCCCATCAAAAATATTACTATTAATAATATAAGGAGTTTCTCCTGATATTTATGATGATAACTCCATAAAATATCCAATTGAAAGGAGGAAACACCCTTCTGTAGCTGTCCCCATATATGTATATGGGAAAAACATAATGATAAAAGCAATTCTATTCCAGATTTCACTGTACATAAAGATTACAAGAAGCCAAATCTGCTTCCGTTTAACTTTGCCTAAGTACAATACAGTTTCTCTATCATAATGTTTATGGAATCTTCTTGATAAAATGCTTTTTATTCTGAGTTGGATGTTGGTTTCCATGTTATACTCACTATCACAAAATATTCTTGGTTTATGAGTTTTCATAAAGAACAGTTATCTATAACATCCACAGTAGAAAAATGATTTCTTTAATTTTTACCATATAGGATTTTATAGGACAATGTATATCATACAGATCTATATTGCTACTATTCAATTTATTAAATTTTAGAAAACCAAAAGTCAATTTACCCACTTCTCCCATATCCCATGCCCTGCCTCTAGCACCCACCAATCTGTTCTATGCATATATGACATTTTTTTAAACATACAGTAGTAGTTTCCCATTATTTGCAATGAATATGTTCCAAGACCCCCAGTGGATGCTTGAAACCATGAATAGCATGGACTCTATATTTATTATGCTTTTTTAGTATACATACATGTACTGTCTCAGTTGCTCAGTCATGTCTGACAATTTGCAACCCCATGCACTATAGCCTACCAGACTCCTCTGTCCATGGAATTTTCCAGGCAAGAATACTGTACTGGATTACCTTTTCCTACTCCAGAGGATCTTCCTGACCCATAGTAAGATATTAAAAACAGTAAAAAATTNTATTATGCTTTTTTAGTATACATACATGTACTGTCTCAGTTGCTCAGTCATGTCTGACAATTTGCAACCCCATGCACTATAGCCTACCAGACTCCTCTGTCCATGGAATTTTCCAGGCAAGAATACTGTACTGGATTACCTTTTCCTACTCCAGAGGATCTTCCTGACCCATAGTAAGATATTAAAAACAGTAAAAAATTTAAAAAACAAGTTATAACAATATACTCTAGCACAAGTTATGTGGAACTGGCCTCTCTCTCCCTCTCAAAGTATTTCATTGTACTATATATTCACTTCTTTCTTCCTGAGATAGTATCTAATGATAAAATGCATATGTAATTAGATGAAGCAAGGTGAACCACAGAAGCACTGTTGTGCAGTGTTAAACTATATTGACTCTCTGACCATTCCTCAGGAGAAGGGTCATCTGTTTGAGGTGGTCCTAGATCATCCAGCCGTGGCATGGTGATGGTTGACTAGCGGGAGCAGATGATGTTGAAGATGGGTGGTCTCGGGAAGGATAGAGGAGGACAACATGAGATTTCATCATGCTTCTAAGAATGACAGCANTGAATATTCACTGGAAGGACTGATGCTAAAGCTGAAACTTCAATACTTTGGCCAATTGATGTGAAGAACTGACTCCTTGGAAAAGACCCTGATGCTGAGAAAGATTGAAAGCAGAAGGAGAAGGGGATGACAGAGGATGAGATGGTTGGATGACATCACCAACTCAATGCACATGAGTTTAAGCAAGGTCTGGGGTTTGGTGAAGGACAGGGAAGCCTGGTATGCTGCTGTACATGGGGTTGCAGAGTCAGATATGACTGAGTGACTGAATTGAACTGAACTGACTGTGTGTAATAGAAATCATGTAATGTGAAACTGCAGATCGAGGGGAGGGGTGCTACTGTATGTAGATTTTANAAGCAGAAGGAGAAGGGGATGACAGAGGATGAGATGGTTGGATGACATCACCAACTCAATGCACATGAGTTTAAGCAAGGTCTGGGGTTTGGTGAAGGACAGGGAAGCCTGGTATGCTGCTGTACATGGGGTTGCAGAGTCAGATATGACTGAGTGACTGAATTGAACTGAACTGACTGTGTGTAATAGAAATCATGTAATGTGAAACTGCAGATCGAGGGGAGGGGTGCTACTGTATGTAGATTTTAGATTCTACTTATAAGAAAGATCATATGGTATTTATCTTTGTCTGACTTACTTCACTTAGCACAATGCCTTCAACACCCATTCATGTTGTCACAAATGGCAAGACTTCATTCTATTTTATTATAGAATAATATTTTATTATATATGTACACCACAATTTCTTTGTCTATTCACTCATTAATGGGCACTTAGGTTATTATTCTACATAATCATTCCATTCTGTACAATGTGGCAGTATATAATATTAAAATATATGTCATACATAATTATGTATTTTATATGTATTTCATGTAATATTTTAATATCATATATTGCCACATATATAGAATAGGTTTATATATATAATGTAATATAACATTATGTAATTTGATTATATAATTATATAAATATATTAGACAGAAGAGTCATATATATAATACAGAAAGATTATATAATAAAACAGGATGATTATATATCATATATTTATAAATATATGATTGAAAGTTTCTTCTTCATTTCCTCTTCATAAATGGTTTAGCTTATACCCTTCGAGTATACAAGACTATATAGATGTGACTATGTGAGAAGCAAATAATCCTGGTCCAATTAGACATTATATTTATACATTGATCCATGCATTTACTTCTTAAAACCAACAATTAGTAATATTGTCTCTCTCCTAGTATCCTTTTATGTATTAGGAAAAAGAAATTACTAGGTTGGGTACACTGACATGACTCAATCATATAAATTTTTTAACTTAAATTTCTTTAACTGTTGTGCTGTTTATAGACAAATATAAGATGATAAGAATTGAGAGTTTACAGTATTTTACATGTTTGCACTGCTATCTGAAATAATTCCAGTGATAATTCTAGTATATTTGTGAATAATGGCTATTGTGTCTTTCTACATTGTAATGAACTGATAATCTAGGCTGATAATCTACATTTTAAATCAGCTGCATTGTTAATAAATGGTATTAAGTACTTAACAAAATATTATTAAAATGAATGATGAATAGATAAATGTAATGGGATTATTGTTTTTGTGAATAGAGATGGATAAATAAATAACTGTTTGCTTTTAGTCCACACAAAGAGGAGAAACGTGTAAAGCATAATATCATTTTATGGACTGGTTCATCCCTAAATATCACTTGAGAGGAAAGCTTACTGGAATTGTTGATTAATGAGAGGGGAAAGTGATCAAGACACACTTAGAGCATAGAAACATGTAGGAAGTGAGATTTAGGCAAAGGAACTTGCATGAGTCCATAAATCAATATGAAAATAATTAGGAAGAGTGTGATGGAACATCTGTAGTATCCAAAATTAAGACAGAATATAGAATCTATTGTTTTTACCTACTTGTGTTATTCAGTAAGCATGTGTGTATTATTCAGTAAATACCTATTTAGTGTCTGTTAGGTGTCAGGCATTGTAGGGGAGAAAAAAGTTTGCAAAATAGCTTCCTCCATTAATATATAGAAAGATTTATTCTTGCATTTTGAGAATATTTACTGTGAACTTACTATTTAATGGCAGGCCTTGCAGGGAAAATTTCAATGAGAAAACTAGACAAAACTACCTGCTTCATATGGTCTATATCCTCATGATGGAATATCAGAGGGAGATGTTCTTTTAGAACAAAAGATTGGGACAAAGACAAAAAGAAGAGAATGGGTCAGAGAAACAGAAAGAAAAGTATATTTGAATTATCATAAATCTGAGTTTGAGTTCCATTAGGCTCCTATTCAGTTCAGTTCAGTCGCTCAGTCGTGTCTGACTCTTTGCGACCCCATGAATCGCATCACGCCAGGCCTCCCTGTCCATCACCAACTCCTGGAGTTCACTCAGACTCATGTCCATCGAATCAGTGATGCCATCCAGCCATCTCATCCTCGGTCGTCCCCTTCTCCTCCTGCCCCCAATCCCTCCCAGCATCAGAGTCCTTTCCAATGAGTCAACTCTTCACATGAGGTGGCCAAAGTATTGGAGTTTCAGCTTCAGCATCAGTCCTTCCAAAGAACACCCAGGACTGATCTCCTTTAGAATGGACTGGTTGGATCTCCTTGCAGTCCAAGGGACTCTCAAGAGTCTTCTCCAACACCACAGTTCAAAAGCATCAGTTCTTCGGTGTTCAGCTTTCTTCACAGTCCAACTCTCACATTTATACATGACCAATGGAAAAAACCATAGCCTTGACTAGATGGACCTTTGTTGGCAAAGTAACATTTCCGCTTTTTAATATGCTATCTAGGTTGGTCATAACTTTCCTTCCAAGGAGTAAGCATCTTTTCCTATTAGATGCCATTAAATAGCACTGAGAAATACTTAAGGATCAATACAATTTCCTAGAGATAATATGGAGTCATGAAAAATCTGAAACCTATCCTGAAAGGAAGGTTGAGTTAGCTTTTTGCAAAGAGATAGATTATTGTGAGATGAGTAAGATCTATAAACTCGTTTGCCCCGTTCAAGTTTAATATGAATACTCAAAGTAGTTTAAGGTCTGTAAAAACAGCCCAGTCTTCTCAGTCCATCACCTGTCAAAACAGGCATAGTCAGGAGATTAGGATCTTCACTTCAACTTGGATCTGTAGCTTTTTATACCTTTCCCTATTCCAGGTGGGGAAAAAGGGAGAACTAGAGCTTAAAACAGTCCCAGTAAATGCCAGGTGGGTTTATCGTGGATATAAACTTATCTACATTTTAGTTAGTCAACTTAAATTGAAGCCAAGTATGGTTTTTTGTTTTGTGTTCTTCACACTACACACACTGACTCCACAGAAACAAAGGGCCTCTGTCTTCCAGGAAATGCCAGATGTTGGTTTTGACTAACATCTGCTTTTTTTCTTTGTTTGTTTGTTTTAAATTTTGCATCCCATTGATCGTCAGAATTGAAGTTCGTTGAAAAACCATAAAGAAAGTTAATGTAGAATGTCCCAACATTCAAACCTCTAGATATATAAATGTCACTTTGTAGACTTTCTATTAACCATGGTGTTTCTGAATTATCACTGTAATATTTCAGTAATGGGATAGAAACTGTCAAGGTCAGAACAGCCTCATAAGGGACACGTGCAAAAAGAAAGCATTAGATCTAAAAAGCACAATGGTAGCTGTTCTAAGAAACCTTTTTATTAAAGTAATGGACCAAAAGATATTATGTAGAAATGTGAGATTGCATAAAACACTATGTGGCAAGTTTGCTCAGAGATGAAAAGCGGTTTTTCCTTTCTGTTATCTTTATAATTTAGCACATAAAACACCTTGGCTCCTTTCATTCCAAGTAAAACGTATATTTAATATCCATAAAGCTTAATGAAACTGGCTTTTCTACAGAAAGGATGATTTAAATGACTTTAAATTGCATTTTTAGTCCACAGATCAGTGATGTTATTTGCAATGCTCCTGGTAGCCTGCAGGCGGAGCCCTGGGCTGCACAAAAGGGAGGTGCAGCCTCCACCAGGGAGCCTCAGACCTTTCCTCTCTTCGTCTGAAAGGTCCTGACAGCTGCGTATAACAACTAGGAACATAGCTTGGTCATTACTGTCACTAGGATATTGAATGGTTTTGTTGTTGTTGTTGTTGTTTTTTCATATTTAGTAGTTCAGTCAATGGTCAAATTTCAGATCATAGGATAAATCATCTACCTTCCTTTCTCATCACTCCACTCTGTTATCAAAAACAGACAAATAGAAGAGAAAGCAAAACTCTTAGCAACTGGTATGGATTTAAAACCCCACAGACCATCAGTATGTACATAGCATTCACAGTTTACTGAAAGTCTCTCTTCTCATTTGCTCCTCTTGCTACCCCTGTGAAGTACAGTTTATTAGTATTCTGGTTTGTTATCTGACAGTTCTTAAGAGTAAAGATGTCACATAGCTGATGATGTTATTAAGTCAATAGATGTTAGATACAGGACCCAAATCAAGACACCCTTATATTTTATATTATACAATATGTGTAGTTTTTTTCCTCTGCATTTACACATCCTATGAAATTATTTTACACCTTTTTTTATAGTAGCATCATCCCAAAGAGATCCAGATGAGTTTGAAACTTCAGGAGCTGTGTGATCCTAGAAAAGGCTGAAACAGTCTACCACACATTCTTTTTTTTCTTTATCAGAATAACTTGAGTCTAAGTTTAGATTTTTTTTTTTCATTAAAATTCAATATCATCTCTGGCAAAGTACTCTATATAGATATTTGTATTTTAGTTCTGTGTAGATAATAGTGTATTAATACTGTCAAAGGAATGAAATTTTGGATCATATTTTTTTTCTTCTTTGCACTAGACCTGAAATAAAGGCTCTTGAACTGACACTTTCTTTAAAAAGCTTTAATGAAATCTTTTTGAAATCCCCAAATAAGGTCTGAATAATATTATTTATTATTTATTATTGTCATGGTTTGCTAAGTCAGTACACATACCTTGATGCATCAAAATGCTTTTTCAATGAAATCACTAGACCACAAAATAATTGTTCTGTTTTCCTCCATCATTTAACCAGCAATGATTTTTCAATGTTTTTCTATGTAATTAAATGTCTGTGAATCATTAATGCCATCTAAAAGTACAACATCCATAAAACTGTTGATTTGACAGCAATATAAACATGAGGCATGAATGTTCCCAGGTTTTTTGAGAGGCAAAACCTTTTTTTGGGAAACATTAATATTTTGCCATTATGGGACATTTAATTCTTAACCAAATGCATAGCTACTTACTCTAGTTTAAATAGCATTCGGAGACTTCTATTTTGGGATAGTATTTCAAATACTCTTGATTGTAAGATTATTCTAGACAATCAACAGTTTCTAAGAGCAAGCCTATCTTTCATTTAGAATAATCATGAAATAATTCCAAGAGGAATTTCAGATAACAACCATTATTATTTTGAACAATAATTAAATATACCAAATAAGATTAGCACAAAGTCACACAAAAGACTGGTCCTAGCACAGAAAAAGGTCAACATTTCCTATCTCTCAGAAATACCTTTTTAACATTTTTTAATTACTTTGTGTTTCCTTTGTTTTTGTTGAATTTTAGGAAAACCAATATTCTCTACATGGCGGAGAAAGACACCAATATAGTTTCACTAACATTCATCTTATTACTTTCCCCCCCATAATTTTGGTTACAATTGAGCAGAATACTTAGAACATTTAAGTAGTTTTTATTAATATAGTGTACTAGGAAAAGTATATTTCCACCACATTGACTTCACTTGAGATACCAATTCTACTGTATTTAGCTGTTCAATTGCAAGAAAACCATTTAAACTCTCTCAAGCTCTACTTATCTTTCTTTAAAATTTCTTACATATGTCATAGATTTCTTAGGATTTGTTCAAAATGTTTAGCAGTTCATAGCATATAATAAGGAGAAGGCAATGGCACCCCACTCCAGTACTCTTGCCTGGAAAATCCCCATGGATGGAGGAGCCTGGTGGGCTGCAGTCAACGGGGTCTCAAAGAGTCGGACACGACTCAGCGACTTTCACTTTCACTTTTCATTTTCACGCACTGGAGAGAGAAATGGCAACCCACTTCAGTGTTCTTGCCTGGAGAATCCCGGGGACAGGGGAGCCTGCTGGGCTGCCGTCTATGGGGTCGCACAGAGTCAGACACGACTGAAGTGACTTAGCAGTAGCAGCAACATACAATAAATGCACAAGAAGTAGTAGCTATTTGCTTATTCTTCTTACATGGAAGTAGGTGATCACTTGCTCACAGTATCCAAATACATTAGACAATTAGATGGTTAACACATCTCTTTGACAAACTCTACAAACTCTATCTTTTAAGCATTCACTCACTTAATAAACATTTACTGAACACTTATTATGTGCCAGTACAGTACTGGTACTTCCCTGGTGACTCAAATGGTAAAGAATCTGCCCATAATGCAGGAGACTGGGTTTGATCCCTGGTTTGGGAAGATCTCTTGGAGAAGGTCATAGCCACCGACCACAGCATTCTTGCCTGAAGAATCCCATGGACAGAGAGCCTGGTGGCTACAGTCTGTGGGCATCACAAAGAGTCAGACATGACTGATTGACTAACACACACTGTACTAGGGGTACATAAAGCAAATAAAGCAAAATCATTGTCTCAAGAAATGTGCTGTATTATTAGGATCATGTTTCCATGTATCGAAAGAATATCATATGAAAAGCATTGCATCAACTATTTTTAGAACATTATATTATTTAATTAAAACTGTTCTACAAGTCAGGATTTGAACCTCTATTATACTCTAACCTTTAAACCCATGTTCTCAGTAGGTACAAGATACTACTATGAAAACTGGAAGCACATTTTGATACAAGAAGATAAGAGCAATATAATTAAATTGCTTAATGACAAATATCTACTTTTTTACCATTTATTTTTCACATGCATATTAATTTCAGGAGAAAAAAACAATGGGTTTTATTTCTTTGATTTTTTTTCTTTAAACAACACACATTTATTCTCTCAGAGTTCTAGATGGTGAAAGTCTGAAATCAAGGTGTCAGCTCTAAAGGTGAATATTTATCTGCTTCTTTTAGCTTCTGGTGGCCTCAAGCATTCCTTGGCTTGAGGAAGCTTAACTCTAGTTTGTGACTCTTCTTTGCTTGTGTTCTTTCTTCTTATTAGAACACTTATTAGCCGTTAGATTTACTATCTCTTCCAATTTCAGTATATCATCACGATATTTTTACCAGTGCATCTGCAAAGACTCTCTTTCCATATAAGGTCACATTCTGAGATTCTCACTGGGTGTGAGTTTTGAAGGACACTACTTCTTGCCTGGAGAATCCCAAGGNCTTATTAGCCGTTAGATTTACTATCTCTTCCAATTTCAGTATATCATCACGATATTTTTACCAGTGCATCTGCAAAGACTCTCTTTCCATATAAGGTCACATTCTGAGATTCTCACTGGGTGTGAGTTTTGAAGGACACTACTTCTTGCCTGGAGAATCCCAAGGACAGAGGAGCCTGGCAGGCTGTAGTTCATAGGGTCGCAAAGAGTTGAACACAACTGAAGTGACTTAGCACATTCTACTGCACAATTTTAACCTGTAAATTATTAGAAAGAGCAGACATTTTCTGTTGAAAATGTAGCAGTATATATTCATTTATCAAATTAATGCAATTACTAAGTTTTTGGGGCATATATAATACAAAATTTTCTTAAAGTAAAATATGCCTTGAAATTTGTCCTACATGTCTATTACTATATATGATAGATATGCATGGCATCTCAAATTTCTGGATTACCTGATAATCTCACAATCTAGTAAAGAATCCAAGCATAAAGCAACTACTTACAAAAAATCATTTAGTCATATATGTGATGTGCAGAATAAGGTGAAGAAACAGGTACACTGAACACATATCAGATGGACTTGATCAAATCTTGAGAATTGGGTTTTGTGAGGAAGTAATGTCTAAACTGTGGAGAAGGCAATGGCACCCTACTCCAGTACTCTTGCCTGGAAAATCCCACGGATGGAGGAGCCTGGTGGGCTGCAGTCCATGGTGTCGCAAAGAGTCGGACACGACTGAGTGACTTCACTTTCACTTTTCACTTTCATGCATTGGAGAAGGAAATGTCAGCCCACTCCAGTATTCTTGCCTGGAGAATCCCAGGGACGGGGGAGCCTGGAGGGCTGCCGTCTATGGGGTCGCACAGAGTCGGACACGACTGAAGTGACTTAGCAGCAGCAGCAGCAATGTCTAAAGTGAGGTTAAAAAATGACTACGAAGTAACTAATTAAAAAGAATTTACCTTTGATTCCACTGTACTTCTGCACACTCTTGTTATTCTAATTTTCGGAGAAATATGTTAATTATGCCCCTTTCATTCATTTACTCTTCTCGTGTGACTTAATATACCCCAAAGAGAAAGCAATGAATTGTCTTGTGGGTAAGCAACATAACCTCACTTTTACATTAACTTTTGGCATTTAGATGCAGTTGGACAGAAACAGTAGGGAAACTTCAAGAATAAAGAACCATAATTTGACCTTTAAATTCTTCTGAAAAAAACTTGTTTATAGTACTGTAATTACAGGTCAGTGTCATCCAATGTAACACTAAACTATAGTCCCTGGTAGGTCTCAGAGAACTCTCATTTGTAAAAGCTTATACATACTGTATTTATCCTACCATTGCTTTCAACTATTGTGCATACATGGACCTGCTGATGAAGACATATGTATATGGGTATTGGGACTTCTCTGATGGCTCAGTGGTCAAAAAATCCACCTGCAGTGCAGGAGCCACAGAAGATGGGGGTTTGCTCCCTGGGTCAGGAAGATCCCCTGGAGGAGGGCATGGCAACCCACTCCAGTATTCGTGCTTGGAGAATCACAGGGACAGAGGAACCTGGCAGGCTACAGGCCATAGGTTTGCAAAGAGTCAGACACAACTGAAGTGACTTATCATGCTTGTAGGTATTAACATATGCACATGTACAATTAACATATGTATGCATAAGTATTAATCTAGTTAGACTTTTACTGTCATGTACAGTAGGACTCCTAGAAGATTACTATTCTTCCATTTCCTTGGTAATTTCTTGGAAAACAGGGATATTTTAGAAAAGAGTTTCTACAAGCTTTTTCCCTAAAACAACAGATGATTGAAGTGAAAATCTCAGTGACCATAACATTAAGGTAATTGACACTATTAAAAATAAGTCAAAATATCTGAGTAAAATAGTCCCATGTGGAAACATGTCTACTTTCTGTTAATATGGTTGACTGCTTTCTATGAACAACTTCCATAGAATATTCTTGAGAGGAAAGAGGGAATTTAATAAACNAAACAACAGATGATTGAAGTGAAAATCTCAGTGACCATAACATTAAGGTAATTGACACTATTAAAAATAAGTCAAAATATCTGAGTAAAATAGTCCCATGTGGAAACATGTCTACTTTCTGTTAATATGGTTGACTGCTTTCTATGAACAACTTCCATAGAATATTCTTGAGAGGAAAGAGGGAATTTAATAAACAAGCCTCTCTCAAAAACAAGCAAGTCCATATGAAACATCCTTAGAATAACAAGGTGACAATTTAATTTAAACTAATTTAAGCTAATTTAATTAAACATAATCATATTCATATCTATGTTGTACCAATAAGACCTTCCCTTAGCTGGAGATTGTTTGCAACTTTTATGGCCTCTTATCAATTAAACAGTCAATTGAAGCCCTGTTTTCAATATGATTCAATCATAACATTGATTAAAAAGACTACAGAAAAGCTCCTCTTTGTTGGTTTAGCAGAATTTTGCATACCTCAGTTGGGAAATAATGCACATAATTCTGTTGAATACAGGATGATACTCTTACCTTTCTACTTTCAGTGTTGAAAACTAATTTAATAAAAGATATTTCATTGTATCCTCCACGGCTCTTAATTGGACAAATTTGCCTCCTTTATTTTAGAATGCAATAATTCACTGCCTAGAACTGTTTGTACATTTGTTATATATATCCCTTCACTAGTATCTGAAAAGCACACTTCTTACCTGCCAATTGCAAAACTCATTTACATTCTGATCACCAGATATAAATCAAAGACTCTGTTCCAAGCACTGAGCTGGGCTCCACGGGTACATTAATAAATCTGTCTTTTCTCTTAGAGCCATCTGTACCCTACATAAAACAATCATGCGGAACCTTTCCATACAATGTTAAAATTGTTCTAAAGCCAGTAAATATTTACTGATTTCTCACTTTGTGCCTGGGACTGTTCTGAGCATTCTTCAAGCACTAACTCATTTATCCTATATACTCTCCCCATGAAAAAAAGTTACAAGGCAAATGTGAGTAATTTGCCAAATGACACAAAACTAAAAAGTGGGAAAAACACAACCTTTTTTACACTTCAGAAAAATCACTAATTACAATGTTTATATATCGGCAGAAGTAACACTTACTGGTCCTCTGTGTTTGTATCTTAACTCACTCCATCTTCTAAGGGACCTTGTTATTAATCATTTCTTCCATCTAAAAGTTCTCTCAATTGCATTCTTCATGTTAACATTTAAATATACTCAAGTCTTCTACCTTATAAACAGAAATAAGTATAAGAATACATTAATGTGCTATCCTATGATTTGTTGTTGCTGTTGTTTCAATACATTTTTTTTCTGGAAGTTTTACTCCTTCCCAGGACTTCTATTGTCATTAATGTGACCGACAATCACTCCAAATTTATAACTTCCATTCTCAACTCTTGGTACCATGCTATAATTGATCTCCTTGTTCCCTGCTTAAGTGAATGGCATCTTTTTAAACAACGATTTTTGCATGTCAGAAACCTAGAAGTTATCCTACTCTCTAAGCCTCTATTTCATTCCTTTAAAATATCCTATAACTTTTCTTTTCTAATTTGCAATTTTAGCCACTTATCTCTATGTCATGTCACATGCCTAGATCAAGCTATGAGTTTTCTCCTCTCTGGAAAGAAACAGCCTCAAAGTGGATTTCCCTTCTTTCACTTTTTCCATACTGCATTTTATTATCCACTCCATAAAAACATTATTTCAAAACATAAGTATAATGATGACATTTCTTTCATTAAACCCCATTGACAGAGTCAAGGATCTCCTTTGACACTTGCTGTTTAGTCCCTGAGTTGTGTCTGACTCTTTGGGACCCCATGGACTATAGCTCACCAGGCTCCTCTGTCCATGGGATTTCCCAAGCAAGAATACTGGAGTGGTTTCCCGTTTCCTTCTCCAGGGGATCCTTAGCATAGCCATTAAAGTCTTATATGGTCTGGTGCCTTATTACTGCCCTGACCACACTGTCTAATGTTTAAATTTTTTTTTCAGGAAGAATTTCTATTTCTTTAGCTAAACTTTTAAGTTGTGGGTGGCGGGAAGGCCTTAGAAAGAACTGTTCCATGGTATGAAATACATAACTCAGAAAAACTCAGAAGGATTTTTCAAGGAAGTTGGTCTATTGTGCCTGCACTTTCTTCAGTTTTCTAAGAGAATTATTCTTACCTGAAGCTTGCTAGCACTAAAGATTTAATGGGCATAATGCATATGACAGTCTTTCTCATAAAATGCATGCAAAAAAAAAGGAAAAAGAGTGATTGACAGAAATGTAAATACAAGAGAGCAGAGAATAAACTGGGAAAGTACATGTCTGGATAACTATATGACACTAAAAGCTATTAGAGGTGACAATGGCTTCATCTTTTGTCCGTGCAGTGTTTTATGCAAAATACACTCAAACGAGACCTGAAGTGACCTCAAACAGTACAGCTTGGAGTTTTTTAATGCATCTTGGATTGGCATTATATTTTATTCATGCTTGCAGTGACAGTGGCAACCGTACCCAATAATATAAAAACTGTAGATTCTGCCAGGTCACTTCTACCAAGTTCTCTCTATCCTAGACAACTGAGTGTACAAAGGGTGAAGTGCTGGAGGAGGAGCTTCAGCAAACTTTTCTAGAAGCAACTTTTGGACTCTCTGTTAAGTGAAAAGAAAATCAGTCATGATCACTCAGGAGGTGAAGGTGACTACGCTTGCACTTTCTGGATCGTAGCCATCTTACAGAGGAAAAATAAAACGCAATTGAAATACTTTCCACAGTGCCTTCTCCCTCCTCCACCTATTGCATATTTTTCTTCGAAGTGTTTGACTGTGAATCCTGACCTTCCCGCTTATAGTGTGAAGTCCAGTTACCCCAGAAATGCAGCTCTACTAGATACAGGATTTCCAGTCCTCCTGGCTTTGCAATTGTGTTTTCTTTCACTGCCAGCACTGCTAGGTCTAGTCCATTTTTATGAGGAGGTAAATGCGAACTCTTATTCACAGGGCACTCTATAATGTCACATGTATCTGAGACTCCAAGTGTAAGAGCTGTATAAAGCTTCGACATAAATATAATCTCCGTGCTGAAAATTGACCCAAATTATTGCAAACTTTTAGAGCAGCATAATTCTCAACTATGAAAAGGGAAGAATTAAACTGACTATGAAAAAGACTGTTCTACACTACTGATGTCTGAAGATGGAAAATAAAAATTACTTTAGGAATTTTCTGTCTCCTTATCATGATGGTCTTTTTAAATCATGAATTGATTAAATTCATGATCACAACTATGTGATCACACTGATTTAGAAGACATCTTTAGGAACCTTATGTATGAAGTCTCTTTAAAAACACAAAAGATTAAAACAGTTTTCCTATCTATTTAATAAAAATAAGATCATGTAAAATAAGAATTATTCTTTAATATAGTTGTATATAAACGCTGCTGCTGCTAAGTCAGTTCAGTCATGTCTCTGTGAGACCCCATAGACGGCAGCCCACCAGGCTCTGTTCACAGGATTTCTCTAGGCAATAATACTGGAGTGGGTTTGCCATTTCCTTCTCCATTGTATCTAAATATATGAGCTAAAAACAATGAAAATGCCACTCAGCAAAAGTTCTCTGCATAAGCAGTAGCACCTGGAATGGAAACATGGTTGGTGCCACAGGGGTTTGGCAAGTAAGCAAGAAAGTCTTTCTGGCTGTTTGGGATACACATAAAAACTGCTGAATTTATAAAGTCCAGAAGTATCCTAGTAACCAAAAGAAAGAATAACTTAACGAGAGATTGACCTAAGCTCTATAGTGAATGCATCACCCATGTGGTTTGCAGAAGGCTGGAAAAACAAAAGTAGACACAAGTGGGAACAGTGCCTGTAGGATCAGCCGAAGGAAAAATCAATAACAAATTTGGTGTGTATGCTAAGGGAGAAGACACCTCTGCATGATGTTAGTAAGATAGGATTCGGTTAAACAGTGGGACCCGAGACTTTTCTTTAGATGTGATAAATGGCATGCTCTCAGTGAATGTATTTTAGAGTTTCCAAGATTAAATTTATCTGTGGTTCTTGGAAAGAAAGAATGGAGCGGCTGAGATTTTCCAACGTCCTTCAGTCGTCCTTCTCATTTTAGGATAATTTTCTTTAAAATTCTTAATAAAATGTAATCAAATATGAAATCTTACAAATAAACACAATCACATTTGATTTATGGCATAAAAACTGGCATAAAACAGTTCTTATGCATTAATATTTGGAAAAGTGAATCTGTACCACCCACAAAAACAAGTGTACATGGTATTTGTTATGTCACAGAGATGGAGTGATAGATTCTCAAATAATGCAAATTAAGTCAATATAATTAATTGGATGCTATAGTGAAATAGAAATGTTAAGCAATCAGCATCTTAAACTGTAATAAATCCTCTCAGTAGAGGAAATATATTATTATTCCTGGTCATTTATAAATCACCAGACAAAAGAGTATGGGAAACATAGGAAACACTTTCTATTTCTGCTGTAGCCTCTTTTTCACTTGATATCAGGAAGTTCAAATAGATTTTTATGAATACCCACCTATAATCTTACTGTGAGCAGGCAATAGTATATAAACTGGTAAATTTCCGCTTCTTTCAAAGAACTCACTACCACTTAATCATATACCATAAGTTGAGCACAGGGTCAGCTGGCACCCCATGAATAATTTAGCTTTACTAATTCATCTGTATCAAAGAGGATAAATTATGAAATATGTGACAGTCAACAGAGTGGAACTCATTTACAGTACTGAACATTCAGCTTACATTTTATTGTAACTAAATGCACGCTAGAAATAAAATATGATCCTGAAGAAAAATAGTCCACTGTAATATAAACGTTTCTATAGAGATATAATATGTTACCAAAAAACAGTGACTTGTTAATAAGATGAGAGTAAAATCTTGTATCTCGGGTTTGTTCACTTAATTTTTCATTAAATTCACAAATTCAATAAATTTGTATTATTTGAATACTACCCTGTTCTAAACACAGTGCAAAATGTTTGAAAAAGTAGTTTTTCCCCCTAAAAGCTTTAGAATCTAATGGAAAAAAATGTAAATAAATATATTTATATTAAAAAATATGTTATGGAGAAATAATATGGTTCAGAATCCTCGAGTCACAAAAGAACATATAATTCCAAAAGAATGATGGGTAGGAGATGTGGTAAGAGATGAGAAAGAGATACTTCAGGGAGCAAATGTCTTAGGAGATGAAGAAAATGGTATTTAGAACCAGGGCTGGGGATTAACCTTTAAAGACAAAGGAACTATCTTTTCCATTTAGGAAGGGGTTAAGTTACTCTAGATACACACTGAGACAGTTAATTAGGTCTGTGTGGTACAGGATGTGGGGGCACCCACTTATTTTCACACCTGATAGCTTAGATGTTCTCTGTAGAAAAGGAGGCAAGATATTGTGAAGATTGAAAAATGGAAAGAGATCAGCTAAGATGTTTAAGTATGAAAATTACTCTTTGGAAGAGGTATTATGAGAAATGACAAGAAGGTAAACAAGAAAAAGTAAAATGATTGCTAATAGAACTGAGTGTCCAGTGAGTGCGGAAAAAATAAACATGTGAAGAAGCATCAATCTATATCAACATATGATCTCTTCTAGCAAATCTTGGCATCCAAAGGAGAAGAGATAGATGGCTTGACTGAGCTCAAAGTTACAAAAATTGTTATGGCACGTATGTCAAAAATCATTTATATAAGCCAGGAAAAGCGATCCAAACTACCAATTCAAACATGTAAACTTCAAGTAAAATGTTGATATGACTCACCACCGAGGCTGGGATTCACAGGAAATGAACTGAAGCAGTGGCAATGGGAGAAAAATGAGGAAGGAGTTGAAAATTCAAAGCCATGATGAAGATACATGCTATATAGTGAAAGTAATGAAGTGAGAGGCTGAAATAGATGAAGGCTGTGATCAGAGATTAGTACTTGGAAATTTATTATATTGGAGGTAATAAAAATATATGTGATGATAAAATCTAGCTGAGATCATGGGAATGGTTGTCTAGAGGAGGGTGGAAGTTGAGAGAACTGGGATCCAGGAAGTCAAACATCTACAAGAATAAGGTGTCCAGTAGGCTGACCATATATTCTTTGAGTCATTATAGAGACTGTGAGGATTTAAAATAAAAAGAAATACTGTGATCTGTGCACCCAAGGGTCTCAGCATATGATAATATCAAAGGATGATAAATAAAGGTGAAACTTCAAAGATAGGAGCTTTCTGCATGAGCCAAACAGCAATTCTTGGGAAGTAGTATTGAGGATTAAGGAAGTGCATATTCGTGACTTTGGGGTGAATGGAGTGGGAATGAATGTAGCCAGCTCTCTGAAGCAGAAACGGATAGGCACATGGAGAGTCAGATACCAGTTGAGTCCAAATGCTGAAAACATATTTGGATGCAAATTTGCACTTTGCAGGGTTAAAGTACCTTATACATAATAACTATCCAATAAACGCTAGCTGTTACAAGCACGATCTAATATTATCAGCTATTTTGAATCCCCTATCTCCCCCCAACTATTAAGAAGACTGGGATCTGTTAGCTAGGTGGGACTTTATTTTACTGAGCCTTATGTGAGATGGTTAGATAGCATCACTGACTCAAAGGATGTGAGTTTCAGCAAACTCTGGGAGATGGTGAAGGACAGGGAAGCCTGGCATGCTACAGTCCACGGAGTCGCAAAGAGTTGGACGCGAATGACCGACCGAACAACAATGTGGGTTTGGGTGTGCCAGTCAGGAGATGGGGATGGGGCACAGCTGAATTTGGGCAAAATAATGGGGCTAGAAATTTGAAGTCCCAAAGACCATCCCGAAGAAAGAAAATGTGATATGTTGTCCAAACAACAAATCTGAAAGTTATTTTTCTGTGTGGTGTGGAACATACCCCCTTGACAAAATCTGCAGTGAAATCCATTTAGCCCATTAAAGTTTTCAGGTGATATGGCTTAATTTAGCAAAACTCAAAGTGGTTCTGGGGAGAAGGGAATGGCAACCCACTCCAGCATTCTTGCCTGGAAAATTCCATGGACCACATAACCTGGTGAGCTACAGTCCATGGGGTCACAAACAGTCAGACGTGACTGAGCGACTGGAGCGACTAACACACACACCAAGTGGTTCTGAGGTTCTGGGGTCATCAGGGAGCATGCTCAGCTGGGGCAGAACCAGAGAATGGGTGGACAGTGGGAGGCTGGTCAGACACTGAAAAGTGATCAGGGGAGAGGAGATGCAGAGTAAATTAGGGGTGATTTTAGAGAAGAGGAAATTTGATTCAGAAACTTGAATTTTACACATCACTGTGAATGGGATATTATGACATATGAAGACCATTATTCAAATTGTGCAATGATGGGGCTAGAAAAAAGTAGCAAAGTCCAAATAATGAAATTTAATGGACTATGTGTATAAGTTTTTACTTTCACCTAAGAACCTTGGGGAGAAATGGAACATTTTGAGCAACAAAATATCATCTTCAGATTCACGATTTGAAATATTGTTCTGACTTCAGTGAGAATACACTGGGGGCAAATGATACTTGAAGGGGGAGAGCAATTAAGAGTGTATTGTAGCCTCCAAAGGAAAGATGATGATGGCTAGATTTAGAATCACTGAGTGGGATGGAGAAAAGTGGGTCAATAAAAGAGATACTTTAGGATGATTACTTGACAGGATTGTCATGTCAAACACAGAGATGTTGTCAGATGATATATGAAAAATACTGATGTGAGTGACACTGATGCAAAGTTTTGTTAAAAGTACTAGTTTTGTAGGTTTTATATATACATTGGGCTTCCCTGGTGGCTCAGTAGTAAGGAATCCACCTGCCAGTGGAGGAGATGTAGCTTCATCTCTGGGTTGGAAAGATCTTCTGGAGAAGGCAACCCACTCCAGTATTCTTGCCTGGGAAATCCCATGAACATAGGAGCCTGGCAGGCAATAGTCCATGGGGTCACAAAAGAGTTGGATATGACTTAGTGACTAAACAACAACACAGCATAAATGTATTGCTGTTCTGAGCCATCAAACTATCTCCTAGGTCACAGAGTCCAGAAACCTAAAAACTTTTCCCCAGAATCCTTTGCCAGCAGGGTCTTATTTTATATTGCAACAGAAAAATAAAGTTTTTAAGTTCAAAAATCAGAAGGAAATATGTTTTCCTTCCTTTTAAGGCTTCAAGGAAGTGGGTGAACAAACTGCATGTGTAAAGCTCTCAGCAGTTTCCTAGAAAACGCCTTAGATGCTTGAGCCTCAGTGCTCCAGGAGTCTGAACTCATGAACAGTGATTTCCTGCAACACTTGCTCTTCCTAGCTGCATTAGAGCAGCGCTTCTCCCCGGCTTTTGTTCTGCTAGCTCTTGAGATGGAAGCATCTAAGTCCCTCTATCCCCTCTGAGATACACAGAATCATTTCTGCTTTTACTCTCGTCAAAGCCTTGACTGATTCAGAACTTTCTAAAATAAATGTCTCAGTGGTGAGAAACTAGGATTAGTTAACTGACTCAGTCTTATTTGAAAAATATAATGAATTAATTGCTAAAATAAATGAAATACAAGTAGGCTCCAGCATGCCTGGAGTTGCCTGAAAAGAAATGTTTCTTCAAAATATGGCTTTGGGAGACCACAATGATCACTGCAATATAACTTAACCAAGGAAATAAGGCATGTAAGTACCATGAGAAGGCTAATTCTGACTGTGTGGTTAGCTTATAAAAAATCTTACAAATTCAGAACTTTAACTTTTGGCTTAAGGCAAAACCAAGACAAAAACAAGATTCTATTATCGGTTTGTTTTTTTTTTAAATCTTTAATCCCCTAGAACCTCAGGATCAATGTTAAAAATAAGACCTAAGTAAACCATTCAAGGTCCTAAATTATTAGTTGATATTCAGAGTCATTCACAAAATCTGTAGGACTCTTATATGAAAGAAAACAAACCGTGACACAATAATTTAGAATGGTGATATTTAGTAGATTCTGGGGATTATAAATAGGCTAAACCTCAAAATTTTATTGTGTCTCCCCTGCCAACAAAACCATTTCTTTCTCATCTGTCTGAAATCAGTCTCCTTATACTGGAAGACCATATCATGACGTAATTTGCTTATTTCCAAGGGCTGTTAATTCCCTTCAAGACCTCTCTCTTCTCTGCTTAGTCACTCAGTTGTTTCCAGCTCTTTGTGACCCCATGGACTGTAGCCCGCCAGTCTCCTCTGTCCAAGGAATTCTCCAGGCAAGAACTTGAGTGGATTGCCATTTCCTTTTCTGGGCTTCAAGAACTATCCTGACCAAATTTCAGTGCCTACCTACTCAGAGCAAAAGTTAAACCCCAATTCATTCTAAAGAATTAGTTTCCTTCCAGCTTAACCTATAAGGAGGGAAGGTATAAACCACAATAATTGTAATTGTTTTGTCAATTTATATCAAAAGAAAATCAGAGAGTATGTGGAGGAGTGGGCTGTGAGGGTGTATACCAGAGAAGAAGAAACCAAATTAAATTCAGGGATATTGATAAACAGAGCATGTCTCTGGTCCACAACATCAAAGTGGAAAGGAAAAGTAGCAAATACCTTAGTTGACTTGATAAAAAGCATGCTTAGCCTCACAAAAATTCAGAATCCAGAGGCATGTCACTTTGATAAAGTTTTTAGACTTCAAAGGTTTGCCAAAGCGTCCTTCCAAAAGAAGGATGTAAAAAGAAGTAGAGAAAATTTACTCTACTTTCCTCCCCATATCACTAAAAAGAGAAAAGATTTTTTGGTTGTCTTGGGAGTTGAGCATGTTGCTCCCAGCCATTTGTTTACCAAGTGGTCCAAGTGATCTGAATGAGGATCAGAGTAAGCAAATGCTCTGCAGACAGTGGAGACTTGAGAACAAGAGGTTCAGCCAGTTGGACCTTGTGAAACAGAAAGTGCAAAGATGCTCAGTATGCTATCACCAATAGGATGCAATATGCGGCCACTAGTCATTTGAAGCAAAGCAATGGACCCTTCCACAAAAACTATTTTCACTTTGAGCTCCAACTCCTGGATTGCTGTTATATTTGTACATAGTAACTTTACATTTTATTCTTCCTTTCTTCCCACATTGTCTTATAAAACATGTTATAGTATTTTTATTTCTCTTTTTTCTAAATTATAGAATATAAAGGTAATCTGTAACTGAACAGGAAGTGCAGCAATCATAACATAGAGATGGAAACAATAAATTATGCGATTTTGTGTCTTTCCTCTCCCTATCCTCCAACTCAGGGTGAGGTGTGAAAAGTGAAAATGAAAGTTCAGTCGTGTCTGACTCTTTGCCACCCCATGGATTATACAGTCCATGGAATTCTCCAGGCCAGAATACTGGATCCTTTCCCTTCTCCAGGAGATCTTCCAAACCCAGGGATTGAACCCAGGTGTCCTGCATTGCAGGCAGACTCTTTACCAGCTGAGCCACAAGGGAAGTCCAGGGTGAGGTGTAGGGACTAGCAACTTAGTTTGTATAAGAAAGTTAGACTGGGGAAGAAAGAATATAACACAACTCCATCATTGTGTTAAAGGAATACATGCCGTTGCTCTTATTATTTTTAAGAGTTTAAATGTGAATATTAACAGACATATTTCTCAGATACTAGGGATCCAAGGAGGAGGACTGAATCACATACAGTTGTTGATATTTAACAAAATCTGTAAAAACTACATTTTTCAGATTCTTGCCAGCAGATTTCCCGCTTAGATGTTAATAATAGGCATTTGTGTGAAATTAAGTAGGTAGAAAGCAGAAGTCATTTTTCTCTCCCAGTAGCAGCTGATATGAACCCAAGTAGTAAGTGAAACATTCAGTGGGAGCCTGACCATCTTCAGGTCATTTTCCTCAGCTCAGCAGACAGCAGAGAGATCATAGTTCACGTTTACTGGTTTCCCCAAAGCCAGCAGTGGTTCTTTCTGACCTTCACTCACCCAACCCTTCCAATGGTCTCAGTTAAGAACTGAATTCTCTGTATTAAATCCTGTCTACCAAAATATCTAAATTCATGACTAAACTCTGACTTATATAATGTAGCAATATGGAAGTAAAAAGTGAACACTAATCAATTTTAGTGAAGAAAGAAAAAAAGTAAAATTTGACCTAATAATCATGATATATGCTTCTGGTTTAATCCCCNAAAGTGGAAAGGAAAAGTAGCAAATACCTTAGTTGACTTGATAAAAAGCATGCTTAGCCTCACAAAAATTCAGAATCCAGAGGCATGTCACTTTGATAAAGTTTTTAGACTTCAAAGGTTTGCCAAAGCGTCCTTCCAAAAGAAGGATGTAAAAAGAAGTAGAGAAAATTTACTCTACTTTCCTCCCCATATCACTAAAAAGAGAAAAGATTTTTTGGTTGTCTTGGGAGTTGAGCATGTTGCTCCCAGCCATTTGTTTACCAAGTGGTCCAAGTGATCTGAATGAGGATCAGAGTAAGCAAATGCTCTGCAGACAATGGAGACTTGAGAACAAGAGGTTCAGCCAGTTGGACCTTGTGAAACAGAAAGTGCAAAGATGCTCAGTATGCTATCACCAATAGGATGCAATATGCGGCCACTAGTCATTTGAAGCAAAGCAATGGACCCTTCCACAAAAACTATTTTCACTTTGAGCTCCAACTCCTGGATTGCTGTTATATTTGTACATAGTAACTTTACATTTTATTCTTCCTTTCTTCCCACATTGTCTTATAAAACATGTTATAGTATTTTTATTTCTCTTTTTTCTAAATTATAGAATATAAAGGTAATCTGTAACTGAACAGGAAGTGCAGCAATCATAACATAGAGATGGAAACAATAAATCATGCGATTTTGTGTCTTTCCTCTCCCTACCCTCCAACTCAGGGTGAGGTGTGAAAAGTGAAAATGAAAGTTCAGTCGTGTCTGACTCTTTGCCACCCCATGGATTATACAGTCCATGGAATTCTCCAGGCCAGAATACTGGATCCTTTCCCTTCTCCAGGGGATCTTCCAAACCCAGGGATTGAACCCAGGTGTCCTGCATTGCAGGCAGACTCTTTACCAGCTGAGCCACAAGGGAAGTCCAGGGTGAGGTGTAGGGACTAGCAACTTAGTTTGTATAAGAAAGTTAGACTGGGGAAGAAAGAATATAACACAACTCCATCATTGTGTTAAAGGAATACATGCCGTTGCTCTTATTATTTTTAAGAGTTTAAATGTGAATATTAACAGACATATTTCTCAGATACTAGGGATCCAAGGAGGAGGATTGAATCACATACAGTTGTTGATATTTAACAAAATCTGTAAAAACTACATTTTTCAGATTCTTGCCAGCAGATTTCCCGCTTAGATGTTAATAATAGGCATTTGTGTGAAATTAAGTAGGTAGAAAGCAGAAGTCATTTTTCTCTCCCAGTAGCAGCTGATATGAACCCAAGNGTATGACCACATCTTATTAATTACATCTGCACTGATTCTGTTTGCAAGTAACGTCGCCTTCTGAGATACGTCAACATATAAAATTTTTGAGGGGGGACATAATTCAAACCAAGAGAAACCATTTCTTGAACGTGTATTTTGCATATCTCAGCAGCAGCAGCAACTAGATTTATGCTTTATATTGTGTCTGGGCACTAAATACTACCTGATTTAGACCCCAGCTTAGACTTCTCTAAATTCCAGGCTCAAATATCCAAAAATTATTTTCAATATCTCTGTCTTGATATATGATAGGCATCTCAGACATAAGAAGTCTTGTAAAATGAAGTCTCATATAATCTCAAACCAGGCCAATAACATAGACTTGTTATGACAAGCACCCTAAAGCCTCTCACATGTCTAATAAGTATCCCCAATTATTATTCTCTCCCCTCTCCAGAAGTAAATAATACTCTGACTTTAATGATATTTACACTTTTGCTTTTAAAATTATGATTATCTAAACAATATTATCTAATATTACAATTTTTTTTAATTCACATATGATTGAAATTATCTGTCTGTGCCTTTCTTCGTTCATTCAAAACTATATCTTTAAGGTTTTTTTCAAGTTATTGCTTTTCACCGGGCTTTACTCAGTGTTTCTCATACACAGTATTTATTCATAGTATCTCGTAGCAAAACTGTCATGATTTGTTTGTCTTCATATTTTAGCCATTATAAACATTGCTGTTATGGACAATCTTGAACATGTACCCTGGTTCAAAATAGTATGAATTTCTACGGCTGTAGGCAATCAAACAGAAGTATACTGCCATAGGTATGTTTTGGAGAAGGCAATGGCACCCCACTCCAGTACTCTTGCCTGGAAAATCCCATGGACAGAGGAGCCTAGTAGACTGCAGTCCATGGGGTCACTAAGAGTCAGACATGACTGAGCGACTTTCCTTTCACTTTTTACTTTCATGCATTGGAGAAGGAAATGGCAGCCCACTCCAGTGTTCTTGCCTGGAGAATCTCAGGGACGGGGGAGCCTGGTGGGCTGCCATCTGTGGGGTCACACAGAGATGGACACAACTGAAGCGACTTAGCAGCAGCAGCAGGTATGTTTATCTTCACTTGTACTGAATATTGCAAAATATTCTTCAAATTTGTTCTATCCAAATTTGGTCAGGAAAATGGAAGTCATTTTCTCTGTTCCATTTATGAGGGGTTTATGTATCAAAATTTACTTTTCATTGTATCAAAAGTAGCAAAAATTAAGAAATTGAAGAAATCACCCAAACAACCACCCAAGAAACTGAAGAAGCCACCCAAACAACCACCCTCATAGAATCCTTATGTTAAAAGCAGGTCAGGAAAAACTCAGGATAGTCAAATATGAACATGAGTAATAAAACTACAGGCTTCTTAGCACAATTACATAAGGAAAACAACCTAAAAATGGAAAATGAGAAGGGAAACATTTGGCAGACAAAATAAATTCAGAAAAATACTACCTCAAAACAGAAGGAATATAACAAAATAGTGTTATTTCGTGTGGTATATATATTGCATTAATGGTTCTAAATAATGTCTCCTCCCTTTCTGGCTCTAAACCATGCCAAGTGACTTGCTTTAATCAATGAGAAGTTAAAAAAATGATATCAGCAGAAGCTTAATAAAATTCTTGTGCATTTCTAATTGCTCTTTTTGCCCTTGCTATGAGAACAAGCTCGTGATAGCCTACTGAACAATGAGAGATCACATAAGCAGATATTAAGACATCTTAGCTGAGCCATCATAGCTCCGGTATGCCTGCCAGCATGGCAAAGACAAAAATGTAAAATGATCTTAACCTGGTGCAAAAAAGCAAAACTGAGATGCCGGCCCATAAATTTATTTTAAACCACTGAGTTTTGAAATGATTTGTTATACTGTATTATCGTTGCAATAAATAACCGATATAAGCACCATAAAAAGGAAGTGTAAAAACTCAGAAAAGAGAATGTCAAAGAAGTGTGAAATGGAAAGACAGAAAATAAATTGGGGAAAAAAATGACAAAAATAATTTCATAAATGAAAACATAATTATGAGACGTATAGAGGAGATTATATAGAATCAAAAGTACTTTAGAGAACTAGATAAGAGAAAACTACCGGCAAATGAACAGAAATTAAGAGATCTAAAAAATGGATAAAAAAAAACACTAGACATGAAAGATAGGCAATGGATCCCTAATATGCATATATTTAAAGGTCTGAAATTTTAAAATAATAGTTAATTTAAAAATATCTTCTGTCTTTTATATTAGAGGGTTTCCCTGTGTTTTCCAGGTGTGAATTTATTTATGATCAGTTGGGCTTCCCCCTTATGAAGCTGTTTCTTTGTATAGCTCTTATACATTCTGGAAAGGATATCAGCTATTGCGTCTATAAATGTTGCGCTCATCCTATTCTTTCTCTAACTCTTTCTGGAACTCAGTTTGCATGTATTGTAGATGTTTTTATTCCACCCGCCCCCTACCTTGAGTCTTCTCTTGTATTTTTCACCTCTTTGTTCCCCTTTACTGAAATTTCTTCATACCTGCTTTTCATTTTATTAAGTTTCTCCCTCAGTTATTTCCAAACTTCTTTTAAAAATACTCATAGAATTCTTGGAAATGGCCGAGTAGGGAACTCTAAGGGCCTATTCTTCCACAGAAACAAGGAGAACCTGACAAAAATGGTCTTTATTAGAACTCAGAGGTTGACAGCAACCAAGTGAAGTCTTAATCAATTAAAAAAAAAAAATGAACTGAAGCACAGAAAGAGAGATGTGTGGCATTTTAGCTTATCCTTGTTTCATCCACCCCACCCAGATCATTGGTCTGTGGGTTCCTGGTTCTAGAATTAATAACAGAACTGACTTTGTCATTAAATTCTGGTTGTCTTTTTGTACTAGCCCAAAGAATTCAAAGAGCTGGCTTTCATTTTCACTAACTCTAAAATCAATCAGGTGGAAAGTCAAGCAATTCTGAGGACATTCCATGAAAACATCGAAAGGCAAAGGAATAAGGCATTGCCACTTGGGGCAAAAGATAATGCTTCAGTCAAACAATAAACATACTGAAACTCTGGGGAGGAAAAATTGGGGAATTTGTTACTTTAGAGATAAAGAGTTTTGAAAAGCTCCCATACATGCTAAGGAATATAGGTTTATGTTCATACCAAATGCTGGACACATGATCAGAAAATACTAATCATTAATTCCTGCCTGGTTTTTTCTTTAAAACCATCTTTATCATTATTAAGAGTGCAGTTTAATATAGTTAAGTGTATTCACATTGTTGTGCAGGCAGTCTTCAGAACTCTATTCTTGCAAAACTGAAACTCTACACCTATTAAACAATGACATACTTTTTCTCCTTCCTCCAAGCAATTGGTAACCACCATTCTACATTTTATTTCTGTAAGACTGACTACTGTAATAACTCATGTAAGTGTGATTATACAGCAATCGTATTGGGGGACTGGCTTAATACACCTACCTAAATGTCCTAAAGATTCATCCATGCTGTAGCATACATCAGCACTTCCTTTCTTTTCAAGGCTGAATAACATTCCACTGTGTATATATACCTCATTTGTTTATCCCTGTGTTGATGATATTCCATTGCTTCTATCTTTTATATATTATAAATAATGCTGCTGTGAACATGAGTGTTCAAATATCTCTCTGAAATCCTGCTTTCAGTACTTTTAGAAATGTACCTTCAGGTGGAATTGCTGAATCCTGAATCATTTGTTAATTTTAATTCTTTGAAGAAGCATTATACTGTTTTGCATGCCAACTACATCATTTTACAATGCATAAGAGTAAAGGCTTTTCTAGTTATTACTGATACTTTTTTTTGTAGTAGTGATAGCTTATTGTGCTTTGATTTGCATTTCTCAAATGACTAGTGATATGAGCATCTTTTTATATGCTTGTGAGTCATTTATATATCACCTTTGGATAAATCTCCATTCAAGTCCTCTGTCCATTTTTTAATTGGGTCATTTGTTTTGCTGTTGAAGTACTTCCTAGAAGCTCCTTATACAGTCTGGATATTAATTTCCTATCACAATATTAACACTTAAAGACTCTTGAAACAGTAATCAAATCCCTTTCAACAAAAGAAAATTTATGGCCAGATGACTTCAATAGTCAATTCTACTAAATTAACATTTTTGAAATTCTTTTAAACAGTAAAATAAAAGAGGATGGAACACTTCCCTGCTTAATGGGTACAGGGTCTCCTTTGGAGATGGCAAACAAAGATATCTAGAATTACATATTGGTGATGGGAGTACACTGTAAATGCATTTAAGGTCACTGAATAGTACACGCTGCTGCTGCTGCTAAGTCGCTTCAGTCGTGTCTGACTCTGTACAACCCGATAGACGGCAGCCCACCAGGCTCCCCCGTCCCTGGGATTCTCGAGGCAAGAACACTGGAGTGGGTTGCCATTTCCTTCTGCAATGCATGAAAGTGAAAAGTGAAAGTGAAGTAGCTCAGTCCTGTCCGCTCCTAGCAACCCCATGGACTGCAGCCTACCAGGCTCCTCCGTCCATGGGATTTTCCAGGCAAGAGTACTGGAGTGGGGTGCCATTGCCTTCTGTGATAGTACATGCTAAATTGGTTGAAATAGTAAACGTTTTAAGTGCATTTTGTCACGCACACACACAAACACAAATGCCTTACAGATTTAAATTTTAGTGATTATATTGTTTTCATTTCTAAAATTAATATTTGGACATTTTAAACTGTGGAAAATTGATTTTATGCTCTCTTTGTCTGTTCCATATTTTAGATTCCCTCTTTTATTTTTAATACATTAAATATACATATTTTTAATTCTATGAATGATAATTCCAGTCTGTGAAGTACTTTTATTCGATCTGGCTGCATGTTATATTAGCTATCGTTAAATAGTATCATTAAATGGGAAGCTGTTTTATATACAGGCTTCTCTGGTGGCTCAGTGGTGAAGAACTTCTCTGCAATACAGAAGATGTNCATATTTTTAATTCTATGAATGATAATTCCAGTCTGTGAAGTACTTTTATTCGATCTGGCTGCATGTTATATTAGCTATCGTTAAATAGTATCATTAAATGGGAAGCTGTTTTATATACAGGCTTCTCTGGTGGCTCAGTGGTGAAGAACTTCTCTGCAATACAGAAGATGTGGGTTTGATCCCTGGGTCAGGAAGATCCCCTGAAGAAAGAAATGGCACGCCACTCCAGTATTCTTGCCTGGGAAATCCCGTGGACAAAGGAGGCTGGTGTGTTACAGCCCATGGGGCCACAAAAGGGTCAAACACAGCTCAGCAACTAAACAACGACAAATCATTTATGTTGCCTTACTGCCTCGTTTTCTTTGTGATTACTTTTATTAGGAATTCACTGTATTTGTGGGAAATCCTTGACCAAGACTGAAGTTCTGTTTCTTCAGAGAGCCTTTGATTTGTCCCTGTAACTGTGGCAATGCATAATCGCTTCATGGGCTCCCTTAAACCTTATTCTCCCGGGATTGTCAGCCCATATATGTAATGTGAATTTGNTTGACCAAGACTGAAGTTCTGTTTCTTCAGAGAGCCTTTGATTTGTCCCTGTAACTGTGGCAATGCATAATCGCTTCATGGGCTCCCTTAAACCTTATTCTCCCGGGATTGTCAGCCCATATATGTAATGTGAATTTGGACCACAAAATCACATGAGCACCAACTTGTGGGTAATAATTCTGAAATCCAAATGTAAGACTGACAAGCTTTGAACAGTCTGTCTTCGCAAATGACTACTTTTCCATTTTACTTATTTTTCCAGGCTCACTCTTTTCCCTGCTTGAATCTCAGCTTTATATGTGATCCCTGACTTGATCTTTTCACTTTGTGTGGGCTCTGGGCACACAAGTGTTATTAAAATCAAAGCTCTATATTAAGGGATGTACACCTTTTCCCAGAGAAGCCATGGACTTTATTTCACTTATTACTGTGGATTTATGCTTTCTGTTTGCTTTCTGCCTCTAAGGATTACTCTGATTTTATTGCTAGCTCAGACGTGCATTTTAAACTATTTTTTATAAAATGACATTCCACATTTTCTGGCATTTTTTTGAGTAGCAGGTTTGGGGTATCTGTCCTAACATGCTGCTGAATATGATATAGTCTCACCTTGTTTTTGTCAGGGCCTTTCTTGGTATCATTGCCCAAATTATTCTAATGGTGAAACAAATCCACCCCGTCTCCTTGGCAGTCTCTCTCTGTGATCATTAGTGCTTTCACGAAGTATTTCCAGCTCTTTAACTTTCATGTGCAGGAAGCCTTGCCATCAATTTGAAGATAGAATTAGCCTTATAGCTTTACTTGGCTGCTGAAATATGAGTGAAAGTGAAGTGTGTCACTTCTGCCTTGCAAATTTCAGAGACAGCCTGTGAGTCAGTGCAGCCTGCTCAGGTAGCTTCACGGGTCAAGTACAGGTCAAGATAAAGCCTTTGTCCTGGTGAGTTTCTGAGGGATTTTGATGACCTGGGACAGTCCCTCCTGTGTGAACCTGCATTAGAAAATCAGGCTGTAAAAGCTGTTCTTTTGTTATCTCCAGCCACTAAGATTTGCAGTTTTTGATATTATAGCCTACATTCGCCATTCTCTTGGCTCTACAGTCAAATATCATTACCTTTTCGGCTCAGTCCAGTACTTACTACTTCATGGTGTTTTCCCTGATGTTGCTCAAGGAAGGAATCACTCCTCCCTGTACTATACTTATACAAATANTTATCTCCAGCCACTAAGATTTGCAGTTTTTGATATTATAGCCTACATTCGCCATTCTCTTGGCTCTACAGTCAAATATCATTACCTTTTCGGCTCAGTCCAGTACTTACTACTTCATGGTGTTTTCCCTGATGTTGCTCAAGGAAGGAATCACTCCTCCCTGTACTATACTTATACAAATACCTATAAAAATCATAGTTGTAAGTTGTATTGAGCCTTTTACTCACATTATCTCACCTTATATCACCACAGAACTATGAAGATATATATTACCTCTATTGTACTTTATTTATCTTTATTGTATTTATTTAGAGAAGGAAATGGCAACCCACTCCAGTATTCTTGCCTGGAGAATCCCAGGGATGGGGAAGCCTGGTGGACTACCGTCTATGGGGTCACACAGAGTCAGACACGACTGAAGCGACTTACCAGCAGCAGCCGCAACAGTGGGAAATAAAAGGCTTTAAGAAATTGATGAACACATATATTGCTCATGTGATCTTTGTCATAATTTTTACCAAGATTACAATAATTGGTTTATTCATCTTTTATCCCAGTTAAAATTAGAGCATCTATTAACTTCACATCCACCAGTCTCAGCCCAATGGGACAGATATAGTAGGTGCTCAATAAATTTTTTTCCTAATTAAAGATATACACTTAAAAGTTAAAGATGAAAGAAAATATACTAGATAATATAACAAATACTGTTACATATACCACTCTGAGAAAGTCTTGATAGAGATTTGGTTGATCTCCTTATGCTTTTCCCATGCATATAAAATTTGTAGATTGTTGACAGAATATTCTGTGTTCACATTTGCAGACTGAATTTCATGTTTAAATTCAAATATTAAGTGCTCCATGGTCTTGACATCTATATTAACAATTACATGCAATGCAGTCATATAGACAAATCCACAATTTATTTCACAGTTCCTGTGATATTATTTTCATCTATTTTTAATTCAAAAAATATTCATTGAGCTTCTCTTGTTCTCCATGTACTTTTCTAGACACTGGACACAAGGGCAAAAACCAAAAACAAACAAACAAAACATCCCTGCTCTCATGGGATTTGTTTTCTAGCTGGAGGAAATAGATAATAAATCAATAAATATATAATCTAAAATAAGCACTAAGAAGAATTAAAGTGGAATAAAGTGAAAGATGGAAAATGCTCTATTTTAGAAAGCTTTGTTAGGGATGCTTTTCAGATGAGATGATAATGTTTTGGAGAATAGTGGAAGGAAGTGAGAGGTAGAGCTGTCTGGTTATTGAGGGAAGAAAGTTCCAGGCAGATGCAGCAGCAAGTGCAAAGTCAAGGCCTGAGGAAGATGCTTGGCACCTCAAGAGGCACCAGGGAAATAGGAGACTGGAGGAATCCAGTAAATAAGAAGATCATTAGGGGTCAGATAAAGGAGGCATCGGGGTCCCAGACTGCATAAGCCAGAGTTGTTTCTGAATTTCACTTTGAGTTTGTAGGGAAATAATTTAATTATTTTGAGAAAAAAGTTATGATTAGATATATATGTTAACAGAATTTTTCCAGTTGCTCTGTAAAGAGAATCTGGGGTAGAGAAATCAAAATGTAAACAGGGAGACCAGTTAGAGACCACTGCAGGGTTCAGGCAAGAGAGGACTGTGGCTCAGAGCAGAGTGGTAGCAGTTTAAGTGGTAAGATATAGATGGTTGGATTATTTATGGTATATTTTGAAGTAAGAGCCAATAAGATTTCCTGGCAGATTATGTGACGAGTATGAGAGACAGAGTTAAGGCTGTTCCTTAGCTTTCTTTGGCTTTGATTTACAATATACATATACACAATGGAGTAGTACTCAGCAATTAAAAAGAATACCTTTGCCTGACTTCAGGCTCTACTACAAGGCCACAGTCATCAAAACAGTATGGTACTGGCACAAAGACAGAAATATAGATCAATGGAACAAAATGGAAAGCCCAGAGATAAATCCACTCACCTATGGACACCTTATCTTCGACAGAGGAGGTAAGAATATA
>SJYA01002929.1:319505-364733 GCA_006410615.1 Neotragus moschatus
ATGGAGTATTACTCAGCCATTAAAAAGAATACATTTGAATCAGTTCTAATGAGATGGCTGAAACTGGAGCCGATTATACAGAGTGAAGTAAGCCAGAAAGAAAAGCACCAATACAGTATACTAACTCATATATATGGAATTTAGAAACATGGTAATGATAACCCTGTGTGTGAGACAGCAAAAGAGACACAGATGTATAGAATGGACTTTGGACTTTGAGGGAGAGGGAGAGGGTGGGAAGATTTGGGAGAATGACACTGAAACATGTATACTATCATGTAAGAAACGAATCGTCAGTCTATATTCAATACAGGATACAAGATGCTTGGGGCTGGTGCACGGGGATGATCCAGAGAGTTGATACGGGGTGGGAGGTGGCGGGGGGGTTCAAGATTGGGAACTTATGTACACTTGAGATGGAAAACAATTAAAAATTAAAAATAAATAAATAAATAAAATTAAATTTAAAAAAAAAAAGAAAAAAAAAAAAAGAATACCTTTGAATCAGTTCTAATGAGGTGTATGAAACTGGAGCCGATTATACAGAGTGAAGTAAGCCAGAAAGAAAAACACCAATACAGTACACTAACGCATATACTTGGAATTTAGAAAGATGGCAACGGTAACCCTGTACGCGAGACAGCAAAAGAGACACAGATGTATAGAACAGTCTTTTAAATTCTGTGGGAGAGGGTGAGGGTGGGATGATTTGGGAGAATGGCATTGAAACATGGTTAATATCATACAAGAAATGAATCACCAGTCTAGGTTCAACGCAGGGTGCAGGATGCTTGGGACTGGTGCACTGGGATGACCTGGAGGGATGGTGTTAGTTGGCGGGGGAAGTGGGAGGGGGGTCGGGATTAGGAACACGTGTACTCCCATGGAGGATTCATGTTGATGTGTGGCAAAACCAATACAATATTGTAAAATAAAAATAATATAATAATAAATAAATAATAAAAAATTAAAATAAATTACACCTCAGTGGATGCCTTGTGTATAGTTGTTTATACCTCTCAGAGATATCTCCTTTCCTCAGAATATTTCCTTAGAGGAACAATTACCTATCATGGGGGGATTTTGAAGAAATCACTTGTAAAACCACTGGCACACCATGACTTTTGTAGAGACATCTCTTAGATAACATTTACTTTATGGTCCATATCTGTTTGTTTCTTTTTGAGTTGGATTCATTCATTCATTCTCATGTGTATGTTTGTGTGCATGTGTATGTGGGTATTCAGATAGTAGTATACGACTATAAAGTGATGAATTTGCCATTATTATATTTTCAGACCAATTTAAAATATGTTCTCATGCAGTTTTCAGGCCGTCTCTTCTTTCCAATGCATATATCATTTTATTTTGATTTCCTCATTGGTCCATTTATGTAAACTAAGGTTTAAAAATCTCCAAAAGTTATGTTCTTTTATTATTTTTGTATTAACTAGTTGTACTGAAAATTCAGATATATGGTCTGTATAATTTTATAGGTAAGTCCTTTGTGTCAGCCTTGTCTATTTTTTTATCCAAAGACTCTATTAGCCATAGTGATCTAAGTCCAGTGTTAATATATATGAATTCTAATTTTCCATCAAATATTAAGTGCTGCTTCAGGTTTATTAGTTAATGACTAGAAGGGGCACTCCAGGCAAATGAGTCCTGCTTATTTCGAATTCAAACCCGATATCTTCCAGCTGAAAAAATGACCTGTTATTCATACTATCTATGAGAAGTCCTTTTAAACGTACTAGGAAAAAAAGCCCTTAAAGCCTCTCTTCCATGCTTATTATTTCCTGGGTCTCCATTATGGATTCATTTTGGCTTTAACATATGACAAAAAGACATTGGAGGAATGGGAAACAAATTTTCCGAACAAATAGAAACCTCTTTCCAATTAAAAAAGAAAGAAACTCCTTCTTGTTATGACACAACTGAACAAGATTTAAGAGAAAATAAAGCAAAAACAATCAAAGAGTTTGAGCAAAATGGAAGCAATAAGACATTATGATGTAAAAGTTCTCTATGTGGAAAAAAGTCACCATTTTGCTTTTTCCAGGGAAGATTACATCATCCAGAGGCATGGAGCAGTAGTCTACCCGTGATTTTAATCAAGGAATCCCCATTCAGAAGAGAGGAGTAATCATCTTACTAGTGATAATGGAGGACAGAAACCTTTGAACTCCTTCCAGGTTTGTGTGTGTGTGTGTGTGTGTGTGTGTGTGATAGAAAAATTCTACCCAGTTTAATTCTTTCACCTTCCTTTTTCTTGCTCAGTGTCTATTTTATACAGTGGCATTTTTCCGTATTATTCTGAGAGGGCACTATCTACTCACAAAACCACTGCAAAGACTACCAGGCAGTTTCATCTGTTAACTCATTTTAGAAAGGTTTTGCTTGTTGAACACTTCCACTTAGGGGAGAACAGCTACTATACGAGTTTATCTTCTTATGGTGTCAGTGTTGGGATGAGTCCCAGGAATGGTGGATTTCTGCTTTTTGTTCCTACCAGCGCTGGGAGGAGTCTCGGTTACTCTGGCTTGCTGCATGTCGACGACATCACTCCTAGACAATGCCTTGCTGAGATGCTGGATTTCTGCTCCATGTGTCCACTAGCCCCCTGGATTATAACATGATCTTCTCCACTTACAGTGAAAAGAATAACTAATTATGCCAGCAAGACTAGTGAAAGGATTTCCAGAACAGATGGTATTTGAACTGGCTTTTTATAGAATGAATTACAATCTGCTATGTGGAGAAGGGCAAGGGAAGGATTTTCAGGTTATAGGGAAAACATCTGCAAAAGCTGGATTCCAAGCTAAATATTTCCATATTCAAAGCCAAGTATGCAATGATACCTCTGGAATGCTGAATTTACATGACTTTTCAAAGCAGAATTTACATACCTGGCCAGAGTTTTTATATGGTGGTGTCAAAATTTAAGTTTGCATGATTGGACTTTTTTTAAGGATGGTAATTGTGGTAGCCTAATCATTGGCGTCATCAGCAAGCTTTATGTCAACTTCTGTATATTTCCCCACAGTCAACAGAGTCCACTCACCAAAACACTAGAAATTGTATTTTAGAAGTAGTTTTAGGTTCTTCTGTAAAGAAGGTTAAGTCCTCAAATGATTCAGCAGTGAAAATAAACAGTAAACTCTGAATATTCTGTTTTTAGTTCAGGGCCCACTCATGCTCTAGGGCCTGATTCTCAGCCAGATGACTTGGATTTCTTTCCAACTTTACTCTTCTCAGTCCTGTTTTGAAGGATTCTTTCAATAATTGAGCTCAATCTGAAAATCCCACTAACTCTGCCCTGCATTCTGTAATACTCCACAACCAGACTTTGTTGTTTGTTTAATTCTGTCCAGGGCCAAATAGTAAGGTCTTTAGGTCTTGCTGGTCAGAGATCTCTGCTACAACTACTCAACTATACCACTGTGGAGCCAAAGCAACTACTGAAAATAAGAAAAAGAACAGGCATGATTGTGTTGCATGAAAACTTTCTTTAGGGACTTCTCTGGTGATCTAGTGGCTGGGAAACTATCTTGCGGGTTTGATTGCTGGTCAGGGAACTAAGACCCCATATTCCTCAGAGCAACAAAGCCCATACCACAACTAGAGAGTTTCAGCACCAAACTAGTACCTAAGGCAGCCAAATAAATATTTTCAAAAAACTTTATTTGTGAAAAGAGACAGTAGGCTAGATGTGGCCAAATGACTATAATTTCTATCTCTGTTTTAGGCCTTCCTCAATTTTATTCTCAAGGCCTGCTTGGACTCAACTGAATTTATTATAGTTGGTATCTTGCACTTGATCTCATTGTGTTGACTTCATCCTTAGACTATTACCTATCTCCCATTATATTATGCTCAAAAAATATTTCTTATTATTTCTGTACTCAAGCGGCATGGCTAATTTTGCTTCCCAAACACTGTGCAGTTCAGTTCAGTTCAGTCGCTCAGTCATGTCCAACTCTTTATGACCCCATGGACTGCAGCACGCCAGGCTTCCCTGTCTGTCACCAACTCCTGGACCTTGCTCAAACTCGTCCATAGACTCGGTGATGCCATCCACCATCTCATCCTCTGTCATCCCCTTCTCCTCCTGCCTTCAGTCTTTCCTACCAATCAGGGTCTTTTCCAAGGAGTCAGTTCTTTACATCAGGTGGCTAAAGTATTGGCCTTTCAGCTTCAGTATCAGTCCTTCCAATGAATATTCAGGACTGATTTCCTTTAGGATGGAGTAGTTTGATGTTCAGTTAATCCTAATTACCCTGTGAAATTGAGAACAGCTAATGTTGCAAGAGCTCAGGAAACTTTATGAAGGCCAAAAGAATTCTGAAGGTGATGGGAATTAACAGATAATAAATCTAATACTTGTAAGTGTTTGCTATGTGTTAGACACTAATTGAGTGTTTATATAGAAAACACATTTCATCCTCACAATGATGGTTTCAGAGGGAACTGAAACAGATTAAAGACGTATCCTGCCCAACACCAAACAGCTGGTAACAGGTGGAGCCAGCACATAGACTCAGGTTTTCCAGCCCCAGAATCAACATGCTTATCCACTGCACTCTTCTGAGAGGTGGTAGAACAAGAGAGAAAATTCTCTGGGTGGGAATGATCAGCCCTCAGAAGCCAATCAAATGTAGTGAGAGTTCAAGAAGAAAAACTGAGTCACTTAATTGGAAGGTTAGAAAAAAGAGAATATTTGTTGATGTCAGTTTTTTCAATTATTTTGTAAACAGTTTTGTATGAATTTCAAAGTAGATTTCTCACAGACAGAAGTAATTACTTAGGTGTTATTAGACAGTTTCTAACCAGAAATACTATCTTAAAATGATTTTAGTCTATCAGGGCTTCTAAAAACACATATACATATAAATCATTTTGGAATCTTGTTGATATGCAGAGTCTCATTGAGTAGGTCAGGGGTAGGGGCTGAAGGTGTACATTTTTAACCAGCTCCTGGACTGGGCTGCATTCTCAGGTCTGTGACCTGTGCAGTTACACAAAGGCTTCACACTTAATTTAATGCTCTTCTATCAGCATTTTCATTTTCTAAGTAACTTATGAACAAAGTATCCTCCACTTTTATTTTGCTTTAAGCCTCACAGTCTATATAGCTTGTCCTGCTCTTAAGGAATGCTGCTACTGGTGGGCTGTGAACCATACTTGGAGCTGAAAATGTCCAGTGGAAGAGTTTGCCAACTATGGGTCACTGGGCAGATTTGGCCAGCTGCCTGTTCTTGTAAATAAAGTTTTATTGGAACATAACCACACCCAAGTATTTATAGTTGGATATGGCTGTTTTTGAGCTACAACATATGTTAAGTAGCTGTGACTAACAGAAGCTGTCAAAATCTAAAATATTTACTATCTAGTCCCTTATGGAAAGTTTGTGGACCTCTGGTCTAGCAGTTAGAGGATAGAGAATAAGGAATAATATAGAAAATAGTTTTCCAGTACTTAGGATAATTCGCTTTGCTTTTTTTTTCAACAAGGCATTTTTAACATTTTCAACTCACTTTCTCTCATAGTATTACTGGAGGTACATGTTATATTCTTATTTGCATATGTTGAAAACTGGAGTTCAGAGAGCTTCATATTCTTGTCCAGAAGCATGAAATAGTCTACTAAAAAGACCAGGCTCTTCCCACTTTTTCTCCTCTGTTCGCATGCTGTATTTTAATTTGATAGTTTTAGAGCATTTTTTTTTCTAAGTAGAGGATAGAACTACTGGTTTTTGAGACGAGAATATTATTTTTATACAGTAATTCAGTGGTTATCAAATTACATTCCACATGGCACTAGGTCCTCCTACAAAATAGTTCAGAGGCTGTGGAAAATGGATAAGGCTCAGAGTATAGACAAGCAGGTCCAGAATACTTTACTGAAATTCCATGGAGGACCTATGTGTTTGAAGAAATCTTTCCATTTGAAACTGTTTTTAAACACTGCTTTAATAATTAGTATCTCTTTTTGTTTTGTTGCTTAAACCACTCTAAATTCCCTGGAAACATCTGCTTTTCCCTGCCCCTCCCTCAAATAATGTAACAGCACTCTATTAAAATTTGGAACACCATTATCTTTAACAAAGTTGATTATCTGTGAATCATGTTGCTCAGCATGACTACATTAAAGCATTATGCAAATTGGGTCAATTATTTCTTCCTTTTTGTATATGAAGGGAGGATTGTTTAGGCAGAAGTAATGGTGGGGATTGATTAGGCATTATATCCTATTATACCATAATAATAGTTAAGACAGTGGTTGAAATGCTCACCAATATATGACAGAAAGGCATACTTAACAAAAAATGTTGAAAATCTCAAATTAGAAAAAAACATGAATATCATATGTTTTTAGGGCTTCTATCTAGAGATAACATGAGACTAAATATGACTGTGGGAAGTACTGTATTTGGTTTCAATAAAGACAGTAGACTCCCATTTCTTTCTTTCTTTCTTTTTTTTTTTTTTAAATAAGAAATACATAGCCAAGATGGTCCTTTTGGACTGCAAGGAGATCCATCCAGTCCATCCTAAGGGAAATCAGTCCTGTATATTCATTGGACAGACTGATGCTGAAGCTGAAACTCTAATACTTTGGCCACTTGACTCAGTGGGAAAGACCCTGATACTGGGAAAGACTGAAGTCAGGATGACAGAGGATGAGATGCTTGGATGGCATCACCAACTCAATGGACTTGAATATGAGTAAACTCTGGGAGTTGCTGATGGACAGGGAGGCCTGGCATGCTGCAGTTCATGGGGTCACAGAGTCAGACATGACTGAGCGACTGAACTGAACTGACCCTGTTGATAGTTGAGATGAAAATGTGTCTTTTTACCTCAAAATGTAGTTGTATCAGATATTATTTAATAATTTCCTTAATTAATTTTTCAACAATACTACTGCTGCCTGAAATTGTCATCCAGTCTTGTCACCTAATTTTTGTACTCCTATTTCCTAGTCCTAAATCCTACTTTGATTTCTTCTCTTGAGCTTCAAACATAGAACATTTTCAGGATAGAATTGTTTATTAGCTTCTCAGATTGAAAAATTCCCTACCAGCTACCCAGTCTATTCTCATTAAACTGAAATGTAGTTATTTAAAACAGGTAGATTTCAAAGGCTTTTACTAGATGGAAAGTAGATAAAGGTCAAATGATATTGAAAAAATGAAAACTAAAGCTAAATCCAAAATACAAATTGTAATTTCTGCTGCTTCTTAGTTTCTTTATGTGAACGTGTATATGAACAGGACCTTTCTCTTTGTATGTGACTTCCCTTTTGGGAATTTTGGCTATATAAGAGAGAATATAAAAATGCTTCTATGATTTCTTAAATAGAACATACTCAAAAAATAATTATCTTAAAGGAAAATACCAAAAAATGATATTATATTAAAAGCAGGTTTCATTGATTAATTAAAAAGTCCAAAGAGTAATCCACAGACTGGCTTTTATGGCCAACATAGTTGGTAAGGATGTGGAGCAATAGGAACTCTTAAATTCCAATAGTTAGAGTTTAAATTCGATAATCACTCTGGAAAATTATTTTGAATTATCCATTGAATTATTAGATCTGGACTGATAATATCATCACTACTTACAACTGCAACTTGCTTACTATTATGTACCCAAAGTTTCCATAATCCAAAATAATCAAAATGACCATCAACATAGACAAGATAAATAAAATTATGGTGCATTTATATTTAAAAATGCAACAAGGCAATTACAATAAATTGCTGCTACATGGCCATAAATAGGAGACAATCCTGAGGAAAAAAAGTAAGACATAGGAGGGCACTTAGAAAGTTATTAACATTAATATAAAAACAAAAACAAGCAAAAAAACACCATAGTGATTAAAGTCAGGATAGTCTTCATTTTAAGAAAAGACGTGGATCGTGATTGTGAGAAGAATAAACATGGCTTTTCAGATGCTGGAAATGCTCAAAATTCTTCAAGCCAGGCTTCAACAGCACGTGAACCATGAAATTTCAGATGTTCAAGCTGGATATGGAAAAGCCAGAGGAGCCACAGATAAAATTGCCAACATCCATTGGACCATTGAAAAAGAAAGAGAGTTCCAGAAAAACGTCTACTTCTGCTTTATTGACTACACCAAAGACTTTGACTATGTGGATCATAACAAACTGTGGAAAATTCTTCAAAAGGTAGGAATACCAGATCACCTGACCTGCCTCCTGAGAAAGCTGTATGCAGGTTAAGAAGCAACAGTTAGAACTGGACATGGAACAGCAGACTGGTTCCAAATTGGGAAAGGAGTATGTCAAAGCTGTATATTGTCACCCTGCTTATTTAACTTATATGCAGATTATGTCATGAGAAACTCTGGGCTGGATAAAACACATGCTGAAATCAAGATTGCTGGGAGAAATCTCAATAACCTCAGATACGCAGATGACACCACCCTTATGGCAGAAAGTGAAAAAGAACTAAAGAGCCTCTTTATGAAAGTGAAAGAGGAGAGTGAAAAAGTTGGCTTAAAGCTCAACACTCAGAAAACTAAGATCATGGCATCCAGTCCCATCACTTCATGGCAAATAGATGGGGAAACAATGGAAACAGTGAGAGAACTTATTTTCTTGGTCTCCAAAATCACTGCAGATAGTGGCTGAAGCCATGAAATTAAAAGACGCTTGCTCCTTGGAAGAAAAGCTATGACCTACCTAGACAGCATATTAAAAAACAGAGACATAACTTTACTGACAAAAGTCCATCTAGTCAAAGCTATGGTTTTTCCAGTAGTCGTGTATGGATGTGAGAGCTGAACTATAAAGAAAGCAGAGTGCTGAAGAATTGATGCTTTTGAACTGTATTGGAAGAAGACTCTTGAGAGTTCCTTGGACTACAAGGAGATCAAGCCAGTCATTTCTAAAGGAAATCAGTCCTGAATATTCATTGGAAGGACTAATGCTGGAACTGAAATGCCAATACTTTGGCCTCCTGATGAGAAGAATTGACTCATTGGAAAATATCCTGATGCTGGCAAGATTGAAGGCAGAAGGAGAAGGGGGCGACAAAGGATGAAATGGTTGGATGGCATCGCCAACTCAATGGACATGAGTTTGAGCAAGCTGTAGGAACTGGTGATGGACACGGAAGCTTGGTGTGCTGCAATCGATGGGGTCACAGAGAGTCAATTACAACTGAGTAACTGAACTGAACTTAACTGAATGTTCTCTTTCTGGCTCTAGTGGTATTTACTTGGAATTCTATTTTGTCATAAATCATTGAGTTTTATATTTATGTTTTATGTACTTGTGTGTGTGTGTGTGAGAGAGAGAGAGAGAGAGAGAGAGAGAGATTTCTTTTTGGAAAAAGGGGAAGGTTACAATGATATGATATACTCTATAGTAAAAAAAAAAGATTTACTTTTTCCATTCATTGCAAAATAAAGCATATTTTGACAGGTGCAATTTCATCACAGTTCAGCAGAAGTGATTATTTTACTTCCCACTCTCGAAAATATATAAACATCTAACACTGAAACAACTGAGCAAATAATGCTGCAAATAAATTGCAAACAGTTATTAATATAATTATAACCATGACAGAATGGCTGTTATTATCCATAGAATAGTTACTCATACCAATGAAATTCCCTATTGAATCATTTTAATTTAAAAAGCAGTGATATTTCACTTGAATTGGCATTTGTTCTATACATCTTAAGATGGTTAAGAAATAGACTCAACTTCATATCTGTTAAAGAAGGAGGAGACATCTTCCTTTTACAGAATCTTAAATGAATTATTATTAACTATGTAGATACATTAAAAGCTGTAAAAGAGAAGCAAGAACAAGGACTACTTCTGCCAAAAGAAAATATTCCTAAATACAAAAATAAGTAGAAAAAAGCATAACTGACACAACTCCAATGATAGTGAAATACTTTATTGTTGATATCAAACAGTGGCTTCTAGAACATATTTGTCTTGGCAATCGGGCACATGTCCTTTAAGAGGAAAGACGGGAGCCATCTAAAAACAAGTCTATTGAATTTCAAGCAATGTGTTTTGCAGAATAATTAACAGTTATGGATTCAAGAACTCCCAAGGAATTAAACAAACAAACAATGCAGGAAAGGCCTGGTCAAACCAACCCACTATTCATAAATTGAGGAAATGGACATATTTAGCAATAAGCGGGATGTAGAAAACAAGTGAATTATTTAATTGCTACTTTGAAGAGATAGAGCTATACTTACAGAAGGACCGTCAAAATACCAGAGGGTCCAACTGGAGCTAATAAAAGGGAATCAAAGCAATTTCTACATGGAGATCCACAGGAAATAATGTGATGTGAGATAGTAAAAACATGTAGGACAAAGTGGGAAATACCAGGCACAGTTCAGAGATATTGTTATCAAAATAGAAATATAATGGGATATAACTTACACTATCATTTACAGAAACGAAAATTCTAGTTTGCCGCCAGATAGCCTTGTGTGAATATTATTTTTAGAGCCTCCTTATTTTCCCTGAGAGAAAAATAAGTACAAATGGTGTGAATTTTCACTATAACCTTCAATCTATGGTCAGAAAAAACAGTCACACATAGAGATCATACGTGACAGCTGGGCGGCAACATAATGAAGCTTCTCCACAAGCGTGAGGTTATTTTTCTTATGACCCTTTAAAGTACCCACATCAGTGTATCATTTATTTGATACTGTAAAGTCAAATTAGCATGATTTGAATTTTGTGAATATTAATATGAAGAGAAACTAAAACGCCTCTTGATGAAAGTGAAGGAGGAGAGTGAAAAAGTTGGCTTAAAGCTCAACATTCAGAAAACGAAGATCATGGCATCTGGTCCCATCACTTCATGGGAAATAGATGGGGAAACAATGTCAGACTTTGATTTGGAGGGCTACAAAATCACTGCAGATGGTGATTGCAGCCATGAAATTAAAAGACACTCCTTGGAAGGAATGTTATGACCAACCTAGATAGCATATTCAAAAGCAGAGACATTACTTTACCAAGAAAGGGCCGTCTAGTCAAGGCTATGCTTTTTCCAGTGGTCATGTATGGATGTGAGAGTTGGACTGTAAAGAAAGCTGAGTGCCGAAGAATTGATGCTTTTGAACTGTGGTGTTGAAGAAGACTCTTGAGAGTCCCTTGGACTGCAAGGAGATCCAACCAGTCCATTCTAAAGGAGATCAGTCCTGGGTGTTCATTGGAAGGACTGCTGTTAAAGCTGAAACTCCAGTAGTTTGGCCACCTCATGGGAAGAGCTGACTCATTGGAAAAGACCCTGATGCTGGGAGGGATTGGAGGCAGAAGGAGAGGGCACAACAAAGGATGAGATGGCTGGATGGCATCACTGACTCGATGGGCGTGAGTCTGAGTGAACTCCGGGAGTTGGTGATGGACAGGGAGGCCTGGTGTGCTGCGATTCATGGGGTCGCAAAAAGTCGGACGTGACTGAGCAACTGAACTGAGTGACTGAACTATTAACTTGCCACTATTCCTAGAATTTCAATGTTGTAAGTCCAAAACAAGTACAAAATAGGAGAATTAGTGTGGGGGAATGGAAATGACTCTCGGAATATGTAATATGTATAAAGAACAGGGCCTATGTTAGACTGAATTAAAAAAAGTCAGGTTATTTTTTTCCTTCTGTGTAGGGGTAAAAACCCAGTTCTTCCTTCCTGCTTAAAAATCCAGTTTCTTCCCTCTGAGTCACACAGCACTTTATTTCTGACACTTCTGGTCGCCAGATGTGTGGAGGTTCCCCCTACAACAGGCACTTCTCAATGATGCTAACTCAGTGTCCTTCAGTTTAGCTCAATCCTGACCCTGTCTCCTGAAGACAGTTTTACATCACACAGGTGAAGGGCTCACACCACAGAACTGCCCTTTCCACTTCAGATGCCAGTCACAAGACCCCTCATTACCTGTGCTTTGGACCAACACCCAATGACTTCATGATGATTAGAAGTTAAAAGAGTGGATGCAGCGACAGATTTGATTTTCGTGGGCTCCAGAATCACTGCAGGCGGTGACTGCAATCATAAAATTAAGACTTTTGCTCTTTGGAAGGAAAGCTACAACAAACCTAGACAATGTATTAAAAAGCAGAGATATCACTTTGTAGACAATTGTCTGTATAGTCAAAGCTGTGGTTTTTCCAGTAGTCCTGTATGGATGTGCGAGCTGGACAGTAAAGAAGGCTGAGCACCAAAGAACTGATGCTTTCAAACTGTGGTGCTGAAGACTCATGAGGGTCTCTTGGACTTCTTGGAGATCAAACCAGTCAATCCTAAAGAAAATCAACTCTGAATATTCACTGGAAGGACTGATGCTTAAGCTGAAGCTCCAATACTCTGGCCCCCTGATGCACAGAGCTGATCCATTGAAAAAGACCCTGATGCTGGGAAAAGATTGAGTGCAAAATGAGAAGAGGGTGGCAGACGATGGGATGGTTAGATAACGTCACTGACTCAGTGGACATGGATGTGAGTAAATGCTGGGAGATAGTGAAGGACAGAGAAGTCTGGCGTATTAACAGTCCATGAGGTTGCAGAGTCAGACAGGACTTGGTGACTGAACAACAACAACAATAACCTTGACCTTGGGCTCAGTTAACTTGCTATAGCAGCTCCCAGAGCTGAAGAAAACACTTAGTTATCATTGCCCGTGCATTAAAGTTTATGCTCAAGCTTACTGGGGAGCGGCCAGATGAAGAGATACATAGGCCAAGGTCTGGATGGGGGGTCCTAAGTGCAGAAGCTCTGTTCCATCACCCTCCTACTATGTATATGTGTGTCAACTTGGAAGCTTCCTGAACCCTTATTACTGGGATTTTATGGAGGTTTCCTCATATAAATAAACATGATTAGTTCTTAACTCCACTTTCCACTTTTCTCCCCTCTCTGGAAGATAAGGGGTGGGACTGAAACTTCCAAGCTTCTAATCAAGCTCTGGCTTTCTAGTGGCCAGCCCCTGTCTAGAAGCCCACCCATAGCTGCCTCAATAGAACAAAGGATAGATACTCAGTGCTCTTAGCCCTTTGGAATTTAGCCCTGTGTCGGAATGGGGTTAAAGACCGATATTAGAATAAGAGAGGCCCTTAGTGCACTTGGAGAAGGAAATGGCAATTCACTCCAGCACTCTTGCCTGGAAAATCCCATGGACGGAGGAGCCTGATAGGCTATAGTCCATGGAGTCGCAAAGAGTTGGACAGACTGAGCGACTTCACGTCACTTCACTTCACTAGTATTCTTATATAGACATTCCTGTTATTTCACATAGGTATAAGACTTATTTCCTATGAGTGCTTAGTATTTTACCTACAGTTTACATGCTTTCAGACTACAACCCACAAAGACTAGGTAAATTGCTAAAGGTCAGTTAATGTTAAGTGCTGAGTAAAAAGTTGAAAACATGCGTACTTAAGAGATATCTTTTACCTTCGACAGCTTGGTAGCACTTCCTTTGAAGCCAAGGAATGAGTGAGCCTTCTAGGCTTCTCATGGTTGACCTTATTGTAAGGGTCGAGAAGGCAGTCGCTTATGAAACACAAACTATTCTTTCAATGGCTCTGACATTTTCTGACATTCCTACTATTCTCATATCTGTATTTAGAATTGAGAGCTTCTGGTACAGTGCAAATATTTTCAAATGAGATAACCATCACAATAATCCCTCAGGAACTGAGTGCCTTAGAAAGCCATGTAACCTGAGGGAATAGCTGAGAAAAAGACCTGAGGAATGTTCCAACTGTTTCCACTGATTCCTGGAGGAAGCTGTTCAGTTGCCACAGCTATAGCTTTTATAAAGTGTGAATATTATCATGTGCATATGCTTCTTAGTGGCTCTGAAAAAAAAATTGACAAAATGTTTTTGAGAAATTCCATGATTTGCTACATTAAATCATCAGTTCAAGCCACTATCAATTAGGGGTAATGTCAATTTGTTATATGTATGTTAGTTTATTCAACAAATATTCATTCATTAAGGTCCTACTCTATATCAGGCATTCTGGCATGTTCTGGGGCCACATAAATGAAAATAATTTTGTCTCTGGAGTCTGAACTTAAAAATCTTAAATCTGTTGAGGATATACACTATTCTTTATACACCATTCCTGCCCTTTTATTCCTTAGGCAGCCACCCTTAAAGCCATACTCCCTAATGAACAGCACGTGCTTGTCTCCCTACTCCCACTTCTTCTCCCCGGAGTAATACCTTGAAATTGTATCTAAAATATCACTTTCTAAGAGAAGCCTTTCTTTATGTTCTGGTCTAGGTCATATTGCTATTTAGTTGCTAAGTGGTGTTCCACTCTGTGACTCATAGATTGGAGCTGGCCAGTCTCCTCTCTCCATGAGGTTTCCCAGGCAAGAATACTGCAGTGGGTTGCCATTTCCTACTCCAGAGGATCTTCCCATCCTAGAGATTGAACCCTTATCTCCTGCATTGAGAGGCAGGTTCTCCACTACTGAGCCACTTGGGAAGACCCTTAGGAAGGAAAAAAATGTTAATTCTTGAAGGATTCATTGAAATAACAAATGAAGATGAGGAGAATTGAAAATGTTTTGACAAGGGTTTAGAATGGGAACTCTCATTACATTCATTGGGATCTGTATATCTCCAATGTACACATGAAAGCCCTTTGTTTTATGAGTTTATCTAAGCAACAGGTAGAATAATATAGTGACTTCTAACCTTATACCTCACAGTCATCATCTTTGAATCTTTTATCAAAATACAAATATTTAAGCCTCACCATCAGAAATAGTGATTCTAAAACTCACTTCCTGTGTCATCTCTTCATGAAGACTTCCTTGACCTCACCAATCCCTATCATTGAAAATATATCTCATGACCTCAGAAATCTACAGATTCTGAGATATGGTGAATCCCGATACACTTAAATCATTTTTAAGCATAATATTTTCCTAATATTAATCACAATTTTTATGAGTAAGTATGGTTCTATAATTGTGGACAATTAAAATACTAGTAAAACTACAAAAACAAAAGCAAACAAAAAAATCACATAATGGATGTTAACTTTTAGGTAATATATTTTTATTATTCATTTCAAGAGAAAAATATTATTTAAAAAATCTACTTTGAGATTAACAAATACACTAGAAAATACATAAAATATTTTCTAAATATAACCAAACAGTTGAAGCTTCTAAGACTAAATCTTCTCCTTGGCTTTTTGTTTTTGTAAAGTGACTCAATCCAGAAGAGATTATCTGGTAGTATCTATCATAACTTAACTTTGAACTCAGCATTTCCACTCCTGAGCTTATGCTTAGGAGATATTCATTCCTATGTTCACTGAAAGACATTTTTTGTACTAGAATGTTAAGACCACCATTATTCCTAAGAGCCAAAACCTTAAAACCATCCCCATATCCATCAATTGAAGAATGGATTACAGATATAGTTACACAATGGAAAACCATTAAGACAATGAGAATAAACAAGCTACAACAACCCACATGAATGAAACCTAAAAACATTTATTGAATGAAAGAAGCCAAGCAAAACAGAGNGAATGTTAAGACCACCATTATTCCTAAGAGCCAAAACCTTAAAACCATCCCCATATCCATCAATTGAAGAATGGATTACAGATATAGTTACACAATGGAAAACCATTAAGACAATGAGAATAAACAAGCTACAACAACCCACATGAATGAAACCTAAAAACATTTATTGAATGAAAGAAGCCAAGCAAAACAGAGTACATATTGAATGATTCCATTTATATAAAGTTTACAAATTGGTAAAGGAGATCTAGCACAATCAAGTCAGGGTATTACATACATACTGTTAGGGAGACTGATGACTGGAATAAGGCACAAGAAGAGTTTCCAGGCTACTGACTGGCAACATTCATTATCTTCATCTGGGTGCTGTTTACTGTGTGTTCACTTTGTGAAGACTGATCAAGCTGTACACTTATAGTCTACGTTTGTATATGTAACACTTTAAAAGTTTCCATTAAAATGGTATGTCTTGAAAACTACGAAAAAGATAATTATGTTGGCAAGTCTGTCAGGAAGGATTCCAGTTATAACCTAAATATTACCTGCCTCTTTGCTACACTGTGACCAAATCTTCACCATCAGGGTAGGGTGGGAGGAGTAAATTCCACAATCATCAATTCACCATTTGTATGCCTAATTTCAGGGGATTTTCTAAATCTGTGCATGTGTATAACCACAATCAATGTCTATTAATATGGATACTTTAAGAAGAGACAAATTTAAGTATTTTGATGAAAAGATTGTGAATCCAGATGAGGCTCATGGAATATTTATTCACAGTTCCCCAGAAGCATATGAAAACAAAGTTTTCTTGACCTTCTCAGGATAAGATAGACTTAATTTTATTTACTCTCTTCCATTTCCCTCAGCACAGCATTGTTCTAATAGACATCAAGTCTAAATTTACCAAGTTAAGTTTTGTATGAATTTTCTCCTCCTAGATGACTAGAATAACATTTCACTTAGGGAAAAAAAAGGACCATAAAATTATGTCTGTAGTAAATAAAACAGTTTCATGTTTTAAGAAATGTGACAGCAAACGATAAACTGAAAAACCAACAGGCTTGCCTGGTAGGAGGTGCCATATGGAAAGAATGAGTCAGTCAATCTGTCAACAAATATTTGTTGAGCATCTACTTGGAGCCATTCTAGCCTTGAGAATATAGTAGCAAACAAAACAAAGGTGACGCCTGCCCCCATGGGGCTGGCAGTATGAGGACCATGGCCAATTAATAAAAAATAATGGCTGAAATGAAGAATCATTAAAGCAATACAGACAAAAATTGAACTTTTTTTTTAAAACTATGCTTTATACATATAAAAATAAAACATAGTTTAACAATTCATGCATGGAACATTAAAATCTTTGTTTATATATCCTTATATCAGAATTCTGCTTTTTATCATTATTTTTTCATTAACTACAGCCATAAGCTCATTTTATGAGAGCCAAGTTCATTTTCTTTAAGTAGAGCAGGAGCTCTACACTTGCAAAGCAGTCTTCATACAAAACCTCTCTACCTTGTGCTGACTTTTTTTCTCAGTCTTCAGTTATTTTGACTATATCTGACTCAAAAGAAAAATTTTAGTGTCTTTCCTTTATGAATCTTTTTCAAAGTATTGAGCCTAATTTTCACATAAATATTTCATTGATTTATAAATGAATAAGTAATTATTAAAGTGAAAAATATAACCTAAATAAACAGGTCTGCAAAAATACAGTAAATTCTTCATAAAGATTTAATCTAATTGGTGGAAGCAAGTGTTCACAAAGGTCTAAGAACATTGCCTGCATGTGCCAGCAATCAGAATCCTATAAGCGCATTTTAGTTAATGAAAAAGAACATAAAATAGTGGTTCATCAAGTAGATTGTTTAAATTCATGTATGTTAGAGAACACTTAACACTGTGCTATCCAACAAAGGAACCACGCCCTGTGTCTGGTCCTTGAACTTTTGAAGCATGGCTTATCTCAGCTGAGATGCGCAGTACATGTAAAACATACAATAGGTTTTTCTTTTTAATATTAAAATATAAAATACTTGGTTTTATGCTTTTATACAGAAACCATACTGAGATACTATTTTTAATATACTGGGTTGAGTAGACATATTTAAAAAAATTTTTATTGTTGTTTGATCATGCAGTCATGTTCAACTCTCTGCAACCCCATGGACTTGAACATGTCAGGCTTCCTGGTCCTTTGCTCTCTTCCGGAGTTTGCTCAAACTTATGTCCATTGAATTGATGATGTCATTCAGCCATCTCATCCTCTGTCGCCCCCTTCTCCTTTTGCCCTCAATCTTTCCCAGCATGAAGGTCTTTTCCAATGAATTGTCTCTTCATATCAAGTGGCCAAAGTACTGGAGCTTCAGCTTTAGTATCAGTCCTTCCAATGAATATTCAGGGTCGATTTCATTTAGGATTGACTGGTGTGATCTCCTTGCAGTCCAAGGGACTCCCAGGTGTCTTCTCCAGCCCATTTCTTTTATTATTTTTGAAGTGATTACTTAAAGTATTAAAGTACACATAGCTCATGTTTATAGACCTCAGTGTATTTTATTTCTATTGGTCAGTGCTGCTCTAAAGCATCCATGTGTATAAAAATACAAACACATACACATATATGTACATATATTTCACTTTTCAATAAAAAATCCTGAAGAACAAATGTATTTTAAAAATGTGCTCAATGTCACACACAGCAGGAAGCGGAGAGCCATGCCAGAAATGAGGCTGCTGTTTTCAGAGGCTTTCAGCATCACCCATGCTATGGCCTCCAATTAACACATTCTTGACATTAGTAAAACAGGTTTTTATATGTTCCTCCAATAAAATGACAATTCTGCAAAGACATGTTAGAATGGATCCCTTGAACAGACATAAACAAATGACAGAGCTTAGGAAAATAAGGAAAAATGTTAATACACTTAGCCACATCAGGGAGCTGAACTCCCCCTAGTGTGGAAAGGGCAGAATAGTTTCCAGAACCCAGAGAAATTACTCAGAGGCCTGAGGCTGCTGTCATGAGTGTGCTCAGTCTCTCGGCCCTGTCCTGCTCTCTGCAGCTCCACGGACTATAGCCGGCCAGGCTCCTCTGCCTGCGCAATTTTCCAGGCAAGAATACTGGAGTGGGTTGCCATGCTCTCCTTTAAGGGATCTTCTGGATTCCAATCAAATCTGCTTCTCTTGTGTGTCCTGCATTGGCAGGCATATTCTTTACCACTAATGCTACCTGGACTTCCCTGGTGGCTAAGCGGGTAAAGAATCGGTCTGCAATACGGGCAACCTGAGTTTGACGCCTGGGTTGGGAAGAGAGCCTGAAGAAGGGAAAGGCTACCCACTCCACTATTCTGGCCTGGAGAATCCCATGGACTACTATCCATGAGGTCGCAGAGTCAACATGACTGAGAGATTTTCACAATCAGAATCAGAGCACTACCTGTGAAGCCCCAAGTTCCTCAGGAAAAAAAAGGGGGTTTCAGAATATAAATTCAGACTTCATTCTCCTCCTGTCCTCTGATGCACTGTCATCTTCCACTGATAAACCACAACAGGAATCCAGAGGACAAGGGCCCCATTAAGCAAGCTGTGTAGACCAGTTCACAGACCACACAGGAGAGTGAAAAAAGAGTGATACATAAATGGTGTATGAGCTTATTTCTAACCATAAACTCCTAGGTTAAATGGATGAACTTTCAATGCAGCAGAAGACAACCAGAAATAATATTGCAGCTACATTTTGCATACACTCAAATGGAACCATTATTTTTAAAAGAAGAGGCAAGAAATACAATGTGACAAGAGTTTAAAGCATGAGGCTGAAAAATAATGTATACATTTTGAACTCAGATCCACAGTTCAATAAAATATATTATGACAAGTATTAAAGATTAATTTTATAAGGTAACAAAACTATTGCCGAGCTATATAACAGGATTGTAATCAAGATCAATGTTTCACTACTCTAAAGGTATAAAACTGGAAAGTACAGTACAGTGTAAGACAAATACAATTTGGGGGTAGTAGTCCTTAAGATTAGAAAGAAAATAGCCTAGTGCTTGATCTCAACCCTGAAAATTACAAAGCTCTCCCTCAGGTTGCTGAAAACATACAGAGGGCTATATTCTCATAACCACATCCCTGCCCCATATCAAGATCCACTTTCTCTGTCTTATAATGTGAATGAAAATATATTTCTCTATTTTCATTAAAAAAATAAAATCTTGCTGAAAAGAGATATGTGAGTGAAATAGTCATGACTTTCAAATTGAGGAATAAATTTAGCCTAGCAACACAAGTGGGCTTCCCTGGTAGCTCAGCTGGTAAAGAATCTGCTTGGAATGCAAGAGACTCCAGTTTGATTTCTGGGTTGGGAAGATCCCCTGGAAAAGGGATGGGCTACCCACTCCAGTATTCTTGGACTTTCCTGGTGGCTTAGATGGTAAAGAATTCACCTTCAATGCAGGAGACCTGGGTTGGATCCCTTAGTTGGGAAGATCCCCTGGAGGAGGGCATGGCAACCCACTCCAAGATTCCTGCCTGGAGAATCCCAATGGACAGAGGTGCCTGGCAGGCTACAGTCCATCAAGTTACAAGGAGTTGGACATAACTGAGTGACTAAGTACAGCAGAGCAACACAAATATGGTACATTGTATTATATAATACTGTGTAACTTTAGGCATGTCATCAGCATGCTTTTAATGACTTCATCTATAAAAATGAGCTGGTGAAAAGATCATTATAATTTTTGAGAGTAGTCCCTAAAAAGGATAATATAATAACATAAAAGTAACAAGGTAACAATATAAACATTAGTTTGGTCAAAAATATTCACTTCCTAGGAGTTATGTTATGTAGTCACAGTTGTAAATTTGCTCAATAATGAAATTATTTTATGATTGTTAAAGAGGTAAATTGAGAATGCTTCCAAACCATTTTCCATGCTAAACCCAGGTTTTTCTTCTAGATCCCAAATAGGATCATGTTAGTAGTTTCCAACTATAAAATGCCTCAATAGCTCTTTTGTGTTCAAAATAAAATTCAAACTCTCTTACGTGATACTTTTGCTTCTGTTTCCAGCTCTCTCTCTAATACCTTCTGCCAACATCCTCGTTGTTCACATTCTTGTCATATGAAACCTATTTGAGACATGTTTTCTCCCACAAACTCACATGACTCCACTACTACTCTTATTATCAAGATTGGGTAGGAATTATTTGTCCATCACATGTTTTTCTATAGTCAGTATAAAATAACTCTATAAAACTACTATAATGCATTATCATCATCTATTTACTTACCTTTCTCGTCATTAGACTTTCTGACTTATCAAGACAGAAGTTGTCTTAAACACCTTTATATCTTATATACTTAACAAATAAATGAAAGATGCTAACAGGTAAAACTAGGCATTGACAAGAAAAGTAAAATTGTTGATAGTAAATATGAAAATTGGCCAGATAAAGTAAACAACCAAACAAGAATCTCCAGGATAAAAGCAAAAGGAAAAGTTAAACAGAAGCCAAGCTAAGAGCTATTTCTTAGACACAGAGATGTGTTAGTACAATTCAATAAATTGTTTAAATTTAGTATGCAATGAGAAGCAAATTATAATAAATTCTGAATAAATGAACCTATGAATGCAAAATAGAATCTAAGCATAAATTAATATTTCTGTCAAACTCTTCTCTTTTATTAGAGAAAATAAAATGTATGCCCAAATAGTCAATGACTATTGTGTTTATGAGCATGGACACCAAATCAGTTATTACATATCAATTTAAATTGGATTCTTTGTGCCCACTTATTTAAGCTACCCCAAGGGCTATCCGCTGGATCATGGAAAAAGCAAGAGAGTTCCAGAAAAACATCTATTTCTGCTTTATTGACTGTGCCAAAGCCTTTGACTGTGTGGATCACAATAAACTGTGGAAAATTCTGAAAGACATGGGAATACCAGACCACCTGACTTGCCTCTTGAGAAACTTATATGCANGGGGATGACAGAGGATGAGATGGCTGGATGGCATCACTGACTCGATGGGCATGAGTCTGAGTGAACCCCCGGGAGTTGATGATGGACAGGGAGGCCTGGCGTGCTGTGATTCATAGGGTCACAAAGAGTGAGACACGACTGAGCGACTGAACTGAACTGAACTGAATTCCAGTTAATATACCAAGGAGCTTTTTCTATTTTTTTTTAAATGAATGTGAAACAGTTGACCTACAATAATTGCTAAGTAAACAGTGGAAAAGTAAAGCTATACAGAGAGGTGGAAATTAATTTGACAAGAAACAAAAACAAATTATAGACATGTTATAATTAAAAGAGTGTGTACTGGCAGATGAAAAGAGAGATCAACTAATGAAACAGATTGCAATCTCCGGAATAGGCAAAACTATTCAAGAAATCTAATATACGAGGAGTGTGAAATCAAGAATTGATAGAGCAAAGTTTTTTGTTTGTGTGTTTATTTTTGATAGATAATGTTGGCTCAACATTTTGACTATTTTGAAAATGATAAAAACCCTTACAATACTCTCAAAACATATCAGATACCTAATATATGTATGTATGTGTGTGTGTGTGTGTGTGTGTGTGTGTGTGTATAAAGAGAAATACGTATCTTTAATATGGAGCTTCCCAAGTGAATCAGTGATAAAGAATCTGCCTGCCACTGCAGGAGATGCAGGAGACACAGGTTCAATCCCTGTGTCCAGAAGATATCCTGGAGTAGGAAATGCCAACTCACTTCAATATTCTTGCCTGGAGAGTTCCATGAACAGAGGAACCTGGCGGGCTACTGTTCATGGGTTCACAAAAGAGTCAGGCATGACTTAAGAACTGNCTGCCTGCCACTGCAGGAGATGCAGGAGACACAGGTTCAATCCCTGTGTCCAGAAGATATCCTGGAGTAGGAAATGCCAACTCACTTCAATATTCTTGCCTGGAGAGTTCCATGAACAGAGGAACCTGGCGGGCTACTGTTCATGGGTTCACAAAAGAGTCAGGCATGACTTAAGAACTGAACACCACCACCAAGCAAAGGTGTACACACACAATGTCACACTATGCTGCTGTTAAAAAAAAAAAAAAAGGATAAAAGAAAGAAAAAGAAGGGAACAATCTCTGTGCATTGATATGGAGTTATTTCTAGGTGATATTAACTGTCAAAAGCAAAGTACAAAGAAAATAACTCATGTTTTGCCTTTTATGTAGGAAGGAAAATGTGTATCAACTTATCTTTATAAAAAGAAATTGCTAAAATAGCAGTAAACAACAAAATCTGGTACTTCAATAGATGGAGTGAGGGTGATGAGGTAGAAGGGATGTGAGAGGAAAGGATTTGTCTTTGAGTATTATTTTTTTGTGTTGTTTTGACTTTGGGAAACATTTAGCATTGTACCTACTCAAAGAAATAGAAGTATGACCTTTTAAAAACTCAGTTATACTACTGGCAACACTTATCAGCAACACCTGTTGGCTAGGTGGCAACACTTCTTGATAACACATTTTTATACTTGAGAGGTCAGTTCTGGGTCTTACTATGTCCTCCAGATATCTCTCAATCAGGACCAAAATGTCATTTTTTTTTCCATAGCCAAGATTTAAGGTCTGAAAAGCAAGGGCTGGAAATGGGTGTATCTTTTCTCACTATGTATCCACTACAGAAAGTTTGGCTTCCTATTGGGTAACTTTAGGTTCTGTTCATATTGAAGTCTTGATTTCTAAAAAGATGCTTTGCTAGGGGACCCACCAATTGTACTGTAAGACTGGAATCTGAGACTGCCACATGATCACTTTGAGGTCGATATGCTAGTGAAAAATTCCGTGTAGGAAGAACTGGAAACCCACTCCAGTATTCTTACCTGGAGAATTCTAGACACAGAAGGGCTTGGGGTTGCAAAGAGACATGACTGAGTGACTAACAGTCTCATTCATGCTAACAAAAGAACAGATCAAGAAGGAGACTGTGCATTCTGGCTAGAGGAGTTGATGGAACTGTGTTGATTTTATCCCATGGGGATAAGGAAGTATATATCTCGAATGCAGGTGACTCCTGCAGTCACTTACTATTTCTGTGTGTTAAAGTCAGTAGAAGAATAGAAAAGCCCCATATCAATAGGACTGTTAACACTTCCAATTTTTTAGGAATGAAGATTTGACTAACCCTCAGCAATCAGAAACTGTGACCTGCAAGGTAACTTGCTGAGTACAAAGAGAATATGGAATGGGTTGTGAAAAAAGTTGCTACCACTACCTGCTGCCTACAAGGACTATAATAATTATGAGTATTTATTTCATACTTTGATATGTTTGGGCATACATTAATTTCTTTTCTCTTCTCTCCTTTATCTACCATTTAACATTCTATGCATTAAAAGCAGTTCACCTAATATCTTAGTATTAAAGTCCCAGGATATGAAAGGAGAATGTGTCTCATCTAAAACAGAAACGATAATAACTCAAAAATGGAGAAACCCTATTTTGTGGAGAGGACTAAATTAGTTTTGCTGTACAAAGGATAATAGCATTAGATATATTAGATAGCAACATTTTTTTTTTGAAGATCAGTAAGGCTAAAATAGATAAATGTGGATGGCAACTCAAGGGATGGATTATGGTGATTTATATTGTGTCAGTTTGCTCCTTGGAAGGAAAGCTATGACAAAGCTAGACAGCATATTAAAAAGCAGAGGCATCACTTTGCCAACAAAAGTCTGTATAGTCAAAGCTATGGTTTTTCCAGTAGCCATGTGTGGATGTGATAGTTGGACCACAAAGAAGGCTGAGTGCTAAAGAACTGATGCATTTGAATTTTGGTGCTGGAAAAGACTCTTGAGAGTCCCTTGGATTGCAGTGAGATCAAACCAATCAATCCTAAAGGAAATCAATCCTGAATATTCATCAGAAGGACTGATGCTAAAGCTGAAGCTCCAATACTTTAGCCACAAGATGCAAAGAGCCGNTTTTGGTGCTGGAAAAGACTCTTGAGAGTCCCTTGGATTGCAGTGAGATCAAACCAATCAATCCTAAAGGAAATCAATCCTGAATATTCATCAGAAGGACTGATGCTAAAGCTGAAGCTCCAATACTTTAGCCACAAGATGCAAAGAGCCGACTCATTGGAAAAGACCTTGATGCTGGAAAAGATTGAAAGCAAAAAAGAGAAAAGAGAAGCAGGTGATGAGATGGTTAGATAACATCACCAACTCAATGGACACAAATCTGAGCAAACTTCAGAAGATAGTGTAGAACAGAGGAGCCTGGTGTGTTGCACTGCATGGGGTCACAAAGAGTCAGACATAATTTAGTGACTGAACAGCAACAACAAATATTGCGTCAATTTAGCTAAGCTGGAACCACATTTCTCAGAATTCCCTTCCACAATTAAATCTGAATTAACATAGGTTGTAAGGGACCACCAGACTGGAAAGGCAGAAGGAAAGGTGTGGCCATGTTCTTTTTATGTTTAGGAGGTCCTGGGCTTCCCAGGTGGTGCTAGTGGTAAAGAACTTGCCTGCCAATGCAGAAGATGCAAGAGATGTGGGTTCAATCCCTAGGTCGGCAAGATCCTCTGCAGAAGGGCAGGGCGACCCACTCTAGAATTCTTGCCTGCGAAATCCCATGGACAGAAGAGCCTAGCTGCCTGTCGTGTATGGAGTTGCAAAGGGTCAGACATGACCGAGCACACACATAGGTGCATGTTGCACGTCATGCATGCTGTCACTCACCTGCCTCTCTGGATTGACTTGGGAACCACAACTAGCCTAACAAAACTCTTTTACTTCCTGAAGCTCTTCTGCTGTAGCGTCTCCAACTTCTGATCCTGCCTGAGCTCAGCTCTGTGCTGAGGGCACCAACCCAAGCACTCCCCTAACTGAAGTCAAAGATTTGGAGGCAGTGGGAGAGAACATATGGGTTTTCTTTTACCCATGTGGATTCCACCCCAGCATCATAGATTTTACGTTTTCCTTGCTTCCTTGTTTTTGCCTTTATTATATCCCACCCTGCGGATGTCACTCTGGAGCGTTAGTCAGAAATAGGCTACTAGAGACTGCTTAACCAGATCTTACAATTACATAAGCTCCAATCCCTAAAGAACACCAGTTCTGCTTCTCTGATCAAATATATTGGCAGAGTTACATGGATGAGATTTCAGTGAATTGGGTGGAAGGGATTTAGAGGACTGATGCATCTCACAGTGCATCATTTTGTACAGTTTTCTTACAGAAGCTTGTTGATATCACATGTATTTGAAAAATTAAATCAATGACTGCGAAGAGAGGAAGTAAGACTAAAATTGAAAGCAACCCGAAGCAAAAATAGCCAATTGTATTTCAAATTAAAATTATAATTAAACTGACAGGGAAGAAAAGTAAAGCAATAATGAAAATGACTTATAAACACAGAATTTGTACATTCTCAGTATTTGGTTGGATAGGGGAGAACTTTTTTAGTAAATTTGCTTTTGAAGAGGAAATGTGGGCAAATCAATTATGAATATATTTTAGATGTTTTATAGAGTTTGACAAATGCTAGGAGCTGAAATTTTCACATGGAAGGAGAGATATAAAAATATAGAAAGGAGGAAGGCAATAAAAACTCTTGAAATACATTTCAGTTGAAGATATTGGGCATAAACTTGTGATTTCTAAAGCATGTACTTGTGTGTATGTATACGCTCATATATATTAATGCTTAGGTATCTTTTTCTGGTGGCTAAGATGGTAAAAATCTGCCTCCATTGCAGGAGACCTGGGTTCAATTCTTTGATCAGGAAAAACCCCTGGAGAAGGAAATAGCAACCCACTCCAGTATTCTTGCCTGGGAAATTCTATGGAGAGAGGAACCTGGTGGTCTACAGTCCATAGCATCACAAAGAGTCAGACACAACTGAAGGGACTTCATATGTTTATGTATGTCTTAGGTATACACATGTGTGTACATATATGTAGATCTCTTAGGTTATATATGTATGTACATGTGTTCAGTATATATAGTTACATGTGTGTGTATATATATGTATTTACAGGTATGTATGTATGTATGAATATATATTGAAAAAGGAAATGGCAACCCACTCCAGTGTTCTTGCATGGAGAATCCCAGGGACAGGGGAGCCTTGTGGGCTGCCATTTATGGGGTCACACAGAGTCGGACGCGACTGAAGTGACTGCCTGATATCAGGCAGTCCGTCAGTCAGTTCAGTCGTTCAATTGTGTCTGACTTTGTGACCCCATGAACTACAACTCGCCAGGCCTCCCTGTCCATCACGAACTCCCAGAGTTTACCCAAGCTCATATCCATTGAGTCAGTGATGCCATCCAACCATCTCATCCTCTGTCATCCCCTACTCCTATATATACATATATATATATAGATAGACAGAGAGATACATATAAATGTACATGTCTGCTTGAAAGGCCTTGGGAAAAAAATCTAAATGAACACACCTAGAGCCTAGATCTTAGTCTTCAGTACCATTGCTCACCAAATGGAATCAGTACCACTGAGATAAATAATTAGTTGATTCCAGTGCTGGGGAAGAATAGGTCCAAAAATAATTTGCAATATGTTGCTATGCCAGAAAACAAGCAAGGCATGTCACAAAGATCCAAGAGCCAACTTGTACAGAGATTTGAATACCAAAATAATTAAGTTTTATGATGAATTTTTAACCATGGTGGGGAAATATCCACATGTCCATATTGATAATAAGTAGGCAAATAAATGGGAGAGAACAAAGAGTTTTTGCTTTCAATTGAGTGTCAAGTGGTGAATGTTGTGAGAGTTTTGGAAGAGGGGAAAATATAGCATTTTACAACCATCATAGTGGACTGATCCAAGCTAGAATCAATTGTTTACGCCTTTTGATGAGGAGTAGGATGATTGTGTTGCCTTAAAGTGTCAGTCGGAGAAGGCAATGGCGCCCCACTCCAGTACTCTTGCCTGGAAAATCCCATGGATGGAGGAGCCTGGTGGGTGACAGTCCATGGGGTCACTAAGGGTCAGACACGACTGAGCGACTTCACTTTCACTTTTCACTTTCTTGCATTGGAGAAAGAAATGGCAACCCACTCCAGTGTTCTTGCCTGGAGAATCCCAGGGACGGGGGAGCCTGGTGGGCTGCCGTCTATAGGGTCACACAGAGTCGGACACGACTGAAGCGACTTAGCAGCAGCAAAGTGTCAGTACAAGACTATTTACCAATTGCCAGAAAAAAATAAATGTAACTCTTAGTGGAGAATTCAACAACCATTTGACAATATGATTCAAATTACAATCACCATTGAGGGGCATACAAATATCTACTGTCTCTGGATGTGATCATCTAAAAAGGACAAAATCCCATATTATCGTGTCAGGGGATATGTAACCTGAGTCAGAAATGAATATACAACAAACAGATTCAAAAGAAGGGTCTTCATTTTTTAAAAAATAATCTTTAAAATGCCAATACCAAAAGACAAGGAAAGAGTGACTGAAAATGTTTCAGATAAATAGAGACCCAAGAGACTAACTCTGACAACTAAATACAGCATTTGATCCTAGATTGGATCTTATACTGGAAGGTGGGGAGGAACAAGGGCGGGACTGCCATTCAGGGCATTGAGTCAGTTGGCAAAATGGGACTATGAGTAGTAGATTAGCTAAAAGTCCCATTTCAATTTTAAATTCAGAGAATTTTATAATTATAATTGCATATGAGAATATTTCTATGAAAAAAAATAAATAGTGGAAAGCGGCATGAGGAATGCAATGTCCTCTCTTAAGGCATCACAAAAATATTATATATGTGTTTATGTGTGTGGATACATAAACAGAGAAAAGGAGAGGTAAAACAAAGGAGGAAGCACATGGGCAAAATGTTAACAATAATTGAACCTATTACTATTTGTTACTCATAAAATTTTGTAACTTTAAAGTTCAGTTCAGTTATGTGCGACTCTTTGTGACCCCATGAATCACAGCACATCAGGCCTCCCTGTCCATCACCAACTCCCCGGAGTTCACTCAGACTCACATCCATCCAGCCAGTGAGGCCATCCAGCCATCTTATCCTCTGTCGTCCTCTTCTCCTCCTGCCCCCAATCCCTCCCAGCATCAAAGTCTTTTCCAATGATTCAACTCTTCGTATGAGGTGGCCAAAGTACTGGAGTTTCAGCTTTAGCATAATTCCTTCCAGAGAAATCCCAGGGCTGATCTTCAGAATGGACTGGTTGGATCTCCTTGCAGTCACTTTTATTAAATGTACTTGAAATCATGCAATGGTAGATGTTTAAAAATATGTCTAAACAAAATCTGAAATGTCTGTATTTCAATGACATGAATCTTATCCTATCACTTGAATATAAAAGAAGCATACCTAACCCAACTAATAAGAAAAGGAGAACTGTGAGGTTTATACAGAATAAAAGCTAGGTAAATGGTTTTCTGTATGTATTCACTGATGCTTTTATTGGAATGACTTTCTTTTTCCATCTCTTCCTTCCTTCCTTCTTTTCTTTCCTTCCTTTCTTTTCCTTAAGAACTTTTAGCTTGAAGTACACAGAAGGAAATGAATAGTTTTTATAGAAATGTTGATTTATTTTTCACTTTTTTACTAGAATTCAGGCAAGTGCCAAGAATAGATTCCCATTCGAATTTCTTGCAAAGAAGGTCTTCAAAGAGTCAGTGCTGAGCTAGGGTAATGATGATCTCAGTGTTCTTTTCACTGTGTTCCTGATGCTAATACATCAAATCCTGCTTGGAGTCATTTCCTAGTGTTCATAGTTGACTTTGAATCAAACTAAGTTGTCTGCAGATAAACGGGTGCTCAGACAAGGCAATGAATTAATGCTGAAAATGGCTTGCCAACTCCTGATTCACATTGACTAAAATGAATTAAGAGTAAGATATTGCCAATATAAGTTGCATGCTTGTTGGAAAACAGCTCAACTTTTCACTTCACTGTGTTGGTATCTTTCTAAATGTGAGTTAAACTATGAGACATTTTCCCTAATTTCCACAAAAGTGAAAAAGAACTCGTGCATGTTTTTCTGAAAGCCAATTTTTGACCAAAGACATTACTTTGCCAACAAAAGTCTGTCTAGTCAAAGCTATGGTTTTTCCAGTAGTCATATATGAATGTTAGAGTTGGACTATAAAGAAAGCTGAGTGATGAAGAACTGATGCTTTTGACTGTGGTGTCAGAGAAGACTCTTGAGAATCCTTTGGACTGCAATGAGATCCAACCAGCCTATCTTAAAGGTAATCAGCCCTCAACATTCACTGGAGGGACTGATGCTGAAGCTGAAACTCCAATACTTTGGCCACCTGATGCGAAGAGCTGCCTTATTTGAGAAGACCCTGACGCTGAGAAAGATTGAAGTCTGGAGGAGAAGGGGACAACAGAGGATCAGATGGTTGGATGTCATCACCAACTCAATGGATGTGAGTCTGAGTGAACTCTGGAAGTTGGTGATGGACAGGGAGGCCTGGCGTGCTGCAGTCTATGTGGTCACAAAGAGTGAGACACGAAAGAGCAACTGAACTGATCTGAACTGATTTCACTTCAGCTGTGAAACTATGATCTATAATCTAGCACATGCTTCTCTTGTTCTTTTCTTGGGCCAATTTAGGAATCCTGATAAGAAACATAGGAATGAAGCATTACTTTCCCCTTGTCAGTGATTCAGTGAATATGCAGGCTCCAAGACAAGCTCATCATTAAACAATGGTACATCGCTCATCCACAATAGATAAGTGAGTCTCTCTGGACCACCTGGAAGAATCAAACTGTCTTGATAATAAAAATAGTGACATTCTATTGACAGGCAATGTTTTTATAGTATTTTGTCCAAAAAGCCTGTGAAAATTCCATTTTAATCTATAGCTTATCATTATGTTTTTACAACGTACCCAAGAGATGTGTCAGTTCAGTTCAGTTCAGTCATATCCGACTCTTTGCAACCACATGAATGGGAGCACGCCAGGCCTCCAACTCCCGGAGTTTACCCAAACTCATGCCCATCGAGTCAGTGATGCCATCCAGCCATCTCATCCTCTGTTGTCCCCTTCTCCTCCTGCCCCCAATCCCTCCCAGCATCAGAGTCTTTTCCAATGAGTCAGCTCTTCGCATGAGTTGGCATAAGTACTGGAGTTTCAGCTTCAGCATCATTCCTTCCAATGAAATCCCAGGGCTCATCTCCTTCAGAATGGACTGGTTGGATCTCCTTGCAGTCCAAGGGACTCTCAAGAGTCTTCTCCAACACTACAGTTCAAAAGCATCAATTCTTTGGCACTCTTCCTTCTTCATAGTCCAACTATTACATCTATACAGGACCACAGGAAAAACCATAGCCTTGACTAGACGAACCTTAGTTGGCAAAGTAATGTCTCTGCTTTTGAATATACTATCTAGGTTGGTCATAACTTTTCTTCCAAGGAGTAAGCGTCTTTTAATTTCATGGCTGCAGTCACCATTCGCAGTGATTTTGGAGCCCAGAAAAATAAAATCTGACACTGTTTCCACTGTTTCCCCATCTACTTCCCGTGAAGTGATGGGACCGGATGCCATGATCTTTGTTTTCTGAATGTTGAGCTTTAAGACAACTTTTTCACTCTCCTCTTTCACTTTCATCAAGAGGCTCTTTAGTTCCTCTTCATTTTCTGCCATAAGGGTGGTGTCATCTGCATATCTGAGGTTATTGAGATTTCTCCCAGCAATCTTGATTCCAGCTTGTGTTTCTTCCAGTCCAGCATTTCTCATGATGAATTCTGCATATAAGTTAAATGAGCAGGGTGACAATATACAGCCTTGAAGTACTCCCTTTCCTATTTGGAACCAGTCTGTTGTTCCATGTCCAGTTCGAACTGTTGCTTCCTGGCCTGCATACAGATTTCTCAAGAGGCAGGTCAGGTGGTCTGGTATTCCCATCTGTCTCAGAATTTTTCACAGTTTACTGTGATCCACACAGTCAAAGGCTTTGGCATAGTCAATAAAGCAGAAATAGATGTTTTTCTGGAACTCTCTTGCTGTTTCCGTGATCCAGCAGATGTTGGCAATTTGATCTCTGGTTCCTCTGCCTTTTCTAAAACCAGATTGAACATCAGGAAGTTCATGGTTCACATATTGCTGAAGCCTGGCTTCAAGAATTTTGAGCATTGCTTTACTAGTGTGTGAGATGAGTGCAACTACGTGGTAGTTTGAGCATTCTTTGGCATTGCCTTATAGGAGTCAGCAATGAGGTTCTAGATAAAAGAAAGATATTTGGGATTGAGAATCAGAACAGAGTAGAAGCCTGGTTCCAGTTTAAGGCTAAGCTATATGTTGCAATCCAGTGTTTATCAGCTTTTAGAAATGGATATTTTTGGTTCTCTGATGCCTGTGCTAATTTCTTAATTAATTCTGGACATGGAAAAGGAAAAGATAAGATTATAACCCCAATGATTGGTATTAATTTCCTAAGCAATCTCTTTCTTTCATTTTATAATAGACCATTCTGTGGTTCTCTGAACACAAGATCATCTAGGAAAGAAAACAAAAATGAAACAAAAACTTAAATGTCGAAAGATGACTATATCATGATAGAAGAGTTGATGACAATTCAGACAGAAAAAGTATATCTGATAAAAAAGATAAATCAGAAGTTGGGCATCCACCATCCTTCCAATAGTATCTGCTGAGTTTCTGACTCTCAGGGTGAAAATCAGGCAGAGATGGTAGGGTTTTATTTCACCAATAATTTCAGCTTTGAAAGTTGCTACTCTTTTTCTTCTATTCACCATTGCCAACACTGTTTCTGACAAGAGTTTGAGCTGAAGATATCTATGTGGAAGATTAATATTTATAACACTGATTTTTTTTTTTTTGCCCTTAGCCTTCAATCGTCCTAATTTTGTTTATTTTTTCCAGTGCTGCTTCTTAATGAAGATTGAGTCATTGGAAATAATTGTTTCATTAATATTCGTTCAATGAATTGAAATGCAAAGTCAAATTCTATTTTTGAAAAAGAAGTCTTACACATAGTTAAAATTGAATAGTATTCTTAAGTGTGGAGAAATCACTTTTTTTCTATAGCAGAAAGCATTTTATTTGATTCATAGTTAATAGTTTTTTTTTTTTTTTTTTTTTTGTCTGAAAGCTACACATGCTGGGCCTAACAACATTACCATAGGTGTTCACAGAGAGAAAGAAAAATGCGTGTTTTAATACTACAGGGTGCTAATTGGTATTATTATTATTATTTTAGTATGTCTTAAAATTACAAAGTGGTTAACAACATATATCAACCTTAAAGTAGTCTTGATTTCCTGAACAATTCTGTATGCCCACTAATGTTTCTTCCTCCCTTTCTTATTCATGGTTCATGGGAAAATGATGCCATTGAATTTCATTTGGTGAATAAATTGGTTATATTTGATAAGGCTCTTCTGTGGCTTACAATAAGAAGCTATTCTGCCATTGCTTTACTTGAAAAGATTTTTTAAAATTAGGGTACCTTCTGAAGTTTGTTATTTATCAATGACAGTAACAGAAAAGTTACTATTTTTGATATTATAAATTCTGCATAAATGCTCTTGCATATCAGTTCAGTTCAGTTCAGTCACTCAGTCATGTTCGACTCTTTGAAACCCTATGGACTACAGCACGCCAGGCTTGCCTGTCCATCACCAGTTTCCAGAGCTTGCTCAAACTCATGTCCATCCAGTTGGTGATGTGATCCAACCATCTCATCCTCGGTTGCTCCCTTCTCTTCCTGCCATCAATCTTTCCCAGCATCAGGGTCTTTTCTAATGAGTCAGTTCTTCGCATCAGGTGGCCAAAGTATCAGAGTTTCATATATGACTACTGGGAAAACCATAGGTTTGACTAGATGGATCTTTGTTGGCAAAGTAATGTCTCTGGTTTTTAATATGCTATCTAATTTGGTCATAACTTTTGCTACCAAGAAGCAAGCATCTTTTAATTTTATGGCTGCAGTCACTATCTGCAGTAATTTTGGAGCCCCAGAAATAAAGTCTGACACTGTTTCTATTGTTTCCCCATCTATTTCCCATGAAGTGATGGAACCAGGTGCCGTGATCTTCGTTTTCTGAATGTTGAGATTTAAGCCAACTTTTTCACGCTCCTCTTTCACTTTCGTCAAGAGGCTTTTTAATTCCTCTTCACTCTCTGCCATAAGGGACTATTCATGGGTTTTCTATTATGCCTCATTAGACTATCTTTTCTTCATGAGTCAGTAACATTATTTTAATTATTGACAGATGTTAGTAACTTGAAGATGAGGATTTTCTTCCACGCTTTTCTTTCAATTTTTGTTGTTTTTGTTGTTCTTTGTTGACCCAGTTTGTCTATTACCCTCTCCTCCAAAAGAGACCTCATTGCATTTGATTCCTATTTAATATTCATCTAAATCAATTTAGAAAAATTCACTTCAGGCAATAGAGTCAGGGTTTGAAACCTGGCCAACTCCAACCATTGCATCTCTGTTTTTTCACCTACAGATGTGACCCATTCTTTATGTATTATATCACATATAGTAAATATAGCCAAAAGGCCTTGATCATGGCCTTTCATCTCTTCAACAGTTGTCAATGGACACATTAAACTTATCACAATACTTCTTCAGTCAATAAATGTTCTGTTAAATGCTGCCCTAAAAACAAGATAAATTTCTTTGTACCCATTTTGTACCTGGTCAAATGTCTACATCAATTACTGACTCACATCCCTTTTAAAGATCAAATCACATCTGGTCCATTACTCCTTCCCCGAACACCTCAAACAGCAGAGTTTATCCCTTGCTTTGAAATCTACTTACACTTTTTGCATCAATCATTTGCCTCCAGTCTTTGAATTTAAGGCTAATTTTGTGTGTAGTATCTCCTTAAGTAGATAAATTGGTTAAATAAAGGAAATAATTCTTTTAAAAAAAATTATTTCTTACAGACAAGAATGTGTGTGGCTGTGTGTACTCTTACTTCTTTACCTACGTCTTTCTCAGGATTATTCTTCTCCTTCCAAGTGCTTGTCCTCAGTAATTCAACACAATCAGCTCATCCTCTCCTATTCTAAATGGTGAATTAAATATGTGACTCTGTTCCAATAAGCAGATGGCTCTTTCCTTACAGCAGCTAGACATCATTCAGAATCTTGCCTTTTTGTCCTGTCTCCAGTTTTTAATCACCGACAGAACTTTCCCTCTTCTCCCTCTGTCGTGAAGAATTTATAGGTTCCTGGGAATCAACCTGCAACAAGAAATGGATTTGTCTGGGGATGGCATCTATCCCTGTGGTCTTTGGTAAAGTTGGACCTTAGATTGGCCAAATGGCAAGAGAACTCTTTGTGTGTTCTCTAAATGCAGACACAGATTCTCACTGTCAGGTGCTGCTCAGGATAAAAATATCTCTCTTAAGAGGCATTGAAAATCTAAACTGAGTACATCTGGCAACCTTCCTTTATTTACTCTTTGTGAAGCATCATAAAGTATCCTTTCAAGGCAGAGGGGAGATGATTTACATTTGCAAAGCCCAGGCTGATTTATTCCTAACGAATTTTGCTCACCCAGATGATTTGTGTCCCACCTTTCCAGATCTTTTAAACTAGTTTTCCAGGTGCAGAGGTGAGAGTTGCCAGTGTTCAATTTGTGGATTATCCTTAACTCCATTCTGCAAGATGTTCAGCACTTTGGCTCCACTCCAGTCTCTAGCTATAGTCACTGCTTGAAAGGATAAATTACATATTTTTGTAATTATATAGAAATAAAAACACGTTTTACCAGTGAGGACGCAAAAGCTGCCAACAATCTTAAAACATCTTTACTCTCATGCTCTCAAATCTAAAAATAAACCCCATTTCAAACTGGATCTGTTTTGCGGGGTTTTACCAGCTTATAATGAATCAGAACAAACAAATGCCCTACATTTAAAACACATAGAATCAGATAACATAATTAATGATCATTTAAAAACAGACATAGCAGAGTAATCATTTTAGGTGCCAGACCCAGAATAAGCCCTGGAAGAAGCAATTATATGCAAATGTTTCTATAGGGGTGCTTCCCTGGTGGCCCAGATGATAAAGAAACTGCCTGCAATGCAGGAGACCCAGGTATGATCCTTGAGTCAGAATGGTCCCCTGGAGAGAAAGGCTACCCACTCCAATATTCTTGCCTGGAGAATTCCATGGATACAGTAGTCTGAAGGGCTACAATCCATAGGGTCACAGAGTCGGACATGACTGAGCAACTAACTCTATTATTCTATAGGAACCTCTCCATTTTTAAATTTTAGCTTACCATGACACAGAAATAAAGCTCACATCTATGATTCTCAGGAGTTGCCATGTGGCTTTAATTTTCTTTCTCATAAAAATTTTCTTCAGTTTGATTACTTTGATTACTCTCAATGATTTAACCATGTGTGCTCATGGTAAAGAACCTGCCTGCCAATGCAGGAGACATAAGAGATCCTAGTTCAGGAAGATCCCCTGGAGGAGGATATAGTAACCCACTCCAGGATTCTTGCCTGGAGAATCCCATGAACAGAGGAATCCCGAGGAGGGACTACATTCTATAGGGTCAAAAAGAGTCAGACACAACTAAAATGACTTAGCATGCACACACACGATTCTCAACTTAACCAGTTATAAAATACATAATTCCTAAAAGTTACTAGTGCTTAAAACATCAATAGAAGGTCACCATTACACAGATAGACAAAGTGTTTAAGAGAAGGATTGCCAAGGTGTGACTAAGCAGTGCTACATTTGGTGGTCAGAGAAAGAATATTTGGAGCTCTTGTTTGCAGATCCTCTATAAAAAGCACTCCTGCAGAACTTAATCACTCTACATCAGTGCATTAGTATACTTGAACAGTAAAATAGTAGAACATGATCTTAGAAATATCTGGGCAGACCATGGGCCAGCGTATTTGAAATGTCTTCCAGGGTCAAAACCTTGTGTTAAAATCTGATTATCTTTCTGTGTAAAACCATTGTGTTTGTGCTAAGTCACTTCAGTCCTGTCTGACTCTGTGTGGCCCTATGGACTGCAGACTGCCAGTCTCTTCTGTCCATGAGATTCAGAATACTGGAGGGGGTTACCATGCCCTCTTCCAGGGGACCTTCCCTACTCAAGGATCAAACCCATGTCTCCTGAGTCTCTTGCATTGGTAGACAGGTTCTTTACCACGAGCACACCTGGTTAAATCATTGAGAGTAATCAAAGTAATCAAACTGAAGAAAATTTTTATGAGAAGGAAAATTAAAGCCAATAAGAAATTAAAATCAAGCAAGAGTCAGTCAATGATAGTTCACTGATAATATGTGTTAGTCACTCAGTCATGTCTGACTTTTTGTGACCCCATGAATTCTCCAGGCAAGAATACTGGAATGGGTTGCCATTTCCTTCTCCAGGGGATCTTCCCAATCTAGGGACTGAACCTGCTTTGAAGGCAGACTTTACTGACTGAGCCACCAGGGAAGACCAGATAATCAATAATAGTTAATCAATTATAGAACAGAGATAGAGATAGTCCCACTAGGAGAGTAAATGAACATAGAGCCTTAATAACTTTCATCGATCAATATGTAAATATATACCTAGACATAATGCATTTGAGCAACTGCATTAGCCTCTCTCAACCTAAAAACTCCAATCCATGACCTTGCATTGTAAATCGTTTATTAAAATGGATACAGAGGGAGAGTAACTGGAACTAACCATCGTTCTTTCCATGCTTCATATAGACTTCTATAGATATCAATATTCTAGCACTTTTCCTATTGCCATTACTTCTTTTAATGTATTTTATCAAATTGCTACAAAAAAGTTTGAAAAACAGATACTACCAAAAAGTGAACAGTAAAATCAACCTTAATATGGCCTCAGTATCCTTCATACCACTACCCAGAAGCAAATATTTAAAAGCATTTCTGGAATTAGTTAGTCTGATAACTATCCTCAGAACTATCAACAGTTTTTCTAAAAAAGGAGCATAAAATTTGCTCTTATTGATCAGATAGCTCTTCCATAATTCTCAGCTTCTTGCTCCACTAATGTCATCTGCAAATTCAAAAAACTATTTTCTATCAGCCTTAATTATCTTGTATTGACACCCACTTTCTAAAATGAGATAACAGGTGTGCTCTCCTTCCTTCCCTCCAACTCATCTTTATTCACTCACTATGTCTTTGTTTTTATATTTTTCTCTTAAAGCTAAAACAAGTCTATCATAATTTGTCAGTGTTATTGATGTTCAGTTGCCAAGTCGTGTCGGACTCTTTGTGACCCCCTGGACTGCAGCACTCCAGGCCTGCCTGCTTCTAACCATCTCCCAGAGCTGCTCACCATGACCTGTCCATCTTGGGTGGCCCTGCACAGCATGGCTCACAGCTTCATGGAGTTATGCAAGCCCTTTGCCACGACAAGGCAGTGGTAGATGAAAGGGGTTAATAGGTCAATAGGTTAATTTAAAAAGAGTAACGCAAATATAAATTGGAGTAAAATGTAGGACCACATACTGTTTAACTATATTCTCTCCTCTCTGGTTCCCCTATGATGGTTACTGGTTATATAAAGAGAATAGATGCGAATATTTGGATGTCGTATTAAGTCCCTTCTGCTGCTGCTGCTGCTAAGTCATTTCAGTCATGTCCGACTCTGTGCGACCCCATAGATGGCAGCCCACCAGGCTCCCCCATCCCTGGGAATCTCCAGGCAAGAACACTGGNTACCTAGACATAATGCATTTGAGCAACTGCATTAGCCTCTCTCAACCTAAAAACTCCAATCCATGACCTTGCATTGTAAATCGTTTATTAAAATGGATACAGAGGGAGAGTAACTGGAACTAACCATCGTTCTTTCCATGCTTCATATAGACTTCTATAGATATCAATATTCTAGCACTTTTCCTATTGCCATTACTTCTTTTAATGTATTTTATCAAATTGCTACAAAAAAGTTTGAAAAACAGATACTACCAAAAAGTGAACAGTAAAATCAACCTTAATATGGCCTCAGTATCCTTCATACCACTACCCAGAAGCAAATATTTAAAAGCATTTCTGGAATTAGTTAGTCTGATAACTATCCTCAGAACTATCAACAGTTTTTCTAAAAAAGGAGCATAAAATTTGCTCTTATTGATCAGATAGCTCTTCCATAATTCTCAGCTTCTTGCTCCACTAATGTCATCTGCAAATTCAAAAAACTATTTTCTATCAGCCTTAATTATCTTGTATTGACACCCACTTTCTAAAATGAGATAACAGGTGTGCTCTCCTTCCTTCCCTCCAACTCATCTTTATTCACTCACTATGTCTTTGTTTTTATATTTTTCTCTTAAAGCTAAAACAAGTCTATCATAATTTGTCAGTGTTATTGATGTTCAGTTGCCAAGTCGTGTCGGACTCTTTGTGACCCCCTGGACTGCAGCACTCCAGGCCTGCCTGCTTCTAACCATCTCCCAGAGCTGCTCACCATGACCTGTCCATCTTGGGTGGCCCTGCACAGCATGGCTCACAGCTTCATGGAGTTATGCAAGCCCTTTGCCACGACAAGGCAGTGGTAGATGAAAGGGGTTAATAGGTCAATAGGTTAATTTAAAAAGAGTAACGCAAATATAAATTGGAGTAAAATGTAGGACCACATACTGTTTAACTATATTCTCTCCTCTCTGGTTCCCCTATGATGGTTACTGGTTATATAAAGAGAATAGATGCGAATATTTGGATGTCGTATTAAGTCCCTTCTGCTGCTGCTGCTGCTAAGTCATTTCAGTCATGTCCGACTCTGTGCGACCCCATAGATGGCAGCCCACCAGGCTCCCCCATCCCTGGGAATCTCCAGGCAAGAACACTGGAGTGGATTGCCATTTCCTTCTCCAATGCATGAAAGTGAAAAGTGAAAGCGAAGTCGCTCAGTCGTGTCCGACCCTCAGCGACCCCATGGACTGCAGCCTACCAGGCTCCTCCGTCCATGAGATTTTCTAGGCAAGAGTACTGGAGTGGGGTGCCATTGTCTTCTCCGTAAGTCCCTTCAGTCATGTCCAACTTTGTGACCCCATGGACTGTAGCTTGCCAGGCTCCTCTGTTCATGGGATTTTCCAGGCAAGAATACTGGAGTGGGTTGCCATGTCCTACTCCAGGGGATCTTCATGATGCAGGGATTGAATCTGTGTCTCCTGCATTGCAGGCAGATTCTTTACTAAATAGGCAATAGGGGAAGCCCATTTGGATATTTCCTTCTGATCTAAACTAGACTTTAGTCTACTATAATGTTAAAATTGGAAATTTTCTACCTTGTCCTCTTATTATTTCCTGAATTCCTTCAGGTTTTAGAATATTTTATTTACTCCTCATATTACAGTGACATTAGCTGAGTATATAAATCTACATAGAAAATCATTTCCCCTAAGAACTATGAAATTGTTTCTCCATTTTCATCTAGGACTCTAAGTTAATGATTGTCTGATTATCTGTTGTTTATAGGTGATTTCAGGTTCTTTGTTTTTTTCTTATATTTCACAGTAATATGCCTAGATATTTTAAGGTTCAGTGCTTGGAAAATCTCTTTTAATTAGAATTAGATTTGTTTCTCCCATTAGCTTTGAAGGATTTTTTGGCACTTTATCTTTGATCGCTTTACCACTGTTATCTTCCTCTTTACCAAAATATCCTATTAGTCAAATGTTAGGCATCATAAACTGATCATTTCTTTTCTCTTGTATATCTCTTTGTTTGTGTTATATTAAGTGAGAAATTACTTCATATTTACTCTTCCAGTGTTCCTATTGAACATGTTATTCCAATAATGACTTAATTTCCAAGACTTTTTCTTCCTTCTCATTATTAATATTTTTCTTTTTTAGCATTTGGTTAGTTCGTACATAAATAACTTTCTCAAATTCACCTCGGATATTAATGAAATTTATAAAACTCATTTCGGTTCTCTAAATTAATCATATCACTCTTAGTATTTACTTAGTATATCTCCATCATTCTTTTTCATGTTGGAGTGTTTTCATAAACTTCTGAGAATATTGAACTGGGAGACTGAATTTAGTAGGAAATGCTTTCGAGTGAGAATTCATGGAAGCGACCCCTGTCCTGGGGGACTTGTATATGACCAGATAAGAAAGATTTCACTCTGGGTCTCTACTATTTTAACTAATTACTGTTATTTTCCCAAACAGCTTTTTTTTAAGTTTGTATTCACTCCTGGAGTAAAACATCTAGCATAAGGAGTTGTAGGAAGAGGTGTGGGCAGTCCCCTTCAGCCATGTACGTCCTCCATTAAGCATCTTGTTCTTAGATCTGTTTCTTCCTCCCACCCATCAAAGCATCTGCCATCACTCCGTCTGCTGTCCCTTTGGAGTTTCTATCAGAAAAGTCTATTTTTCATTTGTCACAACTCCCTCTGCCAGTGTTCTAGATTGTGTCTTTCTGTTCTTTGATGAATCACTCAGCCATCCGTCTCTTTTGTGTCTACCAGAAGTTTGTTGAAACCCATCTTTTTGCTGCTGTCTTCCTGTGCCCTTAGTTATGAATTTATTACTTCTTTACCTTCATTTAATAGCATGTTGGGACTTGCAAAGAGGAAAGGTGAGTGCAAAGGCTCTGTCTACCATCTTGCCCCTGGCAGACCTTTGCCCCAGGGGTAAACAATGAGTCCCTGAAGTGTAGTGATTGAGCCTTTGAGTCCTTTGTAGCCTATCCCAGTGCCTGGGATGTATTAAGTATTCAAAAAGTAGGTGATAAAACAAAACAAAGTAAACTCTATCCTAGGCAAAGTGTGGCATCTATATGCTGCTGTATTTCTGCTATACAATTCTTCTAGAAGGAAAGGCTATGCTGTATAAAACAAAATATCCCAGGGACTTGTACCACTATTTTAAATCCTTCTTATGAAAATTTCTGGGTTAACATGTCATAATAATGAGGAAATGGTAAATTTCCTTAATGAGGAAAATGATAAAGCCATGAGCCTGTTAAATAATAGTTTTATAAATGAAATATATTTGCAATGGAAAGCTCATACAAGGGAAATAATTTACATGAGATCCTTGCACAGAATGGCAGTGATAAATAAATTTGGATTTAATGGCATGTACTCATCAAATACTCATGTTGGTGCATCATATAAAACATTTATATACAATTATGTTTGTCACTAGCACAGGCTGTTGATAGTTCAGTAGCTCATTCTACATTATTGCTTCAGAACAATGATCTTTAAATATCACCCACATGGTAGCTCTTGAAAGGTTTTAAATGGATAACATTATTATAACTTCTGGAGTATTTATGGAGAACATACAATTTAGTTTAACATCACAGTGAAGTGCTGTCTTTTTTTTTTTTAAGACAAAGCACTAGATAAACAGTTTGTTTTCTTTTTCAAACTTAGGGAACATTTTTCAAAATGCCACTTCATATCTTACTTACATAAAAAAGATAAATTCCTACCTAAAAGTCAACTGACACTCTTATGCTATACAATCATCAACTCATTATATGAATTTTTCAGATGAGGAAATAAGAGTCTTGAAGAGAGTTTAATGTGTGCCTAATATTACAAAGCTATTTCCATTGTTAAAGCTCAAGACAGGGCACCTGAATTCTAGTTCAGTCTATTTTGCTTCACATTACATACTTTGTAGGATATATGCCCATATATGAGGGAAAAGTGAGGAAGCATGAATCAGTTTGAAAGATATTAGCTTAGGTTTGTGTGTTCAGTTAATGAGTCATGTCTGACTTTTTGTGACCTCATGGACTGCAGCCCACCAGGCTCATCTGTCCATGGAATTTCCTGGGAAGAATACTGGAGTGATTTGACGTTTCCTTCTCCAAATCTTTCTGGATGAGGGATTGAACCTGTGTCTTCAGTATTGGCAGGCTATTTACCACTGAGCCACCATAGACTTAGGTAGACCTATGCATTGAAAGATTGGACTCCAGATCCTAGAAGCATCAGTGTCTAATTTTCCACAATTTCTGTAAATAATTCCAGGGAACAAAGCACATTGGGTCAATTTGGGCCTTGAAAAAGGAGAAGTTTGATGATTTCATATCTAGGATTACTGAAAAGATTGAATGTGGGTCATTCTTGGTTAGAGTGTGTGTCATCTTGCTCAATGACACATTCATGCTGCATCCACACCCATCTAACACTCCCACTGACCCATGTCTAGATGAAAAACACTTTGAGAACCATACCTTCCTGGGTCAGAAGATGAAAGACTTGGGAGCACAGATGGTCCTGTCATCACACTGTCTTCCTAAGAGTTAGAATCTGATAAAGAAAGATCTAAGATGTGAACAGTGGACTGTACAGATGGTATCAATAAGGAGGATCTTGATTCCTGGATAATGGGATTATATGTCAAAAACATGAGCTCATAACCAGAGGCAAAGTTCATCTCAAGAGAATAGGAAAAATTATTTTAACTAGAGCCTAGAAGACCTGCTCAGGAGGGCTTTGGACTAAATATAGAAAAGTGAGGGAGAAAAATGTAATAAATGTCAGACAATGACTAGCAAATGAGTAAAGCACAAAAAAAGGGAAGCTGTATGATTTGGATGATGTCACATGTCATCACAAAATGTCTGGAGAGGGTTACCTGGTTGCCCCTCTGGCTCCTTGCCCAGGAATGCGCCTTGACAACCACATATTCATTTTGCTCTGAGGCTTCAGTGGCCTTATAAAAACATTTGAAAGAGTAGTCTGAAAATTGTGACATGATTAATAAAAGATATAGTGTTATTGGTTTCCATATGTGATACTTTTAGGGAGAAGACTGTCATCTGATTCAACAGGAGAATTCTACTCAGACACTATAAAGCATTTTCTGAGATTCAATCAACAGATTGTACAGTCCTAAAATACAAAAGCTAATATTTTCTTAAATATTAGCTTTAAGTGGCACATTATCAGTAGACATAGGACAGAATGGAGGACTAGGTTTCACTGGATAACCTCTACAAGTCCTTTCCAGTGCAACATCTCGTTTCAGATTGTGACATACGCTAGTGATACAAATAGCAAGGACATCTATCTTATTTTACAGAGGACCTGTCCTTTGGAATACTGTAACATGCAACTATTTTAAGCCTTATATCTTGTTTCGTGAGTTTTTACCTCTGCCTACAGTCGTCTCTACTTTGAAGACTAAAAATTATCTCTGTAATGCACTGATAATCACATAAGTAATCATTACTTTATATTCTTAGAGCTCTAAAACTTTTGTCTTCTACTTTATAAGTATTACATTAAAAAAAGAAATACATTTCATTTGTGAGAACATACACAAACATATAGAGAAATGTACATAAAAATTACCTTAAAGAACCTGGAAGCAGGGGCAAAAGATGCCTGTCATTCAATAGAAGTCAACACACACATACATACACACATACCCTATTGATTCCATTTCTCTAACACAAGGGTCCTCAACCTCCAGGCTGCAAGCTGGCACCTCCTGTCAGATCAGTGGCAGTACCATATTAGAAATAAAGTGTACAATAAATGTAAATTGCTTCATTTATTTATTTAAAAAATAAATTCAAATTGAATAAATTTTTTTCTATTTTATTTAATTTCAATTTTGTAGTCTGTTTTGCTTTACAATACTGTATTCGTTTTGCTATACATTGACATGAATCAGCCACAAAGTGTATATGAGCTCCCAATCCCAACATCCCCTCCCCCCTCCTGCCCCACACCATTTCTCTGGATCATACTCATGCATCAGTCCCAAGCATCCTGCATCCTGCATCAAACCTAGACCGGTGATTCATTTCACTTATGATATCATACATGTTCTAATGCCACTCTCCCAAATCATCCCACCCTCTCCCTCTCTCACAGAGTCCAAAAGGCTGTTCTATACATCTGTGTTTCTTTTGCTGTCTCACATACAGGTTTATCATTACCATCTTTCTAAATTCCATATATATGTGTTAGTATACTGTATTGGTGTTTTTCTTTCTGGCTTACTTCACTCTGTAATTGGTTCCAGTTTCATCCACCTCATTAGAACTGATTCAAATGTATTCTTTTTAATGGCTGAGTAATACTCCATTGTGTATATGTACCACAGCTTTCTTATCCATTCATCTGCTAATGGACATCTAGGTTGCTTCCATGTCCTGGCTATTATAAATAGTGCTGCAATGAACATTGGGGTACATTTGTCTCTTTCACTTCTGGTTTCCTCAGTGTGTATGCAGTGGGATTGCTGGGTCATAAAGCAGTTCTATTTGCAATTTTTTAAGGAATCTCTACACTGTTCTCCATAGTGGCTGTACTAATTTGCATTCCCACCAACAGTGTAAGAGGCTTCCCTTTTCTCCACACCCTCTCCAGCATTTATTGCTTGTTGACTTTTGGATCGCAGCCATTCTGACTGGTGTGAAATGGTACCTCATCGTGGTTTTGATTTGCATTTCTCTGATAATGAGTGATGTTGAGCATCTTTTCATGTGTTTGTTAGCCATCCGTATACCTACCTAAAGAAACTAAAGACATATATATAGAAAATTATAAAACACTGATGAAAGAAATCGAAGAGGACACTAATAGATGGAGAAATATACCATGTTCATGGATTGGAAGAATCAATATAGTGAAAATGAGTATACTACCCAAAGCACTCTACAGAT
>SJYA01002929.1:371151-683134 GCA_006410615.1 Neotragus moschatus
ATCTAATTAAAATTAAAAGCTTCTGCACCACAAAGGAAACTATAAGCAAGGTGAAAAGACAGCCTTCTGAATGGGAGAAAATAATAGCAAATGAAGCAACTGACAAACAACTAATCTCAAAAATATACAAGCAACTTATGCAGCTCAATTCCAGAAAAATAAATGACCCAATCAAAAAATGGGTCAAAGAACTAAATAGACATTTCTCCAAAGAAGACATATGGATGGCTAACAAAGAAACTGAATAAATTTGAATCATCCCCAAATCATCCCCCCAGCCACCCTCCCCAGTCCTTGGAAAACTTGTCTTCCATGAAATAGCCCCCTGGTGCCAAAAAGGCTGAGGACTGCTGCTAACACATTTCAGCAGTAACTACTCTTGAATTCTAGAGTTTTAGTCTTTTTGCTTATATCAGTCTTGACATTAAAAAAAAAAAAAGTTTCTTCAACTATTTCAGACACTAAGCTAACCAGCCTTTCTTATGTGAGTGAAAATACAAGCCATATGTTTCTGATTCACTTATTGCTACCCATAAAGTTTATGTCCAAGATGGTTTAAAAATATATGTACATTTTTATTGGAAATGTGTTTTTTAAGATGTAATGTTTTCTAGCAGATCTCTATGCAGACCTTAAAATCTGGTTCTTAGTTCTGATCCCCTAAGGTGTCCTTAGTTTCCAAAATTGACAAAACTCCTTAGTATTGAAAAAACAAACTGCCACCAAAATGTCCTTGCACCTATATAACACAATACTGAATCTGATTTAGTTGGGGGGTAGGGAGGAATCTGTTGTTAAAAAGTTGTACATGTGTGTATGCTATATATGCTCATTCATTCAGTCATATCCAACTCTTTGTGGCCCCATGGACCATAGCTCACCAGGCTTCTACATCTGTGGAGTTTTCCAAACAAGAATACTAAACTACGTGGCCATTTCCTACTCCAGGGGACCTTACCTACCCAGGGATTGAACCCACGTCTCTTGCATTACTTGTATTGACAAGCAGATTCTTTACCACTAACACCATCTGGGAAGCATATATATGTATGTGTATATATATGTAAATTGGTATGAGTGCACAACTTTAGAAAGTTTATATTTCAAAATGTTACCATGTCATGGATAAATGAAATCTGAAACCAAGCTATACTCTTTTCCACAGTGAACTTATTTTTTAAAAGAATAGCTTTTTATTCTTTCCTAGTCATTCAAGTAATAGCTTGAATGCAGGCCTCAAAGTATTAATAGAAAAGTGCCTTTTTGCAGAATGCCTTGTGCAAGGTGTCAAGTAGTGAAAGGTTACCACCTAACATTAGGGAAAAAGAATAATTTTCTAAGAGAAAAATGTGACAATTTAGTCTTATTCTATATTTCATGAGATTATTTCAGTAGAGTGCTATCTGAAGAAGTAATGGCAAGCAACTATCCAGGAAATTATTGGTGATTTAAAACCTTTCTTGTTCTCCTCTAGACTAAAAACATTTTGGAAAAAAAAAATAAAATGCTGATTTTTTCTTATTGTCTTCCAAAGAGCAGATTGGAAATCTGAGAGTAAGTCTTACTGTTAAGTGTCTGCTGCTTTCTTTACTATCATTGTGCATCATCACAACATCATATATAACATGATACGCTGTAAATTGGGGAGAAAATAGTATTAGTACAAAATATTTGGAAAGAGAAGTTTCAGTTAGCCAGCTTGGCCTTTTGTCCTGTGTTAGTATCTCTTTAAAGCCTGATAGATGTGGGCTGACTTCTTCAGCAGAACATATCACCAAAGTCCACTCTTGGGATGTTTATTAAAGTATTTAACATTTACATTTATTTATTTCAAGGTCCTGGTATGCTGTTGTTTCATGAAAAGATTGAGGGGTGGCTACCTTTTCTCTGGAACTTCCCTGGTAACTCACGGGTAAAGAATCTGCTTGCAATGCATGTTCAATGCGGGTTCGATCTCTAAGTTGGGAAGATCTCCTGGAGAAAGAAATGGCAACCCCCTCCAGTATTCTTACTGGGAAATCCCATGGACAGAAGAGCCTTGTGGGTTACAAACCATAGGGTTGCAAAAGGTTGGGACAGGACTTAGCAACTAAACAGCAACAACCTCTTCTCTCATCTGCTATAATTATTTTTGACCCTGAAGATTGTCAAAGAATCTGCAAGTCTGTTATTTCTAATGATAGCTGCTGCTAGTGCTTGTAATCTACTTCTCAATTCTAAAGGAAATAAAAATGAAATTTCTCCATGAGACATTTGTCAGGAAGACATTTCTCTTCCAATTTCTATATGGATGTATCTGCCAGGAAATCCCTGGAGTGTCCTAGCTGCAAGGGAGCCCGGGATATGGAATCTTTAGCATCCTGGATAAATATTTGAGCTCAGCCAGAGTATTGTCTGTTGTTGATACTTTTTCGCTGCTGCTGCTAAGTGGCTTCAGTCGTGTCTGACTCTGTGCAACCCCATAGATGGCAGCCCACCAGGCTCCCCTGTTCCTTGGGATTCTCCAAGCGAGATCATTGAGCCATGTTCAACTCTTGCAACTCCATAGACTGTAACCGCACCAGACTCCTCTGTCCACGGGATTTCCCAGGCAAGAATACTGGAGTGGGTTGCCATTTCCTCCTACAGAGGATCTTCAAAACCTAGGGATGAGCTCAGTTCAGTTCAGTTCAGTCGCTCATTTGTGTCCGACTCTTTGTGACCCCATGAATCGCAGCACGCCAGGCCTCCCTGTCCATCACCAACTCCCAGAGTCTACTCAAACTCATGTCCATCGAGTCAGTGATGCCATCCAGCCATCTCATCCTCTGTCGTCCTCTGCTCCTCCTGCCCTCAATCCTTCCCAGCATCAGGGTCTTTTCCAATGAGTCAACTCTTCGCATGAGGTGGCCAAAGTATTGGAGTTTCAGCTTTAGCATCAGTCCTTCCAATGAACACCCAGGACTGATCTCCTTTAGGATGGACTGGATGGATCTCCTTGCAGTCCAAGGCACTCTCAAGAGTCTTCTCCAACAGCACAGTTCAAAAGGAAAACCAATACAATATTGTCAAGTTAAAAAAAAAAAACAAAAATCATCAATTCTTCGGTGCTCAGCTTTCTTCACAGTCCAACTGATACCAACACCCAAAAGATAAATCAAGATAAAACGCCAGTAATTGCTGGAGGGAGACTAAGGAGTTGTTGGGAGAGATATGAGGGGAATTACAGCCATATTTTGTCTTAATGTGCCCAACAGTTTGATTGTCTCTCATAGATCACATGGATGAACTGTATTACTCTCAGACCAACAACTATGTATTTTACATTGCATTATAATAGCTATTCTTTTACTATTCAAAGTAATTTTCTTAAGAATGTGATACAGGAAAAAATGCAAAATACCCAGATTAATATTTTATTTGATTGTGTTGGAGATTTCTTCTATTCAACTGGTAAAACTGCTAAATCCTGAGTCTTTATACTAGATGACTTTTTAAAATTACTTTTCATGTACGAAATGACAGTATTTCCATGCTAGGTAACATAAAATCATTTATAGTCAATTTAGCTCATGGCATTTATAATCAAATGAACAAGTGCATGTTCACATCCAACATTATTTATCACAGGAACCAAACAACATAATCTACAACCTATTGTGAGGTATCTGTCATAAACTTTAAACTTTATAACATGTGAGAATACATGTGAGAGTAAGCTAGTTTGATTTACAAGCATTTTTAAAATAAAATAGTGAGATACTTGTGTATGAAGAATGTCATAGTCCCACAATCATCTGAGTTATTCGTATTTTCCCGAAGCTTACATCTATGTTGCCATCCAGATATCATTGCTCCTTCCACACATCAGTCATCCTCCATGCCATTTAGCTAGCACTGAGACTAGGATACAGATACCCTTTCACCTTACTTTCCAATCCCAACTTATTGTTTTCATTGATGGACATTATTGTTTGGACTGAAAATGTTGCCTCTGGAACTGATCAAATGTCATGATTTGCATTGGCTTGCATGGAAAGAAAAACTCTACTTAAACTGAGGGATGGAATACAATAGCATTTTTTTCAGAACTGTAATTATCTTGAGCCTTATATGTATTTCCATTTCATTTGTGTACATACTCTGTCATGCTTCGGCATTTGTAATCTGTGTCTGAAAATTACAAGCATAGTTATAGATACTTCTCCTTTCTCCTCTCTAAAATGAATAAGCCAGAAAACAAAAAGAAAAAAGGCATGTTTATGCTTCTTCAATTCATAGTTTAAAAAGATGTACCTGTTTTATCTGACACTGGATTTCAATGAATAGTCTAACTTCCAAATAGGATCTGTTCCTGAATTGATTCCATAAACAATTTTGCTTGCTTGGGATTTCCTCCTGGTATTTAGAGAAATGGAGACTGGACATATTTGATATTAACTAACTTTTTTTTAATCTTTTGAAAATCCTCACATAATGTTGTGCTTCACAGTGTCCTGAAATGTAAAACAGCTTCCTTTTGCCCCAGAGTGTAGCTGTTTCTGGTTAACACCTCATCAGTGAATTTCACAGACAGATGTTTTGCTTCCTTTCTGCACACGAAAACCTAGCGTTTTCAGGACTAAAGATCTTGGTCCTGTCACGTTAAACTACGACAAGCCCTGAGCCATCCAGCTGATATGAAGCCTCAAACAGCTTTATTTACTTCCGAATATACTGGAGGGATGAGGGGGTGGGGGAAACCCATGAACATTTTAATTTGAGCCAGCTGTGAAGCTTCCAGAACAGCCCTCTACACCCAGTGCTACACTAAGATTAAACCAGGCAAAATGCCTGAAGAGATACTGAATAGGTTTGATACAAATTACATTGTCCTGCCGGTTTGAAAGTGCACATTACTGGCGTCATTAACCGTAATCATCTTCAATTACAAGCACTGGATGCCTGCGTGCAGCAGCCCTGCAAATGCAGCCATTGTTTGCTCACGATGTCCATTCATCTTTAAAGCCGTTGCCTCCCCTCAATGGACTGGAAGCCCCGTCCTCTCTCTTGTCCCACGATCCCAATTTCTCATTTATCTCCAAAATAGTGAAATTCATTAAAGTGCTTTCTTTGTCTTCTGACTATTCAATACTTCTAAAAAAATTATTTTATTTATTTATTGTTGGCTGTGCTGAGTCTTCATTGCTGTGAGAGCTTTTCTCTAGTTACAGCCATCAGGGGCTCCTCTCTAGTTGTGGGCTTTTCATTGCGGTGGCTTCTCTTGTTGCAGAGCACAGGCTCTAGGGCTCCTAGCTGCGGCACATGGGCTCAATAGTTGTGACACACGGGCTCTGCTCACAGGGGATCATCCTGGAGCAGGGATCGAACCTGTGTCCCCTTACCACTGAGCCACCAAGGAAGCTCCCCTGAAGATAGTTTTTCCTTACTCCAAGCTTTGGAGTGTGTATCAATTATTACAAGTTTCAGACTAGCAGTAGTGTATACTGTCAGTTTGGTCAATTTTTTAAAAATAATAATTGTCTAATGATGATGCAATGGGATTCATAAAGCTTTGTGTCACAGTGCAATAGAAAAAGGGGGGAACAGATAGCAAATGTGCTTTACAACGATTGTATTGCAACCTTTCATTATCAGACTCTGTATGCTTCCAGTTTAAGGCTGAACTTCAAGAGTTTGGAGATATGTTTTTAACATTCCTATTGAAATAATTTACAACCACTGAAGTGAAAACTAGAAAGAAGCACAGAACTAGTGCAAAGAATTTTCATGTACCTTTCTTTCATGCACATTCCATGAATGTTAACATGTTTTCACACGTATTTCATCATTTTCTTTCAATCTCTGTCTTTTTCGTTATCTGTGTGTCTATTTATCTTTGTGTGTGCGTATTTTTTTTTACATTTTTGCAAGACTCAAATTCTATATTTAAATACCCTGTTACCTCTAAATACTTCAATGAGTTTATAAATTCATTGTATTTATTAAAATAGAACATCCCTTTGTGTAGGCAGAATGCAATTATCAAAAGGGAAGGAAAATAACGATAATGCTGTATTATCTAATCTATGGACCTTATTCAGATTTTGCCAATTATGCCGCTAATGTCTTTTTCTATTCCAGAATTCTATCCCAGATGACACATTACCCTTAGATTTCATATCTGTCAGACTCGCACAGAGTTGGACAAGGCTGAAGTGACTTAGCAGTAACACTGGAAAGTTCAGGTAAGTTATCTTTGAGAATGTCTCAAATTTTGAATTGGACTAATTAGTTCAGATTATTCAATGCAGGTTATATAGTTTTTGTAAGAATTCAGCAGGTATATTTTGTCCTTAGTACATCATATCAATAGGTACTTTGTGTTGGCTTGTCCCATTACTGATGACATGTGTGTCCAGCCATAGTTTAGGTTGTGTGTGCTATAGCTCACAGCTAAGGCTGGAGAATGGAGATCATCTGCTAGGATTTGGTAGGGTTTTTTTATTTTTATTTTTTCCTAAGAAGATAATTTGTAATTTTGGAAGTTTCTGGGGTTTTGAGTACATTATTTTTGTATGATTTACTTTGGTTACCTTGTCTTTCTTCACTGTTTTTGGAGTAATTATGGAACAACATAGGTTTAAGTGACTGCCATTTTCCATGTTATGTGAAAGTATGAATGGGTCAGATAGGAAAGTATTTAAGTATAATTTTCTATGCTTTACTGGTTTATATATATTGCACTTGGAAATTTTTTTTAAATACTAAAACAAAAAAAAAAAAAACCAAGTCACTTCAGTCGTGTCTGACTCTGTGCGACCCATAGACAGCAGCCCACCAGGCTCCCCCATCCCTGGGAATCTCCAGGCAAGAACACTGGAGTGGGTTGCCATTTCCTTCTCCAGTGCATGAAAGTGAAAAATGAAAGTGAAGTCGCTCAGTCGTGTCCGACCCTCAGCAACCCCATGGACTGCAGCCTTCCAGCCTCCTCCATCCATGGGATTTTCCAGGCAAGAGTACTGGAATGGGATGCCATTTCCTTTGCTAAGCACTATGAATAATGCCTGAGATACTAGCTGTTTGAGGGAAATAGTTATATTCTTTATTTTATTTACATTTTTCTTGAAGAATCATGGGCTTACAATATTATAGTAGTTTCAGATAGACAAGATAGTGATTTGATCATACAAAATTATGAATATTTTATTCACTATATTTTCTTTGCTGTGTAGTACATTTTTGTGACTTATTATGATATAATGGTATTAACAGTTTGTACCTTGTATTCCTTTCACCTAATTTGACTCTTCTTCTGCCTTTCTCCTCTTCACCCTAGTAAACACTAATTTGTTTTCTATATCCTTGAGTTTTTCTGTTTTGCGATATTTGTTCTTTGCTTTATATTTTAGATTCTACACATAAATGAAAACATACAGTATCTGTCTTTTTGTCTGATTTATTTCACATAGTGTAATATCCTTTCAGTCCATCCATGTTGTCCAAGTGGCAAGATTTCATTTTTTTTATGGCTGATACTCTATTGATTTCCTTTCAGCAGTGAAATTCTGCCACTTGGACAGCATGGTTGGACCTAAATGATATTATGCTGTATGAAACAAATCACAGTTTCTTTTTTATCCATTTATCTATCAATGGACACTTAGGTTTTTTCCATATCTTAGATACTGTGAATAATGCTGTAATGAATATTGGAGTGCATATATCTTTTTGAAATAGTGTTCTTGTTTTCTGCTGATAAATACACAGAAATGGAATTGCTGGCTTATATGTTAGTCTTTAATTACCATTACCATTAAGTTTTCAATTACTCATTACCATTTTTCACAGTGGATATACCAATTTACATTCCCACTAAAAGTGTACATGGGTTGACTTTTCTCCACATCCTTGCCAATATTTGTTATTTCTCATCTTTTTGTTGATAGCCATTCTGTCAGATATGAAGTATCATGCACTCTGACTTCAAACTATGTTACAAAGCTATTGTAAGGAAAACAGATACTCACACAAACACACATAGCCCAATGGCACAGAATAGAGAGCCCAGAAATAAACCCATGCACATATGATCAGTTAATCTATGATAAAAGAGGCAAGAACATAAACTTCAGGAAAAATAGTCTTTTCAATAAGTTTTTTTGGGAAAACTGGACAATTACATGTAAAAAAATGGAAACTAAACCATTTCATCACACCATGCAAATTCAATTACTTAAAAATGAATTGATTTAAATGTAAGACCTGAAACCATAAAACTAGAAGGAAACATAGGCAGTATGCTTTCTGACAATCTTAGCAACATCTTTTTGGATCTGTCTGCTCAGGAAAGGTCAAGAAAACAAAAATAGACAAATGAGACTACATCAAACTAAGAAGCTTTTGCATTACTAAGGAAACTATTAACAAAACAAAAAGGCAACCTACTGAATGGGAAAAGATATTTGTTAATTATATATACAATAAAATAACAATATCTAAAACATAAAAATGGATATAGTCAATATAAAAAAAATTCAATTAAAAAAGGATAGAGAACCTGAATAGGCATTTTTCCAGAGAGGACCTACAAATGGTTAACTAGCACATGAAAAGATGCTCAGCACCCCTAAAAGTCAGGGAAAGGTAAATCAAATCTATATTTCTTATTTCTAAGGAAAGATAAGCAGAGTACAGGACAAGCAAAAAACTAGTATCAGTAATATACTGGAATCATATACAACAAAGTTAGTTATTACTATGTTTTTGTTATTCAGTCACTTTCATGGGTTTTGTTTGGAACTCTGCAGTAAATCTCACTGAGTTTCCTGTCCTATTTCAATCTTTGCAGAGGACAAGGTGCAGACTGTATGGACGTTCTCTCAAACTCAAGTGGGTTCAGTTTTGTATATACAGTTGTTGCTGACCTATTCGCCAAATCTTTCAGGCAAACAAAACCAACTAAAAGTGGGAGATTGTCTTGTGTGTTTTTAATAAAACTCCTTTCAAGCAATGAAATGTCAACAAGGTTTTTTTTTTTTTTCCTGGAAAGATACAGGTCCTTAAAATTCATTTAATTCAGTTCAGTTCAGTTCAGTGGCTCAGTCGTGTCTGACTCTTTGCGACACCATGAATCGCAGCACGCCAGGCCTCCCTGTCCATCACCAACTCCCAGAGTTCACCCAGACGCACGCCCATCGAATCAGTGATGCCATCCAGCCATCTAATCCTTGGTCATCCCCTTCTCCTCCTGCCCCCAATCCCTCCCNTTCAGTGTGTCTGCCCTCTGATGCCCTCATGCAACACCTACCATCTTACTTGGGTTTCTCTTACCTTGGACGTGGGGTATCTCTTCACGGCCACTCCAGCAAAGTGCAGCCACTGCTCCTTATCTTAGATGAGGGATATCTCCACATCACTGCCCTTCCCGACCTTCAACATGGAATAGCTCCTCTAGGCCCTCCTGCGCCCCAAAATTTTATATTCTTTTAAAATCACTGTAAATCTGGAAATTAAAATTTATATATTGCTCACTAAAAATAATTTTATCCTGAAATTTAGCTAATAAAAAAAACATTAACATGAATTTTATCTAAAGCCTCTTATGTTTGTTTTTATGTTATTTAGACTTTTTTAATTTTTGTATTTTTCTTTTAGTAACAGAAATGGTATTTAAAAATATTTTCCTTAGATACAGTATACCGAATCTGTTATTGAGATTTCATACTTTATCTTCTGTCATTTAATATGTATGAATAGGTGTGAAAGTAAGTCTCTCTGAAGCATCCTATAATTCAAAGACAGTTGTCAGATAGAAATAATGAAGGGGAAAAGGAAAAAAAATCAGTCTGATAGCTTAATGTTATGAAAATCAAGTTTATACCTCCTCCCTCTCCCAGAACGTGATCTGAAATCCAGAAGCGGCCCCTCACCTGAACCAGACTGTGCTGGTACTCTGATCTCAGACTTCCAGCCTCCAGAAAACATGAAAAATAAATTTCTGTTGTTATAAGCCACCCTGTCTCTGATACTTAAACAGCCTATACTAAGACATTTGACTAAATAATTCATCTTATTATTTAGAATAAATTATCTAAGCTACTACTGTTTTAGGGAATCCCACAAAAAAAAAAAAAAAAAAAAGAAAGAAAGAAAGAAAGAAGAATCTTCCTATCTTCCTTTAGGAAAACTAAGGCAAATTATCTGAGCATATTTCTGAAATGTCCAGCAATAATCTTAAGCAATATTTGTCATATTCTGCAATAGACAGAATATTCTTCATCATTTTCTTCATAGATGCTTCTTGGAATTCCCCATTCCAAGTGATCCTAATAATAATATCTGCAGTTAGCTATTTACCATGTGAGAAAACTGAAGGGAAGAGTCTAGGTAACTTACTTGTCTGAGGTTTTCCAGCTAGTGAGTGGACAAAAAAATGTTACTATGTTAACAAAGTAGGCAGAGCAGAGAATGTCTGAGACACGTTTGACTTGTGTTCATGCTTTTTGACCAACAACGTAGAAGGTATATTCACATCTGACATATACACTTAAAGTGCTAGGGGAAAAAATAGTGTTAGAAAAATAGAGGGTCCTCTGTCCATGGAATTCTCCAGGCAAAAATACTGTAGTGGGTGGTCATTCTCATCTCTAGGGGATCTTCCTGACCCAGGGATTGAACTTAGGTCTCTTGCATTGCAGGTAGATTCTTTACCATCTGAGCCACAAGGGAAACCTAAGTCCAGGGAAACATACTTTAAAAAGCATGTAAACATCCTTTATAAAGTATGTAAAACAGCAAATTTAAAAATCTCCGTTGCACATTTTCACATTTTACATTTTAGCTTGCAGTGTTCGATTGGTAAAACTCACACTTTAGAGATCAAAATGCTACAAATACACAATATGCATTAAATATAACATTTCCTACCAGATCGTATGTATGGTAGAGCAGATGGCCTTTGCTTTTGAACCTGAGTCTCTTCCATTGCAGGCAGATTCTTTACTATCTGGTCCTTTCAATTCATAAGTTCTTTCAAAAATCTCACCCACTTTCAATTTTCCTGGATCATTTAATAAGGTACACTATTGTACAGGCCATTTGCACTTGAGTGAAATATAAGCAGCGATCCTTTGAAGACCTTTGAGCTTGAAATTTAATATTTTTAAATTGTGTGAAACCCCTAAAATCTTAACAGAGTGACGCAGATAATTAGATGCTTAAAAAATTACTCAAATGTCAGGCAGTGATTCTGTTCTACATTGAAGGTTTAGGAACCTGGGATGAGGAATTCCAAGCAGTGATCTCTCAGCAATGGTAGCTACATCAAACTGCCAGAGAGGCAAAATGACTTTGTAAGCTAATCTTAGTACTTTCAGACCTTAGGGAAGAAGTGAATAACATCTGATGCAGGAAAATGTTTGACAAAATTATTTTTACATTTCCAAAAGTGTTTGAAAAAATTATTTTTACAATTAAAAGGAATGTATAGACAAGTGAAAGGAAAACTCATATAATTAGAATGAACCATAGGAGTTCTGTGCACATTGGTAAACTCTCCTGTGGAGCTATTTCCCCCTTCTCACATTTTTTTTTTAACTGTATGAAATAAAAATTATAAAAGTTTTCAAAACTTACTTTGTTACAAAAATGTAATCCACATGATTCTTACATCAGATTATTTTGAGATTTTATTAGAAATGCAACTTTTTAGATTCAGTCCCACACCTGGCTGAATAAGAATTGAAAGCGGTTGAGTCTGGACAGGGGCCGACTTAAACATCACAGGTGAATTTTGTGCTTCTGAGATTTAAGAGCTGCTGGAATAGAGACTACATACGGCCCAGAGAACCTAAAAATAACATTATATCAGTTCATAAATATATATGTGTGGTCAGTTGTGTATTGTATATATACATACATATATGTATATGTGCACATATATGCCTGCTCAATTGCTCAGTCATGTCTAACTCTTTGTGACCCCTTGCCAGGCTCCTCTGTCCATGAACTTTTTCAGTCAAGGATACTGGAGTGGGTTGCCATTTTCTACTCCAATAGACATATACACACGCACACACACATATATATGTATATGAATATATATGTTTAAAATTTAACTATGGAAATTGCAATAGTAAATTATGAAGTGATAAAAAGCTACAATAATACAGAAGATGTAGCATACAATTTTTTTCAGATCACTTGCCTGGAAAAGGATAAATGAAAGAAAATATGAATTATATATAAAGCACATTCACATATACTCCCTGATATATATGGTGATAAAGCCAATGTTTCTTTCTGAGTTCAGCTTTATCATTCCCACTGGCTCTATCATTAACACCCAAGCTCCAATATTCACCTCACTCCATCCTCCTCTTTAAAAGTAAACACCAGAAACCACATGGGACTCACCACATCTGTCGCTGAAAGCAAGCAATAGCAAGAACCAAAATTGCCAAATTGTACCAAGTACCTAAAAAGTCTGGGAAGCCCGCTTTATTTAGGTCCTCTGGGGCTTCACCAAGACAGTATTCTGCTCTTTCACCCTGATTGCAGTTGACGGCCATCCTCATACCATCATCATTCCTGCCATTGCAGTATATCTCTTGATTTCCTTGAGTCTTAATATTCAAGTTCAACCATAAATTTTGCATCCTGATTCAAAGCCTTTGATGTAAATAAAGAGATACAGACTCTTGAGAGTGCCTTAGACTGCAAGGAGATCCAGCCAGTCCATTCTGAAGGAGATCAGCCCTGGGATTTCTTTGGAAGGAATGATGCTAAAGCTGAAGCTCCAGTACTTTGGCCACCTCATGCGAAGAGTTGACTCATTGGAAAAGACTCTGATGCTGGGAAGGATTGGGGGCAGGAGGAGAAGGGGACAAGAGAGGATGAGATGGCTGGATGGCCTCACTGACTCGATGGACGTGAGTCTGAGTGAACTCCGGGAGTTGGTGATGGACAGGGAGGCCTGGCGTGCTGCGATTCGTGGGGTCGCAAAGAGTCGGACATGACTGAATGACTGAGCTGAACTGAACTGAGGACTTCTTTAAACAAAGAATTTACTGAATAGATTTTTATCCTTACATAATGCTTTGTATTTATTTAATGTTTTTTGGAAATATAGAACCAATAACAAGTTCTATATTAAGAGGTCAACATTTTGACGCTCAGAAGACATGATAAAGTGCTTCTAGATTCCTATATCATTACCAGAAGAACAATGTAAGCTATTTTAGACATTAAAGTTTACCAATATATAGAGTTCAAGGGTTAATCTAGAAAGAAATAAGACTGTTCCAATTTTAAAATATTTTTATGCAACTAAATGTATATACTTAAAAAGCAATGACTTGAAATTAGAGTATAATTCAAGAGCAGTAGGAAGTTGAGATTTACAAAAAATTACAAACATACAAATCATTTTATTTATTTTATTTTTTTAATATAAATTTATTTAATTGGAGATTAATTACTTTACAATATTGTATTGGTTTTGCTATACATCAACATGAATCCACCACAAGTATACACGTGTTCCCCATTCTGAATCCCCCTCCCACCACCCTCCTCGTACCATCCCTCTGGGTCATCCCAGTGCACTGGCCCCAAGCATCCAGTATCATGCATTGAACCTGGGGTGGCGACTCGTTTCATATATGATATTACACATGTTTCAATGCCATTCTCCCAAATCATTCCACCCTCGCCCTCTCCCACAGAGTCGTAAAGACTGTTCTATACATCTGTGTCTCTTTTGCTGCCTCGCATACAGCGTTATCATTACCATCTTTCTAAATTCCATATATATGTGTTAGTATACTCTATTGGTGTTTTTCTTTCTGGGTTACTTCACTCTGTATAATAGGTTGCAGTTTCATCCACCTCATTAGAACTGATTCAAATGTATTCTTTCAAATGGCTGAGTAATGCTCCATTGTGTATATGTACCACAGCTTCTTATCCATTCATCTGCTGATGGACCTCTAGGTTGCTTCCATGTCCTGGCTGTTATAAACAATGCTGTGATGAACACTGGGGTACATGTGTCTCTTTCAATGCTGGTTTCCTCGGTGTGTATGCCCAGCAGTGGGATTGCTGGGTCAAAAGGCAGCAGCTCTATTTCCAGTTTTTAAAGGAATCTCCACACTCTTCTCCATAGTGGCTGTACTAGTTTGCATTCCCACCAACAGTGTAAAAGGGTTCCCTTTTCTTCACACCCTCTCCAGCATTTATTGCTTATAGACTTTTGGATCACAGCCATTCTGACTGGTATGAAATGGTACCTCATTGTGGTTTTGATTTGCATTTCTCTGATAATGAGTATTGTTGAGCATCTTTTCATGCGTTTGTTAGCCATCCATATGTCTTCTTTGGAGAAATGTCTATTTAGTTCTTTGGCCCATTTTTTGATTAGGTCGTTTGTTACTGCTTCTTCACTGCTAAAAGAGAAGATAGAATCAAATTATATGAAAACTACAGAAAACTAGATCAAGGAATCTGTTTTTAGAATGACATGTCTTCAAGCAACATGACTGTAATACTTACAAACTCAGCAAACCTCTAAGCTTTCCACTTTTTTTTTGTTGTTTGTTTGATTTAATATGAGTGTATCTTTTTATTGATGGAACACTACACCACTGAAATATTTTATAGTAGAGTCTATTTCAGAATCCCTGGAGGTTTAAATAACTTAAAGTCAGTCTTTGAAGAATAGCAATTGACCTCTGAGTAGGTCTTACTTGAATGTTCTCTATTTCCAAAAGAAATCAGAGCACTAGGAAGATTTAGAAAGTCAATTTTTATAGAGAAATGAAACAGTAATTTGTCCAATAGTTTATGTCAATAGACAAAAGTAGAATATGACTTATGCCAAATTTCAACTGAACTAGAATTAAATATAAGATTCTCAGCTTACATGAAGGCTAACCTGAATCATACATAATCACATTGAAATAATACAGAGATCCATGGGCTTAGATATAAATTATGGAAATAGAATCACTATGCAAATCACGTGAACATTTTCGTGGAGTGAAAATAATATTGTATCTGAGAATTCATCTCTGAGAAATTCCCTCTTGCAAATCCACATAATCCATTTCTTATCATATGTGACATTTATGATAGGATTTGGGGATGTAGAGTAAGGGGAGTCGAATTGGTATTTGGCAAGTGACATTTCAAAGTAGGAAATTAAATTACAAAGAGGCTAAATGTTGCACCACAGAACCAAGGGATTCTGTAGCAGAGGCTCCAAAGTCATTTTCAGTCTGCTCTCTAAAGGATCATTTCATAGTTTATGCAGAAAGCCCAACATTTCAGTGGTAATTAACAGAAGTTAATCCAGATGACTGTCTGTGGAATAGTCGTCATGAACTTACAGGATGTGAATTAACTGTCTATTGTGAAGAGAAAAAGGCTATTGTGGAATTAGATTCATCACCCCGACAAGAGATATAGAATTGTCTATTTCCCGCTGATCAGATGCAGAGTCATCTTACTTCAGCAAACGTCCGACCAAATGACACAGAATGTTTATAATTAACATTTTGTTCCACAGTTTTTACAAATCATGCAGCCAACTTACGTCTTACTTATGTAATATCCATCATTGTCAACATCAAGTCCTCTATAATTTAGACCTTGCAGGAGTGCTGTTATGCTTTCTAAATTAATTAAAGAGACAAATTTTGGGCCCATTGAAATCTGATAATATCAAATACTGGTATGAAAAAACATTGCTTGTACAGATCTACAGGTGCCTTTGCATGGTTATCTGCTTCCAGATCGCATGACTCTTTGTTTAGATCTTCAAATATTAAATTTGGTTTTATTAAATATTTATGATGTCAGCATATACTTTATATTATAAATATCACAGTATTTGTGATTTATAGCATCATAATGGTATAGATTACAACACTGACAACTTTCCAAAATCTGAAACTAAATGTTTCAAAATTTGATTTTATACATTATTAAGAAAATTTTATAATAGTCGAGATAATTAAAAGTTGTAGTAGAAGAAATCTAGAAGTGTCCTTGGAAATTATCTAAGCAAATCCTCTTTTTCTATAGCTGAGAAAACCAAGACACAAAGATATTCAGGTGAAATGCCCAAGTTTGGACAGTTATTTGGTAGCAGAATCATATAATTTAAACTCTAATGAAAGATATTAGATTAAAATAAACTTACTAACATGTTCTTAACATAGATTAAAGAAGAAAGTAGAGGCTTATAATACACCAAGAACATGATAGCAGACATTTTGCATATAAAAAGTATGCTCCATGGGAAGTATCTCCTCATCACATTCCTGATGTATCATAAAACATAGCCAGACTCATTTTTATTCTCCCTAACTCTGATTGGCATCATATAACTCTTTTATTGTATTCATTGGTACCACCCATCTAGGCCTCCATATCAGAAAATTCACTCGTATATTTTCATCATCCTTGTGAAAGTGAAGTTGCTCAGTCATGTCCGACTCTTTGCGACCTCATGGACCATAGCCTGTGAGGCTCCTCTACCCATGGGATTTTCCAGGCAAGAATGCCGGAGTGGGTTGCCATTTCCTTCTCCAGATCTTCTTGACCCAGGAATTGAACCCGGGTCTCCCACACTGTAGGCAGACGCTTTATCATCTGAGCCACCAGGGAAGTCATCATCCTTAAAGTGACCCAAATCTAGTCAATATTCTCTTATTCTTCCCTAGTGACTCAGTGGTAAAGAATTGGCCTGAAAACGCAAGAGATGCGGATTTGATCCCTGGGTGGGGAAGATCTCCTGAAGAAAGAATATAGCAACCCACTTCAGTATTCTTGCCTGGAGAATCCCATGGAAAGAGGAACTTGAAGGGTTACAGTCCATGGGGTAGCAAGAGAGCCAGACACGATTGTGTGACTAAAACAACAACAAGCAACAGCTACATCTGCAAGTTTGCCACCCTGAACTATCCCAAAAGAGCAACCTAATAGTTTTCCTTATTCCTTTTTCTAATTTATTCTCTTTTTAATTTACTTTTAATTGGAGTATAATTGCTTTACAATGTTGTGTTAATTTCTGCTATACAACAATGTGAATCAGCTATAAGTATACACATATCCCCTATATCTTGAGCCTGCCTTATCCCGCCCCCATTCATCCAAATCCTCTAGGTCATCACAGAGCACCGAGCTGAGCTCCCGTGTTATATAGCAGCCTCCCATTAACTATCTGTTTTGCACATGATAATGTGTGTGTATATATATATATATACATTTATCCTTTATATATCCTGTATATATATCTGATTTATCCTTTACTTAGTTACCAAAATGTTGTTTTCATAAATACCCTGTTGATGGTTTCCTAGGTGCAAATCTTACATTATTACAGCATAGCAATCCATTACTATCCCTCCTTTCCTCAACCTTTGTATCAAATCTGGTGACACAAGTAAGCAAATCTAAGAAACCTGGCTTAAAGATGCATTTTGTTTGATGTTTGCAAAGTAAATACAGATACGCATATTTGTATTTACTTAAGATGGACATGAATCTTCTGTTTCACCAGAGGCCCAGCATTCCCTATTCTCTTATTTTCAGCTTCTTTATGTTTAACAGGAGAAAAAGACAATTGATTGTTTGAACCTAGTTAATTAGAGGTCCCCAGACAGTGGTCAATGTCATAACACAGAGTATTTCCACTACTTTAATGCATTCATCCTATTTACCCACCTCTAAAGCTTTCATTGGGCTTTTCCTGGTGGGTCAATAGTATAGAATCTGCCTGCCAATGCAGGAAATGCACGTTAAGTCCTTGAGTCAGGAAGATCCTCTGAGGAGGAATGGCAACCCACTCTAGTATTCTTGCCTGGCAAATCTCATGGACAGAGAAGTCTGGCAGGCTACCCTCCACAGGGTTTCAGAGTCAGACACGACTTCATGACTGAACAACAAGGAAGAAGCTTCCATTTGATTTTCAAAACTTAGCTCAGACATTGAATTTCTAGGAATCCTGTCCTGAGATCTTCTCTATCTCAGAGCTTTGTCAATCCCTTAACGCATGTAGTATCTCTGTAACTTGTACACACTTAATTTCTTTTGAAACTGAGTTTTAAATTTTTACATTTCAAGAAATCTGTATCAATAAATAGTAAGAAAGGTTTTTTTTAAATTATATAAGTGAGCTTATATTTGGCACATGGTAGATATTCAGTGAAAGAATAGAATCAAAATATTTCTCTAGACTCAGTTATATCAGCCTTAAGGTAATCCTGATTTCCTGAATAATTCTATATGCCCACTAATTTTTTTTGCTTCAAATGTAATTGAATTTCATTTGGTGAATAAATTGGTTAAAATATTTGATAAGGCTCTTCTGTGGCTCACAATAAGAAGCTATTCTGTCATTGCTTTGCTTGAAAAGATTTTTTAACATTAGAATACATTTCGAAGTTTGTCATTTATCAATGACAGTAACAGAAAAGTTACTATATTTTGCTATTACTAATTCTACACGAATCCTCTTTCACATCAGTTCAGTTCAATTCAGTTCAGTCTCTCAGTGGTGTTTGACTCTGCAACCCCTTGGACTACAGCATGCCAGACTTCCCTGTCCATCACCAACTCCTGGAGCTTACTCAAACTCATGTCCATCCATTCAGTTATGCCATACTACCATCTCATCTTCTGTCATCCCCTTCCCCTCCTGCCCTGAATCTTTCCCAGCATCAGGGTCTTTTCAAATGAGTCAGTTCTTTGCATCAGGTGCCAAAGTATTGGGGTTTCAGCTTCAGCATCAGTCCTTCCAATGAACATTCAGGACTGATTTCCTTTAGGATTGACTTATGGCATCTCCTTGCAGTCAAGGGACTCTCAAGAGTCTTCTCCAACACCACAGTTCAAAAGCATCAGTACTTCAGTGCTCAGCTTTCTCTATAGTTCAACTCTCATATCCAAACATGACTACTGGAAAAACCATAGCTTTGACTAGACGGACTTTTGTTGGTAAAGCAATATGTCTGCTTTTTAATATGCTGTCTAGATTGGTGATAGCTTTTCTTCCAAGGAACAAATGTCTTTTAATTTCATGGCTGCAGTCAAAATCTGAAGTGATTTTGGAGCCCAAGAAAATAAAGTTTGTCACTGTTTCCATTGTTTCCCCATCTATTTGCCATGAAGTAATGGGACCAGATGCCATGATCTTTAGTTGTTTGAATGTTGAGTTTTAAGACAGCTCTTTCATTGTCCGTTTTTTGCTTTCATCGAGGCTCTTTAGTTCTTCACTTTCTGCCATAAGGGTGGTGTCATCTGCATACCTGAGGTTATTGATATTTCTCCTGACAGTCTTGATTCCAGCTTGCACTTCATCTAGCCTGGCATTTCACATGATGTACTCTGCAAATAAGTTAAATAAGCAGGGTGACAATATACAACCTTGGCATACAGTTTCACAAATAGATTTTACCTTGAAACATGTTCAAATATACAAAGCATTTATAAAATATTAGTAGGAAGTATGCTGTGCATTTAGATGAACAAAATTAGAGCGAGATAATCACTGAGAAATGCAAATGTTCAAAGTTTGATGCATTTTTAAATTGCAAAAATTATTTAATATGTTCAATGATATACTTAATATAAAATTAACATTATTACACCTAATATTGAGTGATAATTATTAAATGGCATTTTATTTCTCTGTTTACAATCCTCCAGTGACTTTCTTCCTCACACAGAAAAAAGCATCCAAAGTCCTTATCATCTTTAAAGCTCCCACACTCCAAAGAGCTTTGGCTTCACTTTTAATTCTTCCTCTCCTCTCCAGCCACACCAGCCTGCTTGACCTTCCTGCAATTTTCCAGGGATACTAACATTGGGTTTAATTTTTTTTTCCTCTTATATTTGCTAATAACTCACTGTCCCTAGACACCCCATGCTTACCTCAGTCTGCAATACATCTCTGCTCAGATAACCTCTTATCTAAGAGGCCTTCCTGAATATCCTATATGAATGACAGACCTTCATACGTTGTGCCCTATGTCCTAGGCTGCCTTGGTCACCTCCTGAGCACTTCTCAGAATCTGATCTGTCAAGTGCATGCTCAGTCCTTTGTGTGAGATCTGAATCTCTCAATGGAACATAAGTTCTGCAAGGACTAGTACTTGGCTTTGTTCCTACCATATACGTCACAGACATTGAAAAGAAATAGTAATTCATTACATTAAGATTTTGCATAAACAATACTTCATGGAACTCGCTGTGGGAAGTACAGCTATAAACATTTTTCTAAAGCATAATTTAAAATTTCAACTTAATCTTATTTGGTCATATTTCCACTAAACAAAAAGTTCCCATCCTGACTAAATAGTTACACTTAACATGTATGCAACAATATTTGAAATAAGAAAAAAAATGTAAATGTATATAAAAAACATAACTAAAATTTGAAAATGTTTGATGTTCTGCTAAATCTCTTAACCATACTCATATTTATTTGCATGTAAGTATTATCTAACTATTCTCCAAAAGAAAAGAATCTTAATTGTTTAAGGTATAATTTAGCAATATTTTAAAATGTATAAATGCTTTATTTCAAACTTAGTATTACTAGCAAGTCTTACCACAATTACATTCTGCTTCCAGTAGATATATTCTGAAATCTCTTTTAGACATATGGTTTTATTGGAATAAAACTTCTGAGCATTTAACTATTTTTGAATATTCAGTCTTTTCATCATAAATTACTATCTCAAAAGAGTTTAATTGGAACAAGTTTTAACTATCCAATGTCATAGAATGGAATAATAATTTAGGGGCTCATTTGTACCCTCAACTACATTTCCACTCATTATGTCCTCTATTTGATATTGCATTAAGCTACAGAAAAGGTGAATCAGACATGCCATTAAGATTGGCAAGGCTTAAAATCAGTAGAGTGGATAAAAAAGATATTACTCAAATGTGTCAAAATGGAATCCAACCATGCCTGATCTTTAATAAGTCCATTATAAGCTGTATTGATGAAAAAAGTTTGCCAATCATCACAAGACATATCACAGGGATGGTTAATATGCTGGAATATTTTAAGATATGATCATTGAAATAAGCTGTCAGTATATGTTTAAGTGACAATCAATCAACTATTGTTTATTTCATAAAAGCACTGAGTTAAGAGTCACTAGAAATATAAAGATGAATGGAAATAGTACTTGCCTTAAAGGAAGTCAGCACTGAAGATGGAGTAGAGGATATGCACATTTGTATAAATTATCTGTTATCCTAATTTTCTTTATTTGTGAAGAAAGAAGTTAGTTGAGTTAATTTATGAGCTCTTCTTTTTGCCTTTTAACATCTTTTTTTTTAAATCCCTTTTGTATTTACATGCTTGAACAACAACAAAACTAAAAATATAATGTATTGAGAAGTCCCCTAAAATCTATCTCCATAGATAACACCAATTATTAGCTTCTTATATATGTTTCCATGTAATTCTTCTATGTAAAGCAAGCAAAGATGAATATACATTCCTCATACTTTTAAAATAAAAGGTATCATATAATATGTAAATAACCTTGAATTTTCCAAGTGAAATAAATTCGATAAGTATAATACTTTACCATTCTTGTCTACAGCTGCATAGTATTTCAAGATGATTATTAAAAGCAGAGGCATTACTTTGCTGACTAAGGTCTGTCTAGTCAAGGCTATGGTTTTTCCTGTGGTCATGTATGGATGTGAGAGTTGGACTGTGAAGAAGGCTGAGCGCTGAAGAATTGATGCTTTTGAACTGTGGTGTTGAAGAAGACTCTTGGGAGTCCCTTGGAGTGCAAGGAGATCCAACCAGTCCATTCTGAAGGAGATCAGCCCTGGGATTTCTTTGGAAGGAATGATGCTAAAGCTGAAACTCCAGTACTTTGGCCACCTGATGGGAAGAGCTGACTCATTGGAAAAGACTGTGATGCTGGGAGGGATTGGGAGCAGGCAGAGAAGGGGACGATAGAGGATGAGATGGCTGGATGGCATCACTGACTCGATGGACACAAGTCTGACTGAACTCCGGGAGTTGCAGATGGACAGGGAGGCCTGGCGTGCTGCGATTCATGGGGTCGCAAAGAGTCGGACAGGACTGAGCGACTTACCTGAACTGAACTGAACTGAACTGAATGGGCTCCCTGGAGAAGGCAATGGCACCCCATTCCAGTACTCTTGCCTGCAAAATCCATGGACAGAGGAGCCTGGTAGGCTGCAGCCCATGGGGTCGCTAAGAGTGGGACACTACTGAGCAAATTTCACTTTCACTTTTCTCTTTCATGCATTGGAGAAGGAAATGGCAACCCACTCCAGTGTTCTTGCCTGGAGAATCCCAGGGATGGCGGAGCTTGATGGGCTGCCTTCTATGAGGTCGCACAGAGTCGGACACATCTGAAGCAACTTAGCAGCAGCAGCAGCAGCAGCAGTGGCCTCCCATGGCCTTCCCTGGTGGCTCAGACGGTAAAGAATCTACTTGCAATGCAGGAGACACAAGTTAGATCCCTCGGTCAGTAAGATCCCCTGGAGAAGGAAATGACAACCCATTCCAGTATTCTTGTATGGAGAATCCCATGGACAGAGGAGCCTGGCTTGCTACCGTCCATGGGGTCGCAAAGAGTCAGATACAACTGAGCAACTAGTACTCACCTCCCATGGCCACCAGGCCGAAAGGCAAATGCACTTCACCCTCCTCTAGAGGGTTGATATTATATTGCATTCCCACCAGCAATTTATGAAGTTTAATTCCATTTTCTAAGTTAAAATCCTACACATTTCTTAAAAACACAAAAATGAAGCCAAACCATAGTTAGCATGGTAAAATAAAATATAGGTGTACACTAGCCAGGCTTCCCAAGTGACACAGTGGTAAAGAATTTGCTTGCCAGTCCAGGAGACACAGGAGATGTGGGTTTGATTCCTGGGTGGGAAAGATCCCCTGGAGGAGGGCATGGCAACCCATTCCAGTATCGTTGCTTGTAGAATCCCATGGACAGAGGAGCCTGGTGGGCTACAGTCCATGGGATCACAAAGAGTCAGACACGACTGAAGCAACTGAGTATGCAGTACGTACAATAGCCAAGAAAAATGTATTGTTTCCTTTTTATGTAAACACAGTGACATGAAGGTTACTTTTAATCATGGACAGAGGTTTTGATTTCCATCACATGAGAAAACTTTTTCTTCAGTGGAAGGAAAAAGATCACCATTCATTCTAAATGTTTTCTCCCATCTTTTGGCATGTTAGGTGTCCCTAGCACCTTACTTATCCAACTAGCCATTCTGATTTTCTCACTTAGCAATTTTGTGCAGCCAAGAGAAAAATCTCTTTTTAGTTGATAAAAATCTTTTTTCTCATCTTTGATGTTTTCTAGATTTTTGGATTTAACTGATAAAGGACTGTCCTTCTAAAATCCAAACAAAAAACTCTGTCCAAGCAGATAAGTGATCACGAACCTTGAACACGAAACTGTACAAAACCCATTTTAGAGTCATTCTGTTGTAACCATTCTCAGGCACATTATCCCATTGCCAAGAACTCTGACTAGTCTCTACTGTTATCTGACTGTATTTGTGAACAACAGGAAAGCCAGACCCAGCAGCTGTAGAAAAAGAGAGTCTTGGCAAGATTAGAACAGCCAATCAGATGACAGGGAAGTAAATTGCTCCAGTCAGGTCTACATGAGTTAGACTCTTATTATATTGTTTCCCTTTTTAAGTTAATTGAGCCAACTTTTTCATGTAAGAAAAAGGAATTTGTAAATATTTTCATTTCCGTTAATCAGCTAAGAGCTAGATTTCAGAGTCCCAGAGAGGAAAGGAAAAGGGCATCCGATTCATCTGGGAGTCTATGTTCTCTGAAATTTATTGTTCTTATGTTGGCTGCACAGAACTAGTATCTCCCGTCTCTTTTTGAGGAAACTGAATTCTATCTTTCTTAGTTGGAAAGTATTCTCATTTGGTATTGACTCTTTAGAATCATTAGAAACATCACGTGGTCAATCTTTGAACAATAAAGAGTCTCTACTTGCTTAAAGGTTAAATATGTATATATATTTAACATCTTGAGTACATCCCCCAAAACTTGGGAGGCATTATTTGCCCCTGTTAATATATAAGGGAAATATAGTTGAAAGAGATGACTTCTAAAAAGGAAACATTTGATAAGCAGCATAATTCAATTTGAAATCTAGTTCTCATACCGTATCAGTCTTGGGAAGCAAAAATAGAAGGCTGCCTCAAATTTTTTTTTTTTTATGTACAGACAGTTCATTCTCATTATTCACAGTAGTTATATTCTTTAAAGTCAACACAAACATAGAATTAGCAAATACCAGAAATCTTATTGCTAGGAGAAACATAGGAATGCTGCAAGCCTCTGGCCACATTTCATCAATAGATCAAAGTTTTACATGTGTTTCTGCTTAAATATACCTTATTTATTGATTTAACACTGAATGTACAGACACCACTATAACTCAAGCCTGAATAAATCTTATTTATCACATGCATTTTCTCTGTAAGGCATATTACTGCTTTCTTGCACTTAGGAGCATTAAACAGCACTTCAGCAAGTACTGTAGTTGAGGGCCAGATTAAACAGCAAAACCACCCACAAAAGGTACCAAAATGTGAAAAACTAAACATACAACAGAAAGGACACTTGTGTGCAGTTTGAGAGCAGACACCAGGAGGCAGAGCACCACCTTGTTCAACCTTAACTGGGAACATGTGCGTCTGGCAACTGTAAGTTTTGCCCCTCTGCACATGTTCATGAATTACCAGGAAATCACTTGTGAGAATGTTGTCTTGGAGGTTACAAGTAAATTTTAGTGAGTATGCAGTAAATTCTACAATTAGAAATGGTATAAGTTGAATCTTTACAAAAATCTGTAAGACTCCAAAATCCATAGGCAGAACCTCAGTGTAGACAGTCTACGTAAAACTTCACTCACTCTAAAATCAAATGCAAATTCAATGAGCTTTTTTTACATGAATATGATTTCTAGGGCCATTCAGTCTTCAGATTTCTGGCTCGGTTTATTCAAATTCCTCAGAGTGGTAGCTCTGGGCTCACTGATGTCATATGATGTATTTCCACATCATTTTCTCACTTCATTCTGACTGACATTTATGTTTCTGTTTAGGCCAGAGAGACCAGAATTGGAATTTAAGTCCTATTTCTTCAAATGCACTATTAAATACTATCTAACTTGGTAGTGATGTGATATTCCCAGAATAATACAAGTCAAATTCAACTCCATTCAAGAAATAATTATTGTGGTCTTTGTTTTAGTACATTTCATCTTCCAGATAATTTTACTTCTTCATTGATGATTCTCCGAAATATATTCCTTAAGTAATTTGTAGGCCTGCACCTTTAAAATCCTTCCATGTTATGAAGTGAATACATTTAAATGACTGTCATGATATTTTTCCTTACCTCCAAAAATATTCAGCCCTCTATAAGTGGCTATTCTAAAAATGTGTATATATTATAACTATCTCTCTTTCTTTGTGTATGCGTTCAGCCACTTAGACATGTTCAACTCTTTGCGACTCCATGAACTATAGCCCACCAGGCTCTTTGTCTGTGAGATTTCCTAGGCAAGAATACTGGAGTGGGTTGCCTTTCTTCCTCCAGGAAATCTTCTTGACTCAGTGACTGAACTCCCGTCTCCTGCGTCTCTTGCTTTGGCAGGCAGATTTTTTACTAAGTCAGCTGAGAAGTTCCCCTCTTTACCTACATATAAATACATACATACATACATATTTCAATAATTATCTGAGCATTTGTTACAGGTCATCCCTCTTATTGATAATATTACAAGTTCCATTTTTTAGTAAAAGCCATGCTTTATATTTATATGACTGTCACAGAGAAAATACAGTGAAGAACTAGGTACCAGGGAAGGAAAAATGCCCAGACTAGAGATCTGGAAACTGTACTATCAAGGCCAAATTATTCTTTGAGGAGTGTTAATTCCTTTCTCATAGATCATTCCTGTCTCTGATGTTCAGGACATCATTATTAATAAGAAAATGTCTAAATGTGTGACTCCAAAATACAAGAGCTAATCTTGGGGTTTAGTGTGAACCACTATCACTGGGATCTTTGGCACACGGTCAACAGGTTTTTTATGACAGCAGTGGATAAGTAGCTGTCCTAGGCTGAAAACTTCATGTGGCAGCCAAGTAAGAAAGGCAAAAGACATCAACCTTCCTGTCCACTTCTTGCTCCACATGTTTGAAGTTGGGGATGAGATGATAAGGGCTGTCTTGTCAGATTGTGCTGCCATAACAAATTATCACAGATTAGGTGATTTAACCACCTACTTACAGTCTGCTTTGTCACAGTTCTGAAGGATAGAAGTCCAACATCAAAGTGCCAGCCAGCCAATTTGGCTTCTTGTGAGGGCTCTCTTTTTTGGCTTCCAGATAGCCACTTTCCCGTTGTGTCCTCACATGGTAGTAAACAACAGTGAGCTATCTAGAATTTCGTCTATAGAAACCCTAATTATCTCCATAAAATTTCCATCTCCAAACATAGTACCATTGAGTGTGAGGGATTCAACGTATTAGTTTGTGGCAGTACTGGGTTGTACATTACCAGCATTTAGTATATGACAGGAAGTAAGTTGAGCTTCCCTGATAGTTCAGGGGTTAAAGCGTCTGCCTGCAATGCGGGAGACCCGAGTTCGATCCCTGGGTTGGGAAGATCCCTGGAGAAGGAAATAGTTAATGGATCAGGAAGGAGACTTGAAGATGAAAAGTGTAGAACTTTGTAATCACTTGGAGAAGTTGTGACAAGAGCAGTTAATTGGAGAAATCAGCTACACTATTGTATTTATATGGCAGGCTGGTAGTATAGGTCATAGTACTGACATATATATAAGAAGGAAACAAAGATTTAAATACTATTACTTTATAAGTTCATGAAATTAGACTAATATTGATATGCAAAGCCTATTTGTTCATATAGATACAGAATCTTCTGAGCAATAATCAGATATTTTGATTTTCATTGAACTTTTTTTCATAGATGCACTTAAAAAATGCATGTGAGCATTTTTTTAAATGCTCAATTTGCATTGAGCTAGAAATAGGTTCTAAAAAGGGATAGTGTCATGCATGAATGAAATGTTTTAGCATTTACTTTAACAAAAACATAATAAAAGCCCAAGGTTTATAAACTTGGACTACTTGTTGTTTATTATAGAAAGTATTTAATACAGACATATTCCCCCAGCATTTATCTTTTCAATATAGTATATAATAAAATGGCCTAGTGTAATAAAGGACAGCATCATTACAAGATTTATGCCAGTGTGCTTACTAACTAATGAGTTTACCTGTAGATTCTTGGCATTTTTGTTTTCTTCCATACAATCTTTCCATTCCCAAATGCCACAAAACTTTCATCAACAATTGTAGCCTTTGAAGAAAACTTTTCTTTCAGTGGGATATATGAAGATGTAAAATGACTTCTCCAAAAGGTGCAAATTCCCTGAAACCCAAGAATATTGCCAATGAAAATGAGGTCAATGAAGAGAAAGTGAACAAAAGAATACATTTTTATAAAATAGCTAGCTTTTTCTAAAGTATATGCAATTTATATAGATATAAATCCATACAAATTTTTAAAGTATTAAATATGCACAAACACTGGAGAAGGAAGTGGCTACCCATGCCAGTATTCTTGCCTGAGAAGCCCCCTGGACAGAGGCCCCTGGTGGGCTACAGTCCATGGGGCAGCAAAAGGGTCGGACACCACTTAGCAACTTAGCACATACACAAATATATTCCATAATATTTAAAGTTAGAAAATTTTTCATCAGACTTCATGCATCCTATTATCTTGTACATGGTCATTAAAGAGTACCACCGAATTTATCTTTGAAAACTAAAAGGAAAGTGGCAGAAATGCCACTAAACTACCAAACATGTCAATTGTTTTACAAAAACCATCACCTTTAGTTACAGAAAGCACAGAATTTCCAGTCTGTGGAAACTGTCAGTGTATCTCATGGAACTGATAAAATGGTATTAAGAGAGAACACTGGAGGGGGTTGCCATTTCCCTCTCCAATGCACGAAAGTGAAAAGTGAAAGGGAAGTCGCTCAGTCGTGTCCAACTCCTAGCAACCCCATGGACTGCAGCCTACCAGGCTCCTCCATCCGTGGGATTTTCCAGGCAAGAGTACTGGAGTGGGATGCCATTGCCTTCAAGAGAAGCAAACATTTTTTTTTCTTTCAAATAATACTAAAAATTTCAAATTATATTTTAGAACTCACTCATGCTAATTTCAGTAAATGGAGCAATGATTATAGAATTTGCTTTTTGTATGCTTCAGTTTAGCTAAGCTTCATGTGTGTTACCTGCTCTGGAGCTATATTTATAAATATATATTTCCCATTCACACTCTAAGTAACACTTGATATATCTAAAGAGTTGCTGTGTATTCTGAGGCATGTACAAAAGCAAATTTAGAATGCATGGTAAAATTTTCATTCTATCTGGTTTAGAATAAACTTAAAATATTTTCTAGGTGGTTTTGCAGTTTTTATAAGCTGACCATAATAGTGCAGAAGCTTTATTTCTTTCATTTAGCTTTGATATTTTTGAAGTAAAGGATGAGCAAAAAAAAAAAAAAAAAAACAACCCCCAAAAACCTTTTACATCCATCTGTTAAAATACTTGATGGATCATAATTGAAATATGTCTAAATAGCTGATAAAAATTGATCTTAAGAGTGCATAAGTTGACAACAGATTTTTCTTAGAAAAAAATTAACTAAAATTTTTGAATACATCCATAATTAAGGTAGACAACTTCTAAAATTGCTCCCCATGGTCCCTGCATGTATGGATCTGAAAGTTGGACCATAAAGAAAGCTGAGCACCAAACAATTGATGCTTTTGAACTGTTGTGTTGGAGAAGACTCTTGAGAGTCCCTTGGACTGAAAGGAGATCCAACCAGTCCATCCTAAAGGAGACCAGTCCTGGGTGTTCACTGGAAGGGCTGATGTTGAAGCTGAAGCTCTAATACTTTGGCCACCTGAAGGGAAGAGCTGACTCATTGGAAAAGATCTTTCTCTTTAGAAAAGATCCTGATGTTGGGAAAGACTGAGGGCAAGAGGAGAAGGGCTCAACAGAGGGAGAGATGGTTGGATGGCATCACCGACTCAATGGACATGTATTTGAGTAAACTCTGGGAGAAGGTGAAAGACAGGGAAGCCTGGTGTGCTGCAGTTCATGAAGTTGCAAAGAGTTGGACACGACTGAGTGACTGAACAATAATATAATTGCAGTAGTGTTCGTCACTCAGTCATGTCCAACTCTTTGCAGCCCCACCAGCTGTAGCCTTCTAGGCTCCCCTTTCCCTGGAATTTTCTAGGCAAAAATTCTAGAATGGATTGCCATTCCTTTCTCCAGGAGAACTTCCCAATCCAGGGATTGAAGCCAGGTCTCCTGAATTGCAAGCAGATTCTTTATTGTCTAAGCCACCAGGGAAGCCTTAATTGTGGTAGACAACTTCTAAAATGGCTCACCATTGTCCCCGCCCCCTGGGTATTTATACCCTTGAGGAACCTCCCTTTGAGAGTAGACTTGCTTCCAATGAATACAATTCTGGAAAATGATTATGATTACAAAAGATTGTGACTTCAGTCTGGTTAGAGCCCTTTCTTGCTTGTTCTGATAAAGTCAGCTGTGGCCTTCTGAACCTCCCTATGCAGAATCTCAAGGGCAAAAAAGTGATAGAAGCTTTCAGCAATAGCTGTGAAGGAATTCGGGCTCTCAGTCCAACAGCCGGAAAGACACTGAATTCTATTAATAAACCCTGAGAGAGCATCTAACCAAGTTGAACTGTGAAATGACCATTGTCATTTCAACTGTCAAATCGCAATTACATCATTGTAGGAGACCCTGAACCTTCAGTTCAGTTCAGTGGCTCAGTCATGTCTGACTCTGTGACCCCATGGACTGCATCACGCCAAGCCTCCGTTTGTCACCAGCTCCCAGACTTTATTCAAATTCATGTCCATTGAGTTGGTGATGCCATCCAAGTAGCTCATCCTTTGTCATTCTCTTCTCCTTCCACCTTCAATCTCTCCCAGCATCAGGGTCTTTTCCAGTGAGTCAGTTCTTCCCATCAGGTGGCCAAATTATTGGAGTTTCAGCTTCAACATCAGTCCTTTCAATGAACACTCAGGACTGATCTCCTTTAGGATGGACTGGTTGGATCTCCTTGAAGTCCAAGGGACACTCAAGAGTCTTCTCCAACTCCACAGTTCAAAAGCATCAATTCTTTGGCACTCAGCTTTCTTTATAGTCCAACTCTCACATCCATACATGACTACTGGAAAAACTGTAGCTTTGACTGAATGGATTTTGTTGGCACAGCAATGTCTCTGCTTTTTAATGTACAACACATTTTTTATGTGTTGTAGCTGTTGTAGCTGTTATGTTTCAATGTTCTCTACTCTCCATTCTTTGTTTCCATGTCTGTAAAATGAGAAATAATATCTCTACTATTGTTTCCAGATCTAGGTTGGTCAGAGCTTTTCTTCCAAGGGATAAGCATCTTTTAATTTCATAGCTGCAGTCACCATCTGCAGAGATTTTGGAGCCCCCCAGAATAAATCTGACACTGTTTCCACTGTTTCCCCATCTATTTGCCATAATGTGATGGGACCAGATGCCATGATCTAAGTTTTCTAAATGTTGAGTTTTTTACCAACTTTTTCACTCTTCTCTTTCACCTTTATCAAGTTCTTTTGTTCTTCTTTGCTTTCTGCCATAAGGGCGGTATCATCTGCATATCTGAGGTTATTAATATTTCTCCCAGCAATTTTGATTCCAGCTTGTGCTTCATTCAGCCCAGCATTTCTCATGATGTACACTGCATATAAGTTAAATAAGCAGGGTGACAATATATAGCCTTGACACACTTCTTTCCCTATTTGGAACCGGTCTGTTGTTCCATGTCCAGTTCTAACTGTTACTTCCTGTCCTGCATTAGATTTCTCAAGAGGCAGGTCAAGTGGTCTGGTATTCCCATATCTTTCAGAATTTTTCAGTTTGTTGTGATACACACAGTCTAAAACTTTGGTGTAGTCAATAAAGCAGAAGTAGATGTTTTTCTGGAACTCTCTTGCTTTTTCTATGATCCAGCATCCAACAGATGTTGGCAATTTGATCTCTGGTTCCTCTGCCTTTTCTAAATCCAGCTTGAACATGTGAAAGTTCATGGTTCATGGAATGTTGAAGCCTGGCTTGGAGAATTTTGAGCTGGGACCCATATAAACTATGCCCAGATTCCTGATCCACAGAATCTGTGAACTGATACACATGAGATGTCTTAAGCTGATGAATTTTCAAGAGCTTTTTGTGCTGCAATACATCATTAATGTGGTAATTGATACAAATGATTCTTAGTTTAGGTCACTAATGATGTTCTATTACATGAAATGGTTACAAGCTGTTATGTTTCAATGTTCTCTACTCTCCATTCTTTGTTTCCATGTCTGTAAAATGAGAAATAATATCTCTACTATTGTTTCCAGATCTAAATTTTATCTTATCTACATAATCCCATTACTAAATTCACACCTAGTCTTGATGTCAAAATAGAAGATAAGAATTATAAAGATTATATGATATTATGCATGGAAAAGTACCTAGCTCCATGCTGTTCACTGTGAAAATGCTCAGAACATGTGAGAAAATAGATGTTTGCCACAGGATGGAGTGAAGGGAAGCAAGCCTGGCTTCCAGCTTAGCTATTTCTTTGGTTCATTTGGGTTTATCTGATGGGGTAAGTAGAATAGTTTTGGGCAAAAGTCTTCATAGGATCAGTGAAAAAAATTCAGTCCTTCAACATCTTTCAGAGATGTTTATGTTATGTTCACTGTTTTTTTTTTTATTTTTTTTAAGATCAATTCTTAGACTTTCTGTAGGAAAATGTTTAGAATGTCAGAACAAAAATAAAAGTGTGAAATACACATTTGCAGTCTTACATTTTCAAGTTTAATAAGAACATGATTCTAAAAGAAATATAAGTTGAAAAGCTGAAAAGGGGTGGGGAGATGAGGAAGGAATAGTTAGTGTGGTTTGACTTTTATATTTTAAGATTCAAAAGTTTCGAAGCACTGGCCTCATGATTTGCATAATTTCTCAGATGCACACTGACCAGAATTCCTCTGTAGAATAGTTATATGAAAAATTCATTTTGCAGTATTATTGATTAAAGATGGCTGCAAATTATTTTAATTATTTGCTGCTCTTTCTGTTGAGAAATATAGGAGAAATTCATCTCTCTTTGAATCAAGGATGGACCTACTAGCTTGCTTGGCAAAAAGAATTTGGCAGAAATGATGCGGGACTTTCAAAGCCAAGAAGCCTTTCAACTTCCATTCTGACATCTTATTATACATGCTGTAGGTGAAAACAACAATCATGTAAGAAGTCTAGCTACCTTAGACCACCATCCTGGAGAGATCACACATAAGTCCACAATATAAGCTGAGTTCAGCTTTCTAGCTGTTTCTATTAGTAACTAGACATGTGAGTTTACCAATCTGGACCCTACTATCACTAAAAATGGAAGAATTACCCAGCTGAATTCTTCCCTGATTTTTGGTGAACTGTGGTAAAATCATAGTTATTTTATGGCAATTAATTTTGGAGTAGTTAGATATTCAGCAGTCATTACCTGGAAACATCATCATACTTATCTAGTTTTAATTAAGTGTTTAATGAGCAACTAAATGCATTAGTGGTCTCAAAGTGAAAAAGTATTTTGTAACATTATTTAGAAGTGATAATTTAGGTTCCAAATTACATGAGTGTCATTGGACACCCAGAGAAAAAAATCATATAGAAAAAGAATCAGTAAAATTGAAGGATCTTCATATTATATGACTTTATAGAATTTGTATATTTCTACTTTGAGTCACTATGGGACAAAATGTAAAAATAAATAGATATACATGCGTATATGTGTGTTTATACTTGCGTGCATATTTATATATATGCTGTGCTGACTCGATGGGCATGAGTCTGAGTGAACTCCAGAAGTTGGTGATAGACAGGGAGGCCTGGCATGCTGTGATTCATGGGATCACAAAGAGTCAGACACGACTGAGTGAATGAACTGTGCTGTGCCTAGTCACTCAGTCATGTCTGACTCTTTGAGACCCCTTGGACTGTAGCTCACCAGGCTCCTCTGTCCATGAGGATTCTCCAGGCAAGAATGTTGAAGTGGGTTGCCATTGCCATTTCCTCCTCCAGGGAATCTTCCCAACCCAAACATCTAACCCAGGTCTCTTATATTACAGGGGGATTCTTTACCATCTGAGCCATTAGGGAAGCCCAAGAACACTGGAGTGGGTAGCCCATCCCTTCTCCAGGAGATCTTCCTGACCCAGCAATCGAACTGGGGTCTCCTGCATTGCAGGCAGTTTCTTTACCAGCTGAGCTACCAGGGAAGCTCATATTTATATATATGTACATACAAATATAGGAGAAGGCAACAGCAACCCATTCCAGTACTCTTGCCTGGAAAATCCCGTGGATGGAGGAGCTTGTTAGACTGCAGTTCATGGGGTCGCTAGGAGTTGGACATGACTGAGCGACTTCCCTTCCACTTTTCACTTTCATGCACTGGAGAAGGAAATGGCAACCCACTCCAGTATTCTTGCCTGGAGAATCCTGGGGATGGTGGAGCCTGGTGGATTGCTATCTTTGGGGTCACACAGAGTTGGACACGACTGAAGCGACTTAGCAGCAGCAGCAGCACATACAAATATACACACATATAGAAGCTCTGAGTTTAGAAAGACATTCATTTATTACCCTATGTAGATAACTAGATTGAGTGAAACATATCAATGTGTTGNGGGGATGGTGGAGCCTGGTGGATTGCTATCTTTGGGGTCACACAGAGTTGGACACGACTGAAGCGACTTAGCAGCAGCAGCAGCACATACAAATATACACACATATAGAAGCTCTGAGTTTAGAAAGACATTCATTTATTACCCTATGTAGATAACTAGATTGAGTGAAACATATCAATGTGTTGCACTAAAGTTTCTGATATTCAAAATAGACAAAACTGGGTTAAAAAATCCCTGAAATAATTATGTTTTTAAAAGACTGGTAATTCTTTCTGTATCACATACTTTAACAGAGAAGTTATTATTCATCTCCTTCAAGGGCAGAAAAAGTACAACCCACATCTTTATTCAGGTAAATATTGAAAATAAAGAAAAATGGTAGCTTGACTAACAATTTCTTACAGAATACCTTTCTCAAAAGCCCCAAGCTTACAAAGGTTCAGTCTTATATATTTGGCAGGACCCTAAAATAGATATCCTCGACTGGTAAATCCCCACTGAGGACTTTCCATAGTGATGCATAAACACAATTTTTTAAAAAAAAGGAAAACCAAGGCATCAAAAAGAAAATTTAATGAAAAGCATTTATCACACAGCTATAGTTCACACAGCCCCAACTACTAAAGTTCTTTTTAGAAACAAGTACACTTATTCTTTTCATTTGTTAAATCTCCTTATGTTTCTTTCCAAATCCTCAGTATCAAGCTTATACTGGTACTTCATTTTTATACACATCAAATATTGATAAAATTTAGATATTTTCTGTTGACATTTTTAATTGACATTTAGGCATGAGGAATAATGATTTAGTTGGGCTTCCCCGTGGCTCAGCTGGTAGAAAATCCACTTGCAATACAGGAGACTTGGGTTTGACCCCTAGATTGGGAAGATACCCTGGAGAAGGGAAAGGCTGCCTACCCCAGTATTCTGGACTTGAGAATTCCATGAACTGTATAGTCCATGGGGCTGCAAAGAGTCAGACATGACTGAACAACTTTCTCTTTCACTTTTCACTTTCGTACTGCTCCAGACACGTTTCTCTCTCTCTGAGTTTGTGTGTGTGCTGATTGCTCAGCCATATCAGACTCTTTGGATCCCATGCACTTTAGCCTACCAGGCTCCTATGTCCAATGGCAAGAATACTGCAGTGTTTTGCCATCCGTTCTTCAGGAGATCTTCCCAAACCAGGGATCAAACCCAGATCTCCTACATTACAGGCAGATTTTTGACTGTCTGAGCCACCAGGGAAGCCTTCTCATTCCTTAGTTTTTCTTAGTTCTGCTTCTCAAATTCAAACTTCACCTTTAATTTTGTATACTTTACACAAATCATATATTCTTAATGCAAAGTATTTATAAAATCAAATCTCAATTAGCTCAGTTTTGATCATTTGACATAATATATATCATTTTTTTAAGATATGTCAGTTTACACAGTAAAGAGTTTCACATGTACTTAAAATTATTCTAAACATGTTATGACATACAGTTTTAAAAAATGTACTGATCAAATATGCCTATTTCATCCAAACTGTTCCCTTTCAGCCCCAGGTGTAAGTTCTTCAGGGAGATGTTTGACATATACTTTTCAGAAGAGTCATATAGAAAAAAACAATAAAAGGGATTTTACACTGAAAAAAAGTTCCTTGATATGGCTTGTTAAGAATACAGTGTCTCCTCAAATCTCAGAGGCTGACACATCCTGGTGTGATACCTCTTCTCCAGTTCTATGAATCAGCATGATGTCTTAGTAGAGGAAATCTATAATGACATAATGTTCACTAAATGCCATCAGAAAGGTAATTGTTAAGAAAAAGAAAATAGTGTATTTTTGTTAGGAAGAAAAATATTTGAAACATGCTTAAATATTTATTCATCAGTTTTTATGGTAATGAATAATAGATAAAAGGCTTAAGAATATCTTTGGAAACCTAAGTAGAGATACTAGTGACAGATTTTTGTCCTGCATTCCAATTTCCATGCTTGCTGCCCTGGAGAAGCTCCAGGGCACTCTGTCTGTAAAGAGGTATTTTGCTTTCTCTTTCATTTTAAGGACAGATATTTAACTTTTAGTAACTAAGGATCATGTCATACCCATATTCCATTCCATTTGTTTCCCTCTGTGGCAAAAGATAAAAGCAAATGTGTTTCTATTTATTCATCACAAAATGAAGATGATACTCTATTGCTAAATCTCCACTCTGCAGTGTTTAATGTTCCCCTGAAGTTATTGCCATTTTGGAGAAGTTAAATGTGGCTGAATATAAAACCATTCATTGTTTCTCTTCTGTTTTAGCTTGTAAAGCATGACCTTTCCTTAACTGTTGTTGTTACATTACAGCTTTACATATATTTTATTAAGAAAAAAATACAGTTTCTAAATTTAGTGATGGGAACTTGGTGATGGTGCCTCAGTTGCTAAGTTGTGTCTGACTCCAGTTACCCTATGGATCTTCCTGATCCAGGGATGGAACCTGTGCCTCTTGTATTGCAGGTGGTCTCCTGCACTACAGGTGGATTCTGAATCAGCTGAGACACAAGGGAAATCCAACTTAGTTCCTTGCAGTAACATAGACGAGATGTCCTGAAAATATCGTCAATAAAAGCACTTGTATCAGCTGGAAAACATAGAATGAAAATACTCTAAATATGTAACTGAAATTATGTCATTAGCATAGTTCTACTTGGAGAGGAACCACCAAGATTCCAAATAATGAGAAGTACCTACTCCTCAAGACATAGTCCTAAAACTATAAAACACAAAAGGTGACAAGGAGATCTGAAACATGCTCAGAGAGAAAGGAGAAATAACGAGCACTAATAACAGTCTTCTGAACAGTCATTTCAGAAGAGACTGAAATAATAACTTTCAAACTATGAGAAAACAGTGGCAAATTATAATTATAACAAATGAAAATCTATACATTTATACATAACTAAGGTATTATTATATGCAGGTCAGGAAGCAACAGTTAGAACTGGACATGAAAAAACAGACTGGTTCCAAATAGGAAAAGGAGTACATCAAGGCTGTATACTGTCACCCTACTTATTTAACTTCTATGCTGAGTACATCATGAGAAATGCTGGNGGCAAGAATACTGGAGTGGGTTGCCATTTCCTTCTCCAGGGCATCTTCCCGACCCAGGGATTGAACCCATGTCTCCCACATTGCAGGTAGACGCTTTACCAACTATGGAAAATTCTTCCAGAGATGGGAATACTAGATCACCTAACCTGTCTCCTGAGAAATCTGTATGCAGATTAAGAAGTAACAGTTAGAACTGGGCATGGAACAACAGACTGGTTCCAAATAGGGAAAGGACTACATCAAAGCTGTATGTTGTCACCCTGCTTATTTAACTTATATGCAGAGTACATCATGAGAAATGCCAGGTTGGATGTAGCACAAGTTGGTATCAAGATTGCTGGAAGAAATATCAATAACCTCAGACATGCAGATGACCACCCTTATGGCAGGAAGCAAAGAACTAAAGAGCCTCTTGATGAAAGTGAAAGAGGAGAGTGAAAAAGTTGGCTTAAAACTCAACCTTCGGATAATTAAGATCATGGCATCTGGTCGCATCACTTCACAGCAAATAGAATGGGACACAGTGACAGACTTTATTTTGTGGGGCTACAAAATCGCTGCAGATGGTGACTGCAGCCATGAAATTAAAAGACACTTTCTCCTTGGAAAAAAAACTATGACCAACCTGCTACTGCTAAGTCAAGACCTATCAAAAAAACAGACATTGAGTGAGCTATTTTGGGCCTTTTCCTTCACAGAGGCTGTGGAGTAACTGATGTGTGGGAACAGAGTCTGTGCAGAATAAGAGTGTTTCTTTAAAGACCATGAGCTAAGGTATGGAAGGGGTCATATCCTGAGCTGCTCTGACATCAAAGATTCGCAGATGCAGGTGAATCTCAACCCTCTGAGTGCAAAGCCATGGCTGGGAAAGGCCCCGCAGGCAACAGCATTAACCTCCCCTACAGAGACCTGGCCTCCGAGGTGATGAGGCGCAGGATCACCATGACCAGGAGAGAAGAAAAATTAACCAAGCAACATGATGACTCCGGGGAAATACCCTCAGATGTGGAATCCAAACAAGCCCTTCCGAGTGCAGCTAGCCCCAAAGTACCCCCAGCCCCACCTCCCTCTCCAGCTGAAGACTTCCTAAACACCTAAAACATCGGTCATTTTGAACTGGACTTAGAGAAAACAGTTTCTGCGAAATCACTGGGGTTAGTTTTGAAGACTGTCTTGGCAAATCTTGATTCTTTCTTTCCCAGTTTTCTTTAACCACCATTGAACACCCTTCCTCGTGCGCTTAATCTTTGGTCTCAACCCAAGTCTCTGATGTTCATATTCAGTAGTCAATTTTTGTTGTGCTAGAGAACAGTTATGGCAGTCAGTTGTATTTGAATTTTTCAGGCCTCCAATGTTTGTTAATAAATTTGGATGAGTGAAAAAAAAAACAAAAACAGACATTACTTTGCCTACAAAGGTCTGTCTTGTCAAAGCTATGGTTTTTCAAGTAGTCACTTATGGATGTGAGAGCTGGACTATAAAGACAGCTGAGCACCAAAGAATGGATACTTTTAAACTGTGGTGTTGGAGGAGACTCTTAAGAGTCCCTTGGACTGAAAGGAGATCCAACCAGTCCATCCTAAAGAAGATCAGTCCTGGGTGTTCACTGGAAGGACTGATACTGAAGCTGAAGCTCTAATACTTTGGCCACATGATGCTAAGAACTGACTCCTCAGGAAAGACCCTGATGCTGGGAAAGATTGAATGCAGGAAATGAAGGGGAACACAGAGGATGAGATGGTTGGATGGCGTTACCGACTCAATGGACATGAGTTTGAGTAAGCTCCAAGAGTTGATGACAGAAGAAGGCCTGCCATGTGGCAGTCCATGGGGTCACAGAGTCAGACACAACTGAGCAACTAAACTGACTGACTGGATATTTTGTGTCCAGAAAGAGGAGACTATACAGGGCAAATAGAATAGACTTGAAATGATATGAAAAAACAATGAATATGTTTTTTCCCTAATGAATATAAAATTTAAATGATTTGGAAAATTTTGAAGGATAATTTAACACCTCAAAAAATTTCAGTATAATAATGACTATGAGAATGTTCCATCAGAAGTTTAAAATCTATCCCAAACAATCATCAGTTCAGTCAGTTCAGTTCAGTCGCTCAGTCGTGTCTGACTCGTTGTGACCCCATGATTTGCAGCACGCCAGGCCTCCCTGTCCATCACCATCTCCCTGAGTTCACTCAAACTCATGTCCATCAGGTCAGTGATGCCATCCAGCCATCTCATCCTCTGTCATCCCCTACTCCTTCTCCCCCATATCCCTCCCAGCATCTGAGTCTTTTCCAATGAGTCAACTCTTCGCATGAGGTGGCCAAAGTACTGGAGTTTCAGCCTCAGCATCATTCCTTCCAAAGAACACCCAGGGCTGATCTCCTTTAGAATGGACTGGTTGGATCTCCTTGCAGACAAACATACCAACTTACAAATCAACCCTCAAAAATATGATTTTAAATTTAATTGCTAAACCTTCAATAAACTACTCATTTCTTTTAAAAAGACTTATGGAAATTAAAAAAAAATTTTTTCTACCTAATCTGTTTCTCAACTAATATACCNAAACATACCAACTTACAAATCAACCCTCAAAAATATGATTTTAAATTTAATTGCTAAACCTTCAATAAACTACTCATTTCTTTTAAAAAGACTTATGGAAATTAAAAAAAAATTTTTTCTACCTAATCTGTTTCTCAACTAATATACCCTAAAATGTTGTGGTTTATTCACTAAGTGATGTTTAACTCTTTTGCAACCCCATGGACTGTAACCTGCCAGGCTCCTCTGTCCATGCGATTTTCCAAGAAAGAATACTGGAGTAGGTTTCCATTTCCTCTTCCAGGGTATCTTCCTGACGCAGAGATCGAACTTGTATCTCTTTGTCTCCTGCATTGGCCAGAGTGGTTTTGACCACTGAGCCACCAGGGAAGCCAATGCCCTAGTGTTATTCAATTAGCCAGTCAACTGTTTGCTATTGATTAGCAAAGAGATGAGGACTTTGCACTGGAATATAAATTAATGTGTTACTTTCTTCATTGAGAAAATCTCATATTAAAAAATATCAGGTGGATTAATATTGTTATCCTTGGTGATGTGGTTGATTTACATTCTGGTTCAAGGTCCTTATTTTATCATGATCTAATTAAAAACAGCTCAAAACCACAATCACAAAACCGGTACCAGTTTGTATATCACACTTTGAACAGCATTTTTCTGGAAACCAAAACAGGACAGGATAAAATGGAAAAAATTGAACCACATTTTGGAATGTGTAGGTAGTGTCCAAAGCAAGATATTTTCAAATTAAATTTATTAAGTAATTAAAAAAGTCAAAGTTAGGTTTATCCCAAGAATTTTATTAAAATTTGACACCAATACATAACAAATGAATAGGAAAAAGAAATAAGAAAATTATGAAATTTTCTCAACCTAATAAAATAAAAAAATAAAATACTTAAAAAAACAAACCAAACAAAAAGCAGAGCAACTACATTGTGGTATTTACCACATTATGGTAAAAATCATAATCCACCCTTTAAAATATGAAAATAAGCAAAAATGATAATCATCATGTTTTGCTTCTAGTATGTATACTGAAAGTAATAATTGACTAAGAGAAAAAAATGTCAGTTTGGAAATAAAGAATGTCACAAATTGCATGGACCATCTAACAAACTCTAGGGACAAATTATAGGAGTTAGCAAGATTGCGAATGTACAATAAGAGTTTTATATGTTATTTCAGGAATCATTTCTACTAGAAATGTAATTTTAAAGAATTTTAATTGTTGCCCAATATAAAGGATTCGTGTAGCTAAATCTAACAAATGTGATTAAAATCTTAAAAAAACCATAAAATTTGCATGAAAATACTTTAATGAAGAATTAAAAAGATATAAACAAAGAGTCTATTAATAGTAAAGCTCAAAATATTAAAACTTGCTGCTGCTTCTCCATTAATTTCAAATTTAGTTTTAAGGAATACAGTACATTAAAGTTGGTTAAAAATATGCATATAGAAAGAAAGAGATGGAGGATAGCTAAGATGATTCTGATAGATAAAAACAATAATGAGGGTTAAGTATTAACAAATGAGACATCTTATAAATATCCTATACATAAAGATAAATGAAGGTATTTAGAAATAATTTTATTTGCCCATCCAAAGAGATGAATAGGATAGAATGGACAAGGACAGGGAGAATTCTGAATAAGGCATGATTGCAAAGATGCATTAGGATAGCTAAGAGTAGGATAAAATGTGATAAGATAGGAAAGGATAGAATTTAATTGAATACACTCATAACAAAGTCTTTGGTGATGTATCCATCAGTGTATGAAAATGTATTATTTTAAATGAATGGCTTTGCTGAGAGGGGTAAAATAATGTCCTATTTAATTAATGGTTCTGAAAAAATATTTTCCGTTATATAGATAAATGATCAAGTCTGATGTAAAGGGTTTAATCTGAAAATCAAAACTTAAAAATTTTAAGATAAACAGAATATATTTATGACACCTGGATCAGGTGCACTTCTTTAAAAATATGCATAAAGTACAATTTACAAAATATACTTTGTAAAAGTATTTGTAGAAAATCATACACACACACAGAAACACAACCCAGTGACTGGGAGAAACACTGGCAAGGCATAAAACAGACAAAAAAATAATTGTATGCTGAATACAAAATAAACTAAGATAAACTGTGGTAAATCTGATAGTAAAACCTTTTTTAAAAAGGAGAAAGGGAAGGTAGGAAGGAAGTAAAGAAGGAAAAAGTAAAGAAAAAAAAAGGATATAAAAATCCAACAAAATGGACAAAATATAGCAACAAGCAATTCAAAGGAGAGGATATATGGACTAGTGTTTAAAAATGTCTACCTTCAGTATTTAAAAAGAATGTAAGTTAAAATCAAAATAAAAAATTTCACACTCAGAAATTGGCAACATTTATTCTGAAAATAACATGTTTTGACAAGGATACTGTTCAGACATTATTTTTATAACCTATGGGTGGGAATTTTCATGGGTACCACCAATTTGAATGGCAATTTAACAATATATATAAAAATTGAAGATGTGCATACTCTTAGACTTTGTGGTTTCTCTCTAGAGAGGCAATCACATACAAATACGAAAGGTGATAAATAGACAAAAATGCTTATAATGAAGAAAAGTTAGCAATAACTTAAATTTCCATTAAATGAAAAACATATATATATATGTATTATGTATAATACATATAGTATTTATTCAGTGGCTATGAGATGGATTTATGTGAATTATTTGATCCAGAGTGAATTATTCTCAAAAACACGTTCAACATAAACAAACAATTTGCAAAACTATGTAGACAACATATCATTTGAATAGACATCAATACAATAAAACATAATACATATTATAGGGATAAAATATATGTACCATAAAATGTAATACTTGCTAAAAATATAAGAATGTCAAATTTATCATAGTGATGACTTAATATTTACTTATTTCTTAAGTAGGTAACAGAAAAGCAAAAGTGCAAGGGATTGTTTTCTCAAATCTTTTAGATCTAAGGATTTACACAGAAATAAATATATGGTCACCAAAGTTAGCCTAACTACATACCCAGAAGGCTATCCAAGTGAAATAGAAAAGATGGTAATCTTCTAACAAGGAAAATGTTGATATTAAATAGGTATACAATGAGTATGAAAGTATCTTTTGAGAGCTTCATCTTTTTCGTAACAAGAGTCTAACTAGTGTGAAATGCTGCAATCTAGAATTATAGTAGTAGGACCTGACCTTTACCAAGATCTAAAATCTGTTTATGACTGAAGCTATGAGATACTCAGGTAGAAAAATGAAACATGGCTGAGATAAAGAACAGGAATACAGACTTTCAAGCTCAAATTCAGCTTCATTTACTTCCTTTAAAAATATGCCCGAGTCTTTAAGTTGTTGTTGTTAAGCTACTGAGTTATGTCTGACTCTTTGAGACCCCAGGTACACACCCTTCCAGGCTCCTCTATCCAGGGAATTTGCCAGGCAAGAATAGTGGAGTGGGTTGCCATGTTTTTCTCCAAGAAAATCTTTAACCAGGGATTGAGCCTATGTCTCCTACATTGGGAGGTGGATTCTTTACTGTTGAGCCACCTGGGAAGCCATTTCTATAATATGCTATACTCCTTTTAACTTTTTAAAATTATTTTTTCACAAAAAAGTTCCAAAGGAAAATTTATTAGAATCTATATGTACATATGTATGTATATATATATATATGTGTGTGTGTGTGTGTGTGTGTATACATTCATTATGTATGCATATATATAAGCATAATATATGTATTAACTTTCTAAAAATGTATGAGGGAGCAGAGTGATGTCAAAATAATGAGAGCAATTAAAATTTTGAAAAAAGTCAGTAAAATCAACTATGCTAGAGATAGAGGAATAGAACTGAAAGAATGAAGCTGGGATATTCATCACTTCTCAAAAAATTTCCCTCATTTCACTTGTGTCTTAAGAGATGGGTATTTTCTGACAGATAGACGAGACTATCATGGTAAACCCAGATGTATTTTCAACAATCTCTATGACTAACTGTACTTCAAGATTGAAGTGAACCCCAATAATCTACTTTGGCCAATAAATTCCCAGGAATAGTACTATAGCAATTGGCAATGCCAGTTTTTAGAGTAGGCACATAAAATATAATAATTCCATAGCAAGCCAATGGTGAAGATTGCATCATTCTCATTTTACAAACAATAAGAAATTCAGAAAGGGCACAACATTTTCGTATAAACAAAAATATATCAAAAATTTTTTTTCAAACAGTGACATCAGAGCCAGGGGTCAAAACCAGCTGTATATGATTGTCTGATTGCATACACCATGTGTTAAGTTGTCAAGTTAAATGGGATTATTAGGATCACTGCAGGACCTCCTAGGATGGGAGCTCTATTACCAGATACAGTGAACAGAGACCCAACACTCATCTGTATCCACTCAGAGGGAACTGCTGTATCAACTCAGAAGGAACTGCCAAATTCCTATTATTAGAAACCTTACTATGATTTAGATATGGTACCTCTAAGAGGTACATAAGACAAAAATGGATGGGAACTAGAAGTAAGACTTTAGCCTCTATTAAAGCAGATATCTGATAGACAAAGTGCCTGATGAACTATGGATGGAGGTTCGTGACATTGTACAGGAGACAGGGATCAAGACCAACCCCATGGAAAAGAAATGCAAAAAAGCAAAATGGCTGTCTGAGAAGGCCTTACAAATAGCTGTGAAAAGAAGAGAATTGAAAAGCAAAGGAGAAANATATATGATAAACCCACAGCAAACATTATCCTAAATGGTGAAAAATTGAAAGCATTTCCCCTAAAGTCACGAACAAGACAAGGGTGCCCACTTTCACCACTCCTATTCAACACAGTTTTGGAATTTTTGACCACAGCAGTCAGAGCAGAAACATAAATAAAAGGAATCCAAATTGGAAAAGAAGAAGTAAAACTCTCACTGTTTGCAGATGATGTGATACTCTACATAGAAAACCCTAAAGACTCCACAGGAAAATTACTAGAGCTAATCAGTGAATATAGTAAACTTTTAGGATATAAAACCAACAGATAGAAATCCCTTCCATTCCTATACACTAATAATGAGAAAATAGAAAGAAAAATTAAGGAAACATTTCCATTCATCATTGCAATGAAAAGAATAAAATACTTCAGAATATATCTNCACAGGAAAATTACTAGAGCTAATCAGTGAATATAGTAAACTTTTAGGATATAAAACCAACAGATAGAAATCCCTTCCATTCCTATACACTAATAATGAGAAAATAGAAAGAAAAATTAAGGAAACATTTCCATTCATCATTGCAATGAAAAGAATAAAATACTTCAGAATATATCTACCTAAAGAAACTAAAGACCTATATAGAGAAAACTATAACACACTGGTGAAAGAAATCAAAGAGGACACTAATAGATGGAGAAATATACCATGTTCATGGATCAGAAAAATCAATTTAGTGAAAATGACTATACTACCCAATGCCTTTTAATTCTTACTGTGGTCTCTGTCATCATAGTCTTTTGAAACTACTCTTATAAATTTGTCAAGAAACTCTCTCACTGCTAAGGACAATGAACAACTGTTACTCTGTAGCAAAGTTTGATCTCCTGTAGCACTGTATATTGTTGATCAACAAGTTAATATTTCAATACCTTTTTTCTTTAAAATTATGTACAATGGGTTGTTCATTGTAGAAGAATTTAAAAATGAAATAAGGAACGATGTAATTTCATTATTGAAAAACAGCTATTTTTAAGCATCATATATATTTACTTATGCTTTTTCTGTAAGATTATATGTAAAATATGATATATTGTGTTTCCATATATTTATATATGTCCAGGCATGTGTGTGTGTGTGTGTGTGTGTGTGTGTGTGTGTATATATATATATGCATGCTAGTAACGTAATGCTCAAAATTCTCCAAGCTAGGCTTCAGCAATACGTGAACTGTGAACTTCCTGATGTTCAAGCTGGTTTTAGAAAAGGCAGAGGAACCAGAGATCAAATTGCCAACATCCGCTGGATCATGGAAAAAGCAAGAGAATTCCAGAAAAACATCTATTTCTGCTTTATTGACTATGCCAAAGCCTTTGACTGTGTGGATCACAATAAATTGTGAAAATGCTGAAAGAGATGGGAATACCAGACCACCTGACCTGCCTCTTGAGAAAACTGTATGCAGGTCAGGAAGCAACAGTTAGAATTGGACATGGAACAACAGACTAGTTTCAAATAGGGAAAGGAGTATATCAAGGCTATATATTGTTACCCTGCTTATTTAACTTATATGCAGAGTACATCATGAGAAACGCTGGGCTGGAAGAAGCACAAGCTGGAATCAAGATTGCCGGGAGAAATATCAATAACCTCAGATATGCAGATGACACCACCCTTATGGCAGAAAGTGAAGAGGAACTAAAGAGCCTCTTGATGAAAGTGAAAGAGGAGAGTGAAAAAGTTGGCTTAAAGCTCAACATTNTTAAATAGGGAAAGGAGTATATCAAGGCTATATATTGTTACCCTGCTTATTTAACTTATATGCAGAGTACATCATGAGAAACTCTGGGCTGGAAGAAGCACAAGCTGGAATCAAGATTGTCAGGAAATATCAATAACCTCAGATATGCAGATGACAGCATTATTATGGCAGAAAGTGAAGAGCAACTAAAAATCCTCTTGATCAAAGTGAATGTGGAGAGTGAAAAAGTAGGCTTAAAGCTCAACATTCAGAAAACAAAGATCATTGCATCTGGTCCCATGACCATGGGAAATAGACGGAGAAACAGTGGAAACAGTGTCAGACTTTATTTTTTTGTGTTCCAAAATCACTGCAGATGGTGACTGCANAACAGTGTCACACTTTATTTTTTTGGGCTCCAAAATCACTGCAGATGGTGACTGCAGCCATGAAATCAAGACAGTTACTCCTTGGAAGAAAAGTTATGACCCACCTAGATAGCATATTCAAAAGCAGAAACATTGCCAACTAAGGTCTATTCAAGTCTATGTTTTTCTCAGGGTCATGTATGGATGTGAAAGTTGGACTATGAAGATAGCTGAGTGCCGAAGAATTGATGCTTTTGTACTGTGGTGTTGGAGAAGACTCTTGAGAGTCCCTTGGACTGCAAGGAGATCCAAGCAGTCCATTCTGAAGATCAGCCCTGGGATTTCTTTGGAAGGAATGATGCTGAAGCTGAAACTCCATCTCATGCGAAGAGTTGACTCATTGGAAAAGACTCTGATGCTGGGAGGAATTGGGGGCAGGAAAAGAAGGGGATGACAGAGGATGAGATGGCTGGATGGCATCACTGACTTGATGGACGTGAGTCTGAGTGAACTCCAGGAGTTGGTGATGGACAAGGAGGCCTGGTGTGCTGCAATTCACGGGTTAGCAAAGAGTCGGACACGACTGAGCGACTGAACTGAATTGTACTGAAAGCAGAGACATTACTTTGCCAATAAAAGTCCTTTTAGTCAAAGCTATGGTGTTTCCAGTAGACATGTATGGATACGGACCATACATGTTGGACCATAAATAAGGCTGAACACCACAGAATTGATGCTTTTGTACTGTGGTGTTGGAGCTCCTTGCCTACAAGGAGAGCCAACCAGTCAGTACCAAAGGAAATCAATCCAGAATATTCATTGGAAGGACTTATGCTGAAGCTTTAATACTTTGGCCACCTGGTGCAAAGAACTGCCTCATTGGAAAAGACCATGATGCTGGGAATGATTGAGGGGAGGAGGAGAAGGGGCCACAGAGGTTGGATGGTTTGGTATCACTGACGCAATGGACTTGAATTTGAGCATGTTTGAGGAGAAGGGGCCACAGAGGTTGGATGGTTTGGTATCACTGACGCAATGGACTTAAATTTGAGCATGTTTGAGGAGATGGTGAAGGACAGGGAAGCCTGGCATGCTGCAGTCCATGGGGTTGCAAAAAATTTGACAGGACTAAGAGATTGAACAACAATAAAATTAATAATAATTAGCTTTTTAGATCAGTTTGCCATCATTAAAGGAAAACAAAAAGAGAAAAAAAAAAAAAACTCTGTGAAAGAGAAGATATACAGAGACTCCTCTGTACAAGAACTGTTTGCCTCTGGCAACAAATCTGAAACAGACCCTGTACAAAGGGACAAAGGGGCCTGGGACAATCACAGAGAGGAAATGAATATCCTTGTTGCGTATTTAAGTGAAGTTTCCAAAATCACCTGATACACTACATTTTGCTGAAGATTTTAAATTTGTATTTAAACATTATAACCTGTTATGCAGTATAACAGACTTTGGGATTTTTAAACGAATTCTCTCTGATAGACACAAGCCCAGTGCTGAAATAAAATGGTATCACTTACTTTTGGGTAGAAGCTAGTACATCCTGTTTATTAGTTGGGTGAGCTTAGTGGTCCCCCAGACTTCCCTGCTGACTCAGACAGTAAAGAATCTGCCTGCAATGTGGGAGACCTGGGTTCAATCGCTGGGTTGGAAAGATCCCCTGTAAGAGGGCATCACAGTTCACTCCAGTATTCTTGCCCAGAGAATCTTCATGGAAAGAGGAGCCTCCGGGCTATAGTCAGACATGTGGTCGCAAAGAGTTGGGCATGACTGAATAACTAAGCACACAGTCCACCCATCCAAATGTTTAAACGGAACATTGTCTCATCATTGTCTTCATCATCACTACTACCATTACCATTGCCAATATGATAAAGTTCATTTACAGTTCAGAAAGTATTTACATATGCTTATACACCTCTATGTATGGGTATGGTGTGTACAAGTCAGTGAAGAGTGTATGTCTTTCTGAACATTTGACCTGAGATAGATAAGTTTTATTCTTATTGCAATAGGAATAGCAGGATTTTTAAAGGGGAGAAATAATTATTTAAAGCTTTAGAAATATCAATCTGATTGGTGTGTGAAACACAAATTCTAGAGGAGACAAGAAGACCAGTTTTTACAGAGTCTCAGTTTAGAGATGATCATGTTTTCTGCTGAGATGACAGGTAATGGGAAAAGGCAGAGATCTGAGATGCATAAGATTCACATGATTCATGAGATTCATGTAAAAAGGTATTCCTATTAGGTGGAATTTAAGGAGATTTAAAGGAGTGCATCTAAGACAGAATAGAAAGGGAAGGGGAAAGAGGAAGAAGTCTGAATCACTGCAACATTTAGAGGATTGAACCAATGATAGAGACAGATGCGTACTGAGTCACAGACTAACGTTAGTGTCACATTCTTCTAGAGAATGAAGGGCTCCAAAGATACTTCCTGAGTGTCTCAATGGTAAAGAATCTGCCTGCAATGCGGGAGACCTGGATTTGATCCCTGGGTTGGGAAGATCCTCTGGAGAAGGGCAAGGCTACCCACTCCAGTATCCTTGCCTGGGGAATCCAGTGGACAGAAGAGCATGGTGGGTTACAGTCCATGGCGTCACAAAGAATCAGACATGATTGAGTGACTAACACTTTCACTTTTTCTTTGATTATGACTGCCTGGGTTTATCTCTTAATAACATCAGGTCTTATGACTGGTCACAAAAATCTTTACTTTCTGTTTCACAGTACAAAGTCTAAGAACATTTTCAATTAATATCATAGCAAATGTTCCATGATATATGTGTGAAATTTATCTCTAACTGGTATTTCAAGTAAATAATACCCTTTAATAACTTAATTCCTCTTGGAGAAATTTGAGTATGCAGAAGAAAATAAATAAGTAAATAAATAAACCTGAGTTCCATTATCCGTTCATACATTTTACATAAATTCAACTTAGTAATTTCACTTGTTCTTGGTAATATAAGAACACTCATTGAGATGTAATTCATCATTGTAAGAAATATAATCATAAAAATTAAGAAATATATTTGCAGGTAAAAACAAAGAAGACAATGTACACCTTGCCTTTTTGTCTGTTTCTATACTGTATCTGCTGTAAAATTATATCTTCTAAATAGATAGAATCAAGATTGCCGGGAGAAATATCAATAACCTCAGATATGCAGATGACACCAACCTTATGGCAGAAAGTGAAGAGGAACTAAAAACCCTGTTGATGAAAGTGAAAGAGGAGAGTGAAAAAGTTGGCTTAAAGCTCAACATTCAGAAAACTAAGATCATGGCATCTGGTCCCATCACTTCATGGGAAATAGATGGGGAAACAGTGGAAACAGTATCAGACTTTATTTTGGGGGGCTCCAAAATTACTACAGATGGTGATTGTAGCCATGAAATTAAAAGATGCTTACTCCTGGGAAGGAAAATTATGACCAACCTAGATAGCATATTTAAAAGCAGAGACATTACTTTGCCAACAAAGGTCCATCTAGTCAAAGCTATGGTTTTTCCAGTAGTCATGCATGGATATGAGAGTTGGACTGTGAAGAAAGCTGAGCACTGAACAATTGATGCTTTTGAACTGTGGTGTTGGAGAAGACTCTTGAGAGTTCCTTGGACTGCAAGGAGATCCAAACAGTCCATCCTAAAGGAGATCAGTCCTAGGTGTTCATTGGAAGGGCTGATGCTGAAGCTGAACTCCAATACTTTGGCCACCTCATGGGAAGAGTTGACTCACTGGAAAAGACCCTGATGCTGGGAAGGATTGGGGGCAGGAGGAGAAGGGGACGACAGAGGATTAGATGACTGGATGGCCTCACCGACTCAATGGACATGAGTTTGGGTAAACTCCAGAAGTTGGTGATGGACAGGGAGGCCTGGCATGCTGCGATTCATGGGTTCAGAAGGAGTCAGACATGACTGAGAGACTGAACTGAACTGAATGAAATACATGAACATTTTAATACCATTCATTCTTATATTTAGAAATGCTATTAAACTTTAGCAAATAATATCTATCTTTTTAAAGTCATGTACATACACACAAGCATGCACACAAACAAACCAGTATTGCAATGTCAATGTGTTAACAGACAAATCACATAGGAATGCTTTATCTTGCCTGATGCTGTTTGTAAATTCATACAGCTCTGATAGAGTATCTGTTATGTAGTTACAGTTCCACATCTTCAATTCATCTGACACTTTCAAATATCACTACTGCAAAGGTTGTGGTTATTGCTTAGTCACCAAGTTGTGTCCAACTCTTTTGTGATGCCATGGACTGGCCCACCAGGCTCTTCTGTCCATGGGATTTCCCAAGCAAAAATACTGGAGTGGGTTGCCATTTCCTTCTCCAGGGGATCTTCCTGATTGAAGGATCCAATGCACATCTCCTGCAACCCCTGCATTGGTAGGCAAGCTCTTTATCACTGAGCCACCAGGGAAAGCAGCTCTACTCCCATTTTTTTTTTAAGAGAGAAATACAGATTCAAGCATAGCATATCAAGTCATAAAAGTAACATTGAATGGTTTTAAATTATACACCTATGAAAATCAGGTGGTGGTATGAAAGACAGCAGAAAGATAAGTGACGTGATTTCCTCAGCAAATAAATATAAGGAAATGTTAATTTTAATGTTACAGTGAAAGAAAGTGAAAAGTGAAAGTGAAGTCTCTCTGTCATGTCTGACTCTTTGTGACCCCATGGACTGTAGCCTACCACATTCCTCCATCCATAGGATTTTCCAGGCAAGAGTACTGGCATGGGTTTCCATTTCCTTCTTCAGAGGATTTTCCCAACCCAGGTATCAAACCTGGGTCTCCCACGTTGTAGGTAGACGCTTTACCATCTGAGCCACCAGGGAGGATGTTACAGTGATGACCCACAAAAGAAATAAGATTTGAAATTTAGAAGTCAAGATCTCTGTGAAGTAAGTTCAAACTTGGAGAAAATGAGAGAATTGCCTCTCACTGCGTGGATACTTTTCCTTATACATGTATTAATATTGTTTACATACATTCCGTTCAGTTCAGTCGCTGAATCATGTCTGACTCTTTATGACCCCGTGGACTGCAACACACCAGGCCTCCCTATCCTTCAGCAACTCCTGGAGTTTACTCAAACTCATGTCCATTGAGTCAATGATACCATCCCACCATTTCATCCTCTGTTGTCCCCTTCCCGTCCAGTCTGTGATCTTTCCCAGCAACAGCATCTTTTCCAATGAGTTAGTTCTTCACATCAGATGGCGAAAGCATTGGAGTTTCAGCCTCAGCATGAGTCCTTCCAATGAATATTCAGGACTGATTTCCATTAGGAGGGACTGATTTGATCTTCTTGCAGTACAAGGGATGCTCAAAGCCTAGAGAATGCCAAAGTCAAAGCCTTTAATTGTGTGGATCACAACAAACTATGGAAATTCTTCAAAAGATGGTATTACCAGACCACCTGACCTGCCTCTTGAGAAATCTGAATGCAGGTCAGCAAGCAACAGTTAGAACTGGACATGGAACAAAGATTGGTTCCAAATAGGGAAAGGAGTACATCAAGGCTCTATACTGTCACCCTGCTTATTTAACTTCTATGCAGAGTACATCTTGAGAAATGCTGAACTGGAAGAAGCACAAGCTGGAATCAAGATTGCTGGGAGAAATATCAATAACCTCAGATACATAGATGATACCACCATTATGATAGAAAGTAAAGAACTAAAGAGCCTCTTGATGAAAGTGAAAGAGGAGAGTGAAAAAGTTGGCTTAAAGCTCAACATTCAGAAAACTAAGATCATGGCATCTGGTCCCACCACTTCATGGGAAATAGATGGGAAAACAGTGGAAACAGTGACAGACTTTATTTTGGGGAGATCCAAAATCACTGCAGATGGAGACTGCAGCCATGAAATTAAAAGATGCTTTCTCCTTGGAAGAAAAGTTATGACCAACCTAGACAGCACATTAAAAAGCAGAGACATTACTTTACCAACAAAGGTCCATCTAGTCAAAGCTATGGTTTTTCCAGTAGTCATGTATGGATGTGAGAATTGGATAAAAAGAAAGCTGAGCACCGAAGANGACCAACCTAGACAGCACATTAAAAAGCAGAGACATTACTTTACCAACAAAGGTCCATCTAGTCAAAGCTATGGTTTTTCCAGTAGTCATGTATGGATGTGAGAATTGGATAAAAAGAAAGCTGAGCACCGAAGAGTAGATCCTTTTGAACATATAATTAATAACACATTTTATAATTTGGTAAATAGTTTTAAAGACCAACTAAACTTTTTCTTTAATATCAGAAAGCATAGCTCATAAGCAATAAACCAAAATGAAAAATCAGCATCTTTGGTGCACATTCTTCTGCCTCCAGATTGATAATAGTAAGCAATTCTACTCAAAGATTTAATTATCAGAGGGTGTGTTCTGTGGCTAATTCACCCTGGTGGACTCATTGGGTTGCAAGTTTGCACAGAGGTGTTCTTTAGGAACTGTATTAGGGTTTCTTTATGTGAGAGGCAGGCAATTAGCTACTCCCACCTAAAATATCTCTCAGGCTAAGCAGCATCTTATATGTTTGTGATACAGAATTTTACACTTTCATCAAAGTACTGTTTTGAAAAATAAATATATATCATAAAATATTTTTTAATACAAAGTCACAAGATACTGAGTAGGCCTATAGGCATTCTTGCATTTAACCTCTTCAAATTGAGTAGCTGGTGTGGACTTGAAAATATATTTTTTAAATTATATTAACAAAATATTACATTTCATAACTATATGGCTTTTATGTAAGATACATTTGCCTTTTAAAGACTTACACAGAATTTTTCTAGTTTAAGATGTCCACCATCAGTTTAACTATTTATTGTGATTAGTTCATTTCTCATCAAAAATCTCCACTGAATCAAACAATATTGAGGGGGGCACAGTATAAGATGAGACAAAGTAAACATTTATTTCTCAATTTTCTCTCTTTCATGCTTTGTACCTCACCAAATTACTAGCAAAATGCATTGGTGATATTTTTATATGTGTATATTTTTATATGTGCAATGGAAAATACAGAACCACAGAATTTTGACTCACAATGAATATCCTCAGTAAAGGAAACAGGTGAGGCTTAAATAACATGGGGGGCTTTCCTGGTGGCTTAGACTGTAAAGATTCCGCCTGCAACACTGGAGATCCAGGTTCAATCCCTGGGTCAGGAAGATTCCTGGAATAAGAAATTGCACCCCACTCCAGTATTCTTGCCTGGAGAATCCCATAGACAGTGAAGCCTGGTGGACTAGAGTCCATGGACTCGCAGAGTCAGACAAGACTGAATGACTAATACGTGAAACAACATAATGCAATGTCATCTTTTTAAAGTTATTTTCCTAAATAAAGACAAACATTATTCAGAAAGTCAATTTTAAAGATATAAAATTTTAAGTCATGTTTCAGACAATGAGTTAGTATAAAATGTTTTATTATTAATAAGTAGTTTCAAATTCCTCCCTCTTTATTATTTTTTAAAAAAGAAAGAAGATGCAATAACTGGCATTCTGTTATGATTTTGTATAAGTCTTATTGATTGAAAACACCAAAACAAATTATATTCACAAAGTCAACTTCCCTGCCTAGTTTTTTAAACACTTCATATTCTGCCCCACCCTACCTGTACACAGTTGATGAAGTCCATTTGTTCCTGGCAGCCTCTTCCAATTTTCTGGTTCTGTTGCATATTTCGTTTCCAAAACTCCTATTGCCTTTAAAGCCATTAATACAGTATATTAAACTAATGATCTCAAATTACATTAAAAAAAAAAAAAGCTGTTGTTGTTTATCCAGTGAGTATGTTTGTTACAGGAAGAATTCCATTTCCTTGATAAATAAAAAAAATCGCTCAGTCTTGTCCGACTCTTTGCAACCTCAGGGACTGTAGCTTACCAGGCTCCTCTGTCCATGGGATTTTCCAGGCAAGAGTACTGGAGTGGATTGCCAGTTCCTTCTCCAGAGAATCTTCCTGACACAGGGATCAAACCTGGGTCTCCTGCTTTGTAGGCAGACACTTTACTGTCTGAGTCACCAGGGAAGTCCTAGATATATCTATTAAAATTGATCCAGTGTCCCTACAGTGACAAAGGATTCATAAAAATCACTGAGAAAATTCTTAAATACATATATGGGAAACAAAAAAACATTGGCATAATAAGTTTTTCCAGAAAAAAATTAGTCATTTTAATTTATTTACTTAGAGATGTCTGAAGCAGTCTCCAAAACATACTTTTTCTACAATGTATGTAGAAGCATTAGTTACACAGTGAGAAATCATCTTGATTTTGGATTCTATTTATATTATCCACTGTTAGTTACACATTCCACATAGTGTCCTAAATCACCAATCAGCAATGTACCATATGTTCATAATTTTCAGATTTTATTTTCATTATGCAGAGAAACCAGTATACTGAAAGTCATTTTGTGAATAGGACTCACCTATATCTTTCTGCTATTGAACGCTACTAACATGAGGGCTTTGCTGTATGATCATTAACTTGTTCACAGATAATTTATTGTACCCATTGTTTTTACAGATAATTTCCAGTAGCGAGGTTATGTGTTCTAGATCTACTGTTAATTTTTTCTTATCAACTTGTACTGTATTAAATTTGAGGATTTCTGTTTATCAAGAAAAAGAAAAGAGAGACTAGGAAATCCACCAATAGGAAGAAAATAATAAAAATATACCTATCCATCAAAAGTTTATATTCAGAATATTTGTAGAAGTATAAATGAAAAAGACACTATAGAAAAAAAAATAAGGCAAAAGACACTACTGAGATACCCAATGGCTAAATCTGTGAAAGGTACTAGATCACAAATACAGACTAAAACAATGGAAATATGATTACACACCTACTAGAATGGCTAAAGCCCAAAAGACAAAAAATATGAGATATTTGTGAAAATATAGAAGAAACAGAATTTTCATGCATTGCTGGTATGAGTCTATACTAGTACAGCCACTTTGGGTATCTTTTAGGCAGTGTCTGATAAAGTTGAGTGGTGGGTCAGTTGGTAAAGAATCCACCTGTAATGCAGGAGACGGCCTGCAGTGCAGGAAACCTGGGTAAGATCTCTGGGTGGGGAACATCTCCTGGAGAAGGAAACGGCAACCCACTCCAGTATTCTTGCCTGGGAAATCCCAAAAGCCTGGAGGGCTACAGTCCATGGGTTCGCGGAGTCAGACGTGACATGGTGACTGCAACACCACTGCTNAGTGCAGGAAACCTGGGTAAGATCTCTGGGTGGGGAACATCTCCTGGAGAAGGAAACGGCAACCCACTCCAGTATTCTTGCCTGGGAAATCCCAAAAGCCTGGAGGGCTACAGTCCATGGGTTCGCGGAGTCAGACGTGACATGGTGACTGCAACACCACTGCTGTTGCTGCTGCTAAGTCGCTTCAGTCGTGTCCAACTCTGTGCAACCCCATAGACGGCAGCCCACCAGGCTCCGCCGTCCCTGGGATTCTCCAGGCACCACTACTAAAGCTGAACATATACAGACCACATACCCTCCACTCCTGGAAATACATCAGTGCACATATCAGAAATGTGTACAGGTTTACCATAATATGTGTTCTAAAATGTTCAGCATCACAATTTACAGTAACCACAAGCTTGAAGTTTCCCAAATGCCCTATGAACCACTGAATGAATAAATGAAATTATCTGCACAATGGAATACCATAGAACAATGCTATTGGTGATCTAAAACAATGTACAAGAAGATGGATGAGTCTCATAAACAACGTCCAACAAAGATAACCAGATATAGTAAAGTACTTACAGTTGTCCCATTATTTAGTAAAACAGAAAAGACAAAAGCCACATCTGCCATATGAAGTCAGTGATTAGGGAGGTAGTGACAAAAAGGGGAACACAGGGAGCTTCTGGGACTTGGGAGATATTCAGTTTCTTAATCGGGCTGGTGTTTACATTGGTGTGTTTACTTTGTGAAATTTTACATGATATTTATGCATGCGTTAATGCTAAGTTGCTTCAGTCATATCCAACTTTTTCTGACCCCCATGGACTGTAACCCACCAGGCTCCTCTGTTCATGGGATTCTCCAGGCAAGAATACTAGAGTGGATTGCCATGCCTTCATCTAGGGGACCTTCCTAACCCAGAAACAGAACCAGTGTCTCTTATATCTCCTGCATTGGACAGGCAGCTTCTTTACCACTAGCATCACCTGGGAAGCCCATATCATATTTATAATGGTATATTTTAAAGTGTATCAGCTCAGTTCAGTTCAGTCGCTCAGTTGTGTCCAAGCGACCCCATGGACTGCAGCATACCAGGCCTCCTTGCCAATCACCAGCTCCCGAAGTTTACTCAAACTCATGTCCATTTAGTCGGTGATGCCATCCAATCATCTCATCCTCTGTTTTCCCCTTCTCCTGCTGTCAATCTTTCCCAGCGTCAGGGGCTTTTCCAATGAGTCAGCTCTTCTCATCAGGTGGTCAAGGTATTGGAGTTTCAGCTTCAGCATCAGTCCTTCCAATGAGTATTCAGGACTGATTTCCTTTAGGGAGACTGGTTGGATCTCCTTGCAGTCCAAGGGACTCTCAAGAGTCTTCTCCAACATCACAATTCAAAACCATCAATTCTTCAGTGCTCAGCTTTCTTTATAGTCCCACTTTCACATCCATACATGACTACTGGAAAAACCATTGCTTTGACTAGAGGGACCTTTGTTGGCAAAGTAATGTCTCTGCTTTTTAATATGCTGTCTAGTTTGGTTTAAGTGTATATACAAATTAAAAGTGAAAGTGCTAGTCACTCAATCATGTTCACTCTTTGTGACCCCATGGATTATAGATCACCAGGCTTCTCTGTCCATAGGATTCTCCAGGTGAGAATACTGGAGGCGGTAGCCATTCCCTTCTCCAGGAGATTTTCCCAACCCAGGGATTAAATCCAGGTCTCCTACATTGCACGCAGTTTCTTTATGGTCTGAGCCACCAGGGAAGCTATGTGCGTGTATATTATATTTTGTAAATATATATGTATATATATATATATATATATAAACTGTATATCTGTTATCTCTCTATAGCTCAAATGTAAAGTTTATTTTTTTTAACTCAGTACACACACATGATAAAACATACACACACACACACACACACACACACACTGCTGCTAAGTCGCTTCAGTCGTGTCCAACTCTGTGCGACCCCACAGATGGCAGCCCACCAAGCTCCCGCGTCCCTGGGATTCTCCAGGCAAGAACACTGGAGTGGGTTGCCATTGCCTTCTCCAATGCATGAAAGTGAAAAGTGAAAGTGAAGTCGCTCAGTCCTGTCTTACCCTCAGCGACCCCATGGACTGCAGCCCACCAGGCTCCTCCATCCATGGGATTTTCCAGGCAAGACTACTGGAGTGGAGTGCCATTGCCTTCTCTGACACACACACTACAGAAAGTAAAAGCTCCCCTTCCTTCCCACTCATCTCCATTCAACCCAAGTCCCTTTATCCCAAAGCTGTGTTAAATATGATGTAAACATGTAACACCTTCTCACTTTAGGGAAGTTGTTTTCAATAAGGTTGAACAGAGAGAATCAGAAAATCAAATTAATATGCAAAATCATAAATTAATTACCAGATAACAGTTTTGTTTTCAAGAAAATAATGAAATTAGGGATTGTATTTCCCATAGAATCCTAGTTTGAATTTCTGTATCCAAAACTCTGGATGGTTTTTCTAGTCGAATATCTATCTTTGAGCTATATCAGTCTGTGACTCACTTTCATGATAGGAAAAATAAATAGTTTTTTATTACAAAGTAAAAAGGGCAGGAGTAATGCATTTTAAAATTTTGACCTGAACAAAAGACAAAAATTGACTAGAAGATGCTAGAAAATTAAAACCTGGCTTGTAGTAACTCTGGGCACTAACAAGAGGATATTCAGCCAATGCATTCTGATTTACTTAAACATCTAATGTTATTTTGTTTTTACTCTTGTAGCCTGAAGAGTCACAATGACCCTGTTCCAAACAAACAGACAAACTCATATCTGTGAGAAAATTCAGAACTGAGCTTAGGCATAATTTTCATAAACACCCTGACTGCAGACACATTATTACATTACTAACTGAAGTATTCCTTTGAAATTGCTGGTTGAGAGCCATTAGAATCTTGACTGAATGACACCCAAGCCTGCTAAAAATTAGGAGTTTGGGGATTAACATATACACACTAATATATATATATATATATATATATATAATAGATAAACACAAGGACCTACTATATAGCACAAGAAACTATTTTTTATATCTTATAATAATTTATAATGGAAAAGAATCTGCAAAAGAATATGTATGTATATACACGTGCATATGTAATGTATACCTGAAACACTTTGCTGTACACTTGAAACTAGCACACAATTGTAAATTACCTATGCTTCCCGCACAGCTCAGTTGGTAAAGCATCTGCTTGCAGTGTGGGAGCTTTGAGTTCAATTCCTGGGTCGGGAAGTTCCCCTGGAGAAGGCAATGGCAACCCAGTCCAGTATTCTTGTCTGGAGAATCCCATGGACAGAGGAACCTACAGTTCATGAGGTCACAAGAGTCAGACATGAATTAGTGCTATTTCTTCTCTCTTTCCTTCCTCACACTTCAATTTTAAAAATTAAATAAAGTGGAAAAAAAATAGCTTTAATCAGAATGTCAATAGAGCTCTTAATAATCTTCTAGAAGCTCCTTCATACTTAGGCAGGTAACCAGTTAGCTTCTGTAAAAAAGAGGAGTAAACTATCCCTTCTTCCCACTTCTTTGCTGTGACAGTGTCATTTGAGTCTCTTTAATCTACAAAGATATCTTTGTTTGTTCAGCATGCATGACAGAACTGGTTTTGTTTCCCACCCATTTTCACTGAGCTTTCTTTGTAGCACTGCTATCCACATAATCAAAGACTTGGCCATCTTTTTAAATTGGCAAAATGTAAGGACCTGCCATCAGTGCCAAAGGCAGGAAGTTGATGCCATATATCAAGCGTCACTTAGCACTTGCACTTTTAGAGAGATCAAATTATTACAATATTTATTTTAAACTGCCCAAGTTGTATCTGCAAAAGTAAGACATACATCTTATCAGTTACAGTGCCTTTAATTCCTAACATTCTTAACTGGTTATTGCTTACTATATAGCCAGCCAGTCTCTGAATTCTGAGAAAGCAACAATTTCAATTTCTACTTAGACACTTCTCAATTTATCTTCATCCTCCTTTTCTTTGAATCCAATAAATTCTTGTTTTATGAATCAATTCTGTAAGTCCTGGCTGACTAAACTGCAATAACTGCAAAATGTTGTTAAGTGAGAAATGGCTGTGCTATCTCATTTCTTAAAACTGTGCAGCAAAGATTGGGTAGAATAATCTCCATTATCTAGAACCTGAACTTCCAGAATCTCCACAGAAATTGTGTTCTATGTAACAGTCTTGTGAACAAGAACCAGTGAGGAAAGGGAATGCATTTGTAAACAAAGATTAAATTTCTAGTGACCATGCTTCCAATTGAATTCCTTAATCTACTTAACCCTCCCCAAGTTTTCCTCTTTCTGTGGAAGGCTGAAATTGTGTGCCAGGGAACCACTGGCTTTGATGTTAATAATTTATAGATGTTGGCAATAGATATAATCACTTTAAATGTTATGGGAATAGCAGCTATGAATAACTTAAATGTCTAGAATGAGGATTGAGGAAAGAGAAGTAACATTCCTATTATATATTCAAAGTATCTTTATTTACAGTGAAGAATTAAATTTTCTCCCCTAAATCAAACGAGAGGATGGTGATGGATTTGCATTTAACTATACTGAGAAAATGGACAACATATGGGTTTTAAGATTAAATATCTAAATAGGGAGGAGGGGAAAGGGAAATTACAAGTATGTTGAAAAAAATAACAATCACTCATAAAATAAGAAAAGGGAAGCTATTCTGGAATTGCAATGTTCTTGTGTTGTTATATATTACTATTAAAATGAAGTAAGGAACCTATTGCAAGATTGCTGATTTCACAAAATTTATGTTTTATCAGTGTTCACAGCTCTTTTTCATAGCTCCTAAAAACACTAAGAGAAGATAATAATGTTTAACTTCCATCATTGTTTTTCAATTTACTTTCAAGATATTTCTATTACTAATACATAAAGTCCTCTTTGCCAAGAGCAAACACTTTCTCTCCTTTAGAAAATTCAAGGTGGTATCAACAACTAGATGAATCCATGTATTAATAACATAATGGCTAGCTTTATGTCACTAACCCCACCTGGAAGACTTCTTTCTCTCTTTTCTATAGCAGTAAGACATGCGTGCTCAGTCATGTCTGACCCTTTGTGACCCCCTGGACTGTAGCTCAGGTTCCTCCGTCCATGGGGTTTTTTAGGCAAGAATACTGGAGTGAGTTACCATTGCCAACCCAATCCAGGAGCTATAGAGAAGATTCTTGAAAATTCTGAAAAGGTATTCCATACTAACCCAAATCTGCAATATTTTTTATTACCTAATTGTCACACCTCTCTTGTTCAAATCATTTACTTTGGTGATTGAGTATTAGTTGTGAGACCAGACTGCCTAGGCTCAAATCTTGCCTACTCAACCTATTTGGTGTGCTGCCTTGAAGAAATTACTTAAGCTGTCTGTGCCTCATGTCTCCATTCATAAAATAACAGTATGATAGAAAAGATGATGAAATTCCTAGAAAAGTGCATATACACAGAAATCAAACAATAATAGTAATAAGAAAATAATTTTACAACAGTCCACATTTGAGGACTTCTCTCTGCCAGGCATATTTCTAAGTTCTTTACATTTTTAACATATTTAATTCCAATGACAACCCCCTGAAACAAATCATGTTATTTCCATGCAGGAGCACTGGATTCTATGATATTGCACAAGTCACAGGATGTTGGCTGGTCTTAGGCTTACTATAAATTCCTCTAGATCCAGGTCTTTGGTTTCTTCTTTCGTATCTTGACAACTTGGAGATGAATTATTAATGTGATTGATGGGAAACAATCCTAAAGTGTCTACATTCAAAGTGAATTATTCTACAAAGTTTCAAGTATAATATAGGGTGTTCAGAAAAGTTCTCATAGTCATTATCACTCTGTTAAGTGCAAATTACTGCCCTAAGTAGGTTAGGAAGTGAGCCTTACAGAAATTAAATAATTTTCCCCATTCACTAGGACAGCAAGATAGAATAATCAAGATTTTACCCCAGGACATTCCAGCCTTTACATCCCTGACATGTCCTCCAGAAATGAATATTTAGAGTATATGCAGAGATGTGACAATAAATATGAAACCTAATGTTACTATTTCCAGGCAAAAGCCTTGGTTATACAACATAGGAATTTTGTATATCTGGGAAAATATATATTTTATTCAAACATTTAACCTGCAAATAGTTTTATTTGTACATTTTTTTTAACTTTTTCATGTATTTCTTTGTTTATTACAAAAAATCCCAAGCAGGTTCTAAAATGCAGCTCACAGCTAGAAAGCAGAGAAGACCTTGGAGTGTTCAGATATGCAGATAGACCAGAATGGCGTTATTGAGGAGATTGTGAGAAGGGAACTCATTCTGGAAATAATAATTGTTCACATACATTTACCCCCACTTCCAAGAAGGCATAAATATGATGACACAGAAACTAGGAGAGAGGGAAAAGAGGGGGGGGAGAGAGTAAGAATGAATGAGCCTGCTGAAGAAATCCAAAATCCTATAAGACCTAGCTAAGAGTGATGAGAAAAAAAGAAAAATATGTGACTTGGCCAGCAGAAGACTAAGGTCTTCAGTTTTGCAAATCCAGTGGACAGAAAAAAGGAAAGATTAGATTACACTGTGTAAGAAAACTAAGCTGCCCAGGACCATACACACACCCTCTTACACAGACATATACCCACACTTACTTACACTCTTACACATAGGCTCCAGCTTATGTGTAGAACTCTGAATAAATCTATGTGTGCACTTAGTCACTCAGTTGTGTCTGACTCTTTGTGATCCCATGGAGTGTAGCTTCTCAGGATTCTTTGTCCTTGGGAATTTCCAGCCAAGAATATTGCAATATGTTGCCATTCCCTTGCAGAATTGAACCTGCATCCTCTGCATGGGCAGGTGGATTCTTCACCACTGAGCCAAACCCCGTGCTATCATCATACTTAATAAAAGACTGAGAGCTTTTCACTCGAAGAAGAAGTATAAGACAAGGATACCCATTCTCATCATTTCTATTCAACAGAAGGTTACACTCAAAGAATTATGCAAATTAGTAATAAAATTAATAAAAGATATCCCACTGAAAAGAAAGAAGTAAAACTATCTTTATTAGGAGATGATATGTTCTTAACAATAAAGCTTTTTAGAACTAAGAAGTTCAGCAGAGTCACAAGGTAGAAGATCAATATACAGAAACAGTTGAATCATATATTTGCAGTAAAAAATCTGAAAATTAAAGAATATTACATTGACAGTAGCATCAAAAATAATATAATATTTATGAATAAATTTAATACAATAAATGTACGATTAGGATACTCTGAACTATAAATCATTGTTGAAAGAAATTAGAAATATAAATAAATGGAAAAAAATAAATAAAAAGGGAAGTAACAAAATAATGAATTTTCTCTGGAATATGAATGGGTCACTCCTCTGGTATTTAGGACTTCCCAAGTAAGATCATCCCCTGAAACACACACACACACACACACACACACACACACACACACACAAAACCCAGCTGTTCATAAGTCGCACCATATGAGTCCTTGCCAAGTTATTAATATTAGTTTTTTCCACACAGTAGTATATGTGAATTAACAGGACACCTGAGATATCTGGAGAGTTGTGTGTCTAACTCTTAGGGCCAAAATACTGGAGTGGGTAGCTGTTCCCTTCTCCAAGGGATGTTCCCAACCCAGGAATTGAATCCAGGTCTCCTATATTGCAGGTGAATTTTTTACGAGCTCAGCCACCAGGGAAGCCCTTTAAGAAAAGAGACAAAGATAAACAGATACAGTTACTTCCAAAGAAAGAAATGAATGTTTGGGGGAAAAAAGTACATCCTTAAAACAAGATACACTGTAAAATAAACAATTAGAGCATAATTTTTTTTGTAAAAAATATCAAATTTTTAAAATTCAATAAATAGAGTTTAACTTAGGTAGTTGGGAAACAGGTTTCAGTACAAATTTCTTTCGATTTCTCTATGTTGGAAAATTTTATAATAAAATATAGGTAAAAAATCAAAAGAAACATTTGAGAATAAAGTTTGATAAATTTCCCCCTAAGAGCTGAAAATGAAGAAAAAGAAATTTAAAAGTTGGAAAAATTAAGGAACATGAAGAAACAGTTCAGCCCCGATATACAACTGATAGATGTTTAAGAAAGTCCAGAGAAACTGGAATAAAGAAATTTGTAAAAAAAGACAAAAATTCTCCCAAATAAGACAGGTTTCTCTAGATTGGAAGAATGAGGAAAATATGCACTTCCTTACAACATAGTAAACTTTCCGAATTGTAAATATGAAGAGATTTTATAAATTGGGGTCAAAAAAGAATAGGAGAGATGCAGACCAGAATAAGACCAGATCAACGTAACTCTCACAGCCACGCTGAATGCCAGAAGACAAAGGAGCAATTGCCTCCAAGTTCCCAAGGGAAATTTTTTTTTTTTGCCTCAGAATTCTATTCACACCTAAACTATCAATCATATATGAAGAAAAATATTCAGCTATTTTCAACATGTAAAATTTTTTTTAAAAAAACACACACCTCCCACACATCCTTTAGACAGTTACTTGAAAAAGAAACTTCTTTACTCTGGCAGAACAAACAAATAGAGCTGCTTCCCAATTTCCAAATTTGTTTTATTTTTATATATAAATTTATTTATTTTAATTGGAGGTTAATTACTTTACAATATTGTATTGGTTTTGCCATACATCAACATGAATCCGCCACAGGAATACACATGTTCCCCATCCTGAATCCCCCTCCNAAGGAACATGAAGAAACAGTTCAGCCCCGATATACAACTGATAGATGTTTAAGAAAGTCCAGAGAAACTGGAATAAAGAAATTTGTAAAAAAAGACAAAAATTCTCCCAAATAAGACAGGTTTCTCTAGATTGGAAGAATGAGGAAAATATGCACTTCCTTACAACATAGTAAACTTTCCGAATTGTAAATATGAAGAGATTTTATAAATTGGGGTCAAAAAAGAATAGGAGAGATGCAGACCAGAATAAGACCAGATCAACGTAACTCTCACAGCCACGCTGAATGCCAGAAGACAAAGGAGCAATTGCCTCCAAGTTCCCAAGGGAAATTTTTTTTTTTTGCCTCAGAATTCTATTCACACCTAAACTATCAATCATATATGAAGAAAAATATTCAGCTATTTTCAACATGTAAAATTTTTTTTAAAAAAACACACACCTCCCACACATCCTTTAGACAGTTACTTGAAAAAGAAACTTCTTTACTCTGGCAGAACAAACAAATAGAGCTGCTTCCCAATTTCCAAATTTGTTTTATTTTTATATATAAATTTATTTATTTTAATTGGAGGTTAATTACTTTACAATATTGTATTGGTTTTGCCATACATCAACATGAATCCGCCACAGGAATACACATGTTCCCCATCCTGAATCCCCCTCCCTCCTGGTACCATCCCTCTGGGTTGTCCCAGTGCACCACCCCCAAGCATCCTGTATCATACATTGAACCAGGACTGGTGATTCGTTTCATATATGATATTATACATGTTTCAATGCCATTCTCCTAAATCATCCCACCCTTGCCCTCTCCCACAGAGTCCAAAATACTGTTCTATACATCTGAGTCTCTTTTGCTGTCTTGCATACAGGGTTATCATTACCATCTTTCTAAATTCCATATATATGCAAAGGCAATGGCACCCCACTCCAGTACTCTTGCCTGGAAAATCCTATGGATGGAGGAGCCTGGTGGGCTGCAGTCCATGGGGTCGCTAAGAGTCGGACACGACTGAGTGACTTCTCTTTCACTTTTCGCTTTCATGCATTGGCGAAGGAAATGGCAACCCACTCCAGTATTCTTGCCTGGAGAATCCCAGGGACGGGGGAGCCTGGCAGGCTGCCGTCTATTGGGTCACACAGAGTCAGACACGACTGAAGCGACTTAGCAGCAGTAGCAGCAGCATACTGTATTGGTGTTTTTCTTTCTGACTTACTTCACTCTGTATAATAGGCTCCAGTTTCATCCACCTCATTAGAACTTTCCATTTGTTTCAAATGTGGCTATTCAGGGCAGGGTGCTCAGCTCTGTGCTCTGTGATGACATAGGTGGGTGGGATGAAGGGATTAGTGGGAAGGAGATCCAAGAGGGAGGGGATGTATGTACTGATTCACTTCATTGTACAGCAGAAACTATCACAGCATTGTAAAGCAAATTAAAAAAAAAAAAGTGAAAGTCACTCAGTCATGTCTGACTCTTTGCAACCTCATGGACTGTAGCCCACCATGCTCCTTTGTCCATGGGGTTTTCCATGCAAGAATACCAGGGTGGATTGCCATTTCTTCTTCCAGGGGATCTTCTCAACCCAGGTATGGAACCATCTTCTCCTGTCTCCTGAATTGCAGGTGGATTCTTTTACCCACTGAGCCATCAGAGAATCAGCCATGTGCATACATATGTCCCCTCATTCTTTTTGGATATTTTGGATTTATGTCATCACAGATCATTGGGTAGAGTTCCTGGTGCTATACAGTAGGTTCTCCTTAGTCATCTATTTTATACATAGTAGTATATGTATGTCAATCCCAATCTCCCAATTCACCCCACCCCTACTTCCCCTCCTGGTATCCATTCTTCCTAACAGTGAAATCTCTTTATAGTAAAACTGTGAGCAATGATAGATTAGAAATGAGAATAGTTAGTACCATGAATCCCCAAATTAGTAAATGACTATTCAGAGTATACACGTACATGTATGCAAAAATAGTGCGGGACATAGAACTAGAAAAGCATAGATTTAATTTTTAAAAAAAAGAAGAAGAAAGAAAATAGCATTCCTTGAGCTGTATATGGCAACCATTGACCATGTTGCTACAGAGATAAAACATGAGTGCATGGATATTATTATTATTAGAATGATTTCTTGTAATAAGTACACACTGACTTGCCTGGTGGCTCAATGGTAAAGAATCTGCCTGCAATCAATCCAGGACTGATCCCTGGATCAGGAAGATCCCCTAGAGATGAAAATGGTTACGCACTCCAGTATTCTTGCCTGGAGAATTCTATGGACAGAGGAGCCTAGCAGGCTATGATCCATAGGGTCACAAAGAGTAGGACATGACTGAGCACTAATGCTTTCACTATTTTTTTTTAAAGTTTTTTTCCCCATTACATAGTGTGGGACTACAAAATAGTCTTTAGTCCTGAAGGAACATTCTTTCAGACATTATAAGCAAATACCTTGACCTGGACGATCCTGTTTGAAAGCTGAGGGTAAGATTCTTGATGTCTAGGATAGATAAACCACGGAGGAGGTCCCAGTTAGTAAACCGGCTTTATCAGGCTTATGTTTGAGATATTTGTAGGAGGAAACAATTAGAAAAGTCTTCCTGCTGGTTTCATTAATAACCAACAAAAAGAACATTCTCAGCAATAAGAAGTGTGCTACTGCTGTGTGTACTCTAAGGTCTTGAAATCTAAGAGGAAAAAAAAAAGATTGCAGAATCAACCTAAAGTTTAGAAATACTGGATTACTTTAGTAATGGAGAAGGAAATGGCAACCCACTCCAGAATTCTTGCCTAGAGAATCCCATGGACGGAGGAGCTTGATGGGCCACAGTCCATGGGTCACAAAGAGTCGAACACGACTGAACGACTTCACTTCCACTTTCACTTAGTAATACAAGCAGATCTGTTTTCAAACCAACATAGGTTGAAATGATTTCCAGTACTCACTTTGTCATGTCTTTCATTTGTATACTACATCACTGATTTGGGGTGTAGTAAAGGGCAACATCTGTAAGGTGAGAAGTACATATTCATGACTACTCTTTCTTCTTCCATGGCCTTATCGGATTATAGGTAACCAGAGAAAAATTTCCAAGTGTAATGATTACTGAAACTCAGGAAACTTCTAGAGAAACAGGAATGATATGTATTCTTTCAATGCTGTTTTCTTCAAATCGTTGTTCAGTCGCTAAGTTGTGTCCAACTCTTCGTGATCCCATGGACTGCAGCACACCAGGCTTCCCTGTCCTTCACTACCTCCCGGAGTTTGCTCAAACTCATGTCCANAGAGGGAGGGGATGTATGTACTGATTCACTTCATTGTACAGCAGAAACTATCACAGCATTGTAAAGCAAATTAAAAAAAAAAAAGTGAAAGTCACTCAGTCATGTCTGACTCTTTGCAACCTCATGGACTGTAGCCCACCATGCTCCTTTGTCCATGGGGTTTTCCATGCAAGAATACCAGGGTGGATTGCCATTTCTTCTTCCAGGGGATCTTCTCAACCCAGGTATGGAACCATCTTCTCCTGTCTCCTGAATTGCAGGTGGATTCTTTTACCCACTGAGCCATCAGAGAATCAGCCATGTGCATACATATGTCCCCTCATTCTTTTTGGATATTTTGGATTTATGTCATCACAGATCATTGGGTAGAGTTCCTGGTGCTATACAGTAGGTTCTCCTTAGTCATCTATTTTATACATAGTAGTATATGTATGTCAATCCCAATCTCCCAATTCACCCCACCCCTACTTCCCCTCCTGGTATCCATTCTTCCTAACAGTGAAATCTCTTTATAGTAAAACTGTGAGCAATGATAGATTAGAAATGAGAATAGTTAGTACCATGAATCCCCAAATTAGTAAATGACTATTCAGAGTATACACGTACATGTATGCAAAAATAGTGCGGGACATAGAACTAGAAAAGCATAGATTTAATTTTTAAAAAAAAGAAGAAGAAAGAAAATAGCATTCCTTGAGCTGTATATGGCAACCATTGACCATGTTGCTACAGAGATAAAACATGAGTGCATGGATATTATTATTATTAGAATGATTTCTTGTAATAAGTACACACTGACTTGCCTGGTGGCTCAATGGTAAAGAATCTGCCTGCAATCAATCCAGGACTGATCCCTGGATCAGGAAGATCCCCTAGAGATGAAAATGGTTACGCACTCCAGTATTCTTGCCTGGAGAATTCTATGGACAGAGGAGCCTAGCAGGCTATGATCCATAGGGTCACAAAGAGTAGGACATGACTGAGCACTAATGCTTTCACTATTTTTTTTTAAAGTTTTTTTCCCCATTACATAGTGTGGGACTACAAAATAGTCTTTAGTCCTGAAGGAACATTCTTTCAGACATTATAAGCAAATACCTTGACCTGGACGATCCTGTTTGAAAGCTGAGGGTAAGATTCTTGATGTCTAGGATAGATAAACCACGGAGGAGGTCCCAGTTAGTAAACCGGCTTTATCAGGCTTATGTTTGAGATATTTGTAGGAGGAAACAATTAGAAAAGTCTTCCTGCTGGTTTCATTAATAACCAACAAAAAGAACATTCTCAGCAATAAGAAGTGTGCTACTGCTGTGTGTACTCTAAGGTCTTGAAATCTAAGAGGAAAAAAAAAAGATTGCAGAATCAACCTAAAGTTTAGAAATACTGGATTACTTTAGTAATGGAGAAGGAAATGGCAACCCACTCCAGAATTCTTGCCTAGAGAATCCCATGGACGGAGGAGCTTGATGGGCCACAGTCCATGGGTCACAAAGAGTCGAACACGACTGAACGACTTCACTTCCACTTTCACTTAGTAATACAAGCAGATCTGTTTTCAAACCAACATAGGTTGAAATGATTTCCAGTACTCACTTTGTCATGTCTTTCATTTGTATACTACATCACTGATTTGGGGTGTAGTAAAGGGCAACATCTGTAAGGTGAGAAGTACATATTCATGACTACTCTTTCTTCTTCCATGGCCTTATCGGATTATAGGTAACCAGAGAAAAATTTCCAAGTGTAATGATTACTGAAACTCAGGAAACTTCTAGAGAAACAGGAATGATATGTATTCTTTCAATGCTGTTTTCTTCAAATCGTTGTTCAGTCGCTAAGTTGTGTCCAACTCTTCGTGATCCCATGGACTGCAGCACACCAGGCTTCCCTGTCCTTCACTACCTCCCGGAGTTTGCTCAAACTCATGTCCATTGAGTCGGTGATGCCATCTAACCATCTCATCCTCTGTCATCCCCTTCTCTTCCTGCCCTCAGTCTTTCCCAGCAGCAGATCTTTTCCAATGAATCAGCTATTTTCATCAGGTGGTGAAAGTATGGGAGCTTCAGCTTTAGCATCAGTCCTTCTTATGAATATTCAGGGCTGATTTTCTTTAGGATTGACTAGTTTGATCTCTTTTTGGTCCAAGGGACTCTCAAGAGTCTTCTCCAGTACCACAGTTTGAAAGCATTAATTCTTCAGGTCTCAGCCTTATTTATGGTTCCACTCTCATATCCATACATGACTACTATTCCAGCATTACTCCTAAATAGGCTTATAATTCACAATTCATACTGCAAGTCCAGACTTCCAGAATAAAGAAGTGATGCTATTTCAACATCGTCCTATATAACACAAGAGCCACCCACAAGATAGATGATAGGATATTAGGGGCAAGTTTATGTTATTTCTGCACAATATCGGAGAAAAGTAAATAAATTTTAAGGAGAGTTAGCTAGAAAACATCTGTGTGCCTTTTTTTCAGTTCAGTTCAGTTCAGTTCAGTTCAGTCGCTCAGTCATGTCCGACTGTTTTCGACCCCATGAATGGCATCACGCCAGGCCTCCCTGTCCATCACCAACTCCCGGAGTTCACTCAAACTCACGTCCATTGAGTCGGTGATGCCATCCAGCCATCTCATCCTTCTGCAATGTAAGTTCAACCATGTCATACCTCAGAGGAAGTCGTCCCTTAAAATATATTAATTATTTAAATACAGTCTAAGAAAATAGCCACAGTTTTCTAAGATCAGAGAGAATCATGCGACTATTAAATAAGACAAAGAAATTTTAAAAGAAAAGGTAGCTATATAACCACTTTGGAAACCAAGTGTTGGGTGTTTTTTTTTGGCAGTTTAAAAAAATAATAATAAAATTAAGTATAAACTTTCTGTAAGACCCAACAATCCCACTCTCAGATATTTATCCAAAAGAAAATGTATTTCACAAAAAATACTTGTATGCAAAAGTTTATAGCAGCTTCTCAGTAGACGAAAACTGGAAATGTATTACATGTCCTTTGGTAGACATATGGATGTCCTTGCGCACATCCACAAAATGGAATATTATTCAACAATAAAACAGAAAGTACTATTGATTCACTCAACTTATATGTGAATGTAATTCAAACACATTGCTCTAAGTGAAAGAATCAGTTTCTAAAGGTCACATACTGTATGATTCCATTTATTCTGAAAAAGATAAAAATATAAAAACAGAGAGCAGAACAGAGGTTTCTAGAGTTTGGGATAGAGCAGGGTCTGAATATAAAGGGGCGAGAGGAGGGAATTTGTTGGGATAATGGGATTATTCTGTATTCTGTCTGTGCTGGTTGTTACAAAAAATCTGTTTACATCTGAGTACTCATAGACCTATATTCCAAAAGCGATGAACTTTACAGCATGCAAATTTTGGGAACAAAAGCACAATAACAAATTCTGAATGGCTACATGTATATGTATGGCTGAGTCCCTTTGCTATTCTCCTGAAGCTGTCACAACATTGTTAATTGAGTATACCCCAACACAAAATAAAAAGTTAAAAAAAAACTCGATCAAGGTGGAATGAGATTTCAAAGGAGATAAAGGAGCAGAGGTAAAAATTGTCAAATGCCAAGCAAAATCATGTTTACATAAATCTAACCAAAATGTGTCTGAACCCAAGGAAACAGAGCTGATCTTAACTGAAGATATATAGATATAGATATCGATATAGATATGTGTGTGTCCATAAGTTGCTTTCTAAAATGTTGCTAAAATTCTGTTCTGTGTGCTCTGTTGTGTCTGACTCTGTGACCCCCAAGGACTGTAGCCCACCTGACTCCTCTGTCCATGGAATGTTCCAGGCAAAAATATTGGAGTGGGTTGCCATTTCCTACTCCAGGGGATCTTCCCGACCCAAAGATCAAAATTGAGTCTCTTGAGTCTCTTGCATTGGCAGTCAGATTCTGTTTCACTAAAACCACTTGGGAAGCCCAAGGCTAAAATTCCAAAAGCAGACGATTATGCGTATACAACAAAAAGAACCCTATTTTAACCAGAAAGAGAACTATGGATATTTAATGAACTGTGTTAGTTATCTGAAAGTGAAGACAGGGAACACATAACTAACTTCTCCTTGCGAAAATTTAGGAAACAAAATTTATATTCTTTGCCCCTGGATTAAGTAATTTTTCTATTTAATTATTTAAAAAATCTTTTGTTTTTGAGATGGATACCTATGCCAGATAAACGCCAGAATCAAGTGGCAGGAGTTGAAGAGGGAATCCCATTTTCCTAAGGAAAACAGAAGTTAATCTTCAAGATGTGTGGGAGACAACCTTGATATTTCAAAAGGGATATGTGAGATGAAGGTAGAATACAGGAGCATTGTTCAATAGTTACTCTTCAATAGAAGAGAAGAGTTAGGGAGGAAAGCACCACTTCTTGGGTATAGGGTCTAAGGGAACTTTAATGAGAGAGAGGGAAAAAAATGTGTGACTGTGTGTGTATTGTATGTGTATAGAAAAGAAATATCTGGTAGGAGATATGTAATATTACCACCAACACTATCTCCATCCACAACCTCCTCCTCAACACATTTCCCCTGCAAATCATTCACCACAATCCACAAATACACAGCACACGGAAAAGTAGACAAGACTAGATCACACAAGTTGGCACGAGGTTAGACAGAGTTGGTCCATGAAGGCTAGGTTGCGGCTGATATTCTGGGTCACCTAAATATCTGAATGGTCTCAGCTAAAGCTTTAAGAAAAATCAATAAATAAATGACTGCTACAAGATTTCTGTAAATTACTTTCTGCAGCTATCTTGATGGATTGCTAACTGAAACATATAACCTCTGTCTTCTGTGAGAGGTGGGAGTGGAGGTGTTTTTCTAGGATAAATTTCAAGTATAAGTTTCTCCTATTCTATTTAGAAACTGTTTTGTTTTATCAGGAAAAATCCTCCTTCACTACCAAATGCCTTCTGCTGCAGCTTGAGAGGTCAAAAGGATTTTGTTTGCTGCCTTAATACGTGTTTTGTTTTTTTTTCCTTCATTTTGTTTGCCCTTTTCATATTATATTGCTTCATTTGATACCAAAATGAATAAAAATAAATTAGTAGAGCAGGCCTTCTTATTACCACTTAAGAGCAGGCCTTCTTATTACCAATTAAAATTTGAGAAAATGGAGGGTCAGCTATCAAAGTGTTCAGGATAACACTGCTTGCAATTGGCAGAAGGAAATTAAATTCAGGAACTTTTTTTTCTTTTCCATTTTCTTTAATGTTCTTCTTTGCTGTGATGGCTTTATTTTATTCACATCAGAATAACATTGAGTTATCAGGACAAGTCTTAAACTATTTAGAAAACAAGTTCAAAGAGATACTCAAAGTTTCTAAATGTGGAAAACATTGAAGGAGATTTTAATAGTAATCTCTGATATAAGAATAACATCATATCCTTATCCAAATGTATCTAGGAGACAGAAAATAACAATATATACATATCATATTCTTGGGTTAAGAATGAATAACCACAGGGACAAATTATTGCTTTAAAATAAGGAAAAATATTATGCTTGCATTTTACTTCAAAAAGTGGATATTTTGGATATTGCTTTAACCATTAACGACTTTATTTTTTTTACATAGTTTTTAGGTTCACTGCAAAATTGAGAGAAAATAACAGAGACTTCCAATTTATGCCCTGTCCCCACACATGCATAGCCACCACTTCCACCCCATCCCCATTATGAAGTTCCCCCAACATAGTGTTACATTTGTTCAATAGGTAGGCATGTCATTATCATCTGAAGTCCATAGTTTGCTTTAGCGCTCTCTACTGGTATGCATTCTATGGGTTTCTACAAATGTGTAATAGCATGTATCTCTATTAAAATCCATACAATATACTTTTACTTCCCTGTAAACCCTCTGTGTTCTCCCTATTCCTCCCTTTCCCCAAACATTCACCTTTTAATGTCTCCATAGTTTCCTTTCCCAGAATGCCATATAATTAGAATCACACAGTATGGAGCCTTTTCAGGTTGGCTTACTTCACTTAAAAATATGCATTTATGATCCCTCTATGTTTTTTCATGGCTTGGTAACTTACTTTAATGCTGAATAATATTCCATTCACAGGATGCATCATAGTTCATTTATCCATTCGCCTACTGAAGGACATCTTGGTTCTTTCCAAGTTTTGACAGTTATAAATGAAGGTGCTATAATAAACATCCATGAGCAGGTTTTTGCATTGACATAAGTGTTGAACTTTGTGTAAGTTTTAAGAGGTGCAATTGCTGGATTGCATGCTAAGAGTGTGTTTAGATTTGTAAGAGACTGTAGGACTATCTTCCAAAGTGTATTTTGAATTCCCACCAGCAGTGATTGAGAGTTCCTGTTCAACATAATAACCAGCATTTGATGTTGTTATTGTTTTACTTGTCAACCCATCTAATAGCTGAATAGTGGTATCTTCTGCATTTCCAGATGACATATAATGTAGAGTATCTTTCATCTGCTTATTTGCAATCTGTTTAGAATCGCGATGGTATGATCACTTACCTAGAGCCTGGAATATGAACTCAAGTGAGCCTTAGGAAGCATCACCATGAACAAAGCTAGTGGAGGTGATGGAATTCCAGCTGAGCTATTTCAAATCCTGAAAGATGATGTTGTGAAAGTGCTTCACACAATATGCCAGCAACTTTGGAAAACTCAACAGTGCCCACAGCACTGGAAAAGGTCAATTTTCATTCCATTCTCAAAGAAAGTCAATGCCAAAGAATGCTCAAACTACTGCGCAATTGCACTCATCTCACACACTAGTAAAGAAATGCTCAAAATTCTCCAAGCTAGGCTTCAGCAATACATGAACTGTGAACTTTCAGATGTTTCAGCTGGTTTTAGAAAAGGCACAGATCAAATTGAACCAGAGAACAAAAGAACCAGAGATCAAATTGCCAACATCTGCTGGATCATCAAAAAACCAAGAGAGTTCAAGAAAAACATCTATTTCTGCTTTAATGACTATTCCAAAGCCTTTGACTATGTGGATCACAATAAATTGTGGAAAATTCCGAGAGATGGGAATAACAGATCTCCTGACCTGCCTCTTGAGAAATCTGTATGCAGGTCAGGAAGCAACCACTAGAACTGGACATGGAACAACAGACTGGTTCCAAATAGGAAAAGGAGTACGTCAAGGTTGTATATTGTCACCCTGCTTATTTAACTTCTATGCAGAGTACATCATGAGAAACACTGTGTTGGATGAAGCACAGCTGGAATCAAGATTGCCGGGAGAAATATCAGTAACCTCAGATATGCAGATGACACCACCATTATGGCAGAAAGTGAAGAAGAACTAAAGAGCCTCTTGAAAGTGAAAGAGGAGAGTGAAAAAGTTGGCTTAAAGCCCAACATTCAGAAAACATAGATCATGGCATTCGGTCCCATCAATTCATGGCAAATAGATGGAGAAACAGAGGCTGACTTTTTTGGAGGAGCTCCAAAATCACCGCAGATAGTGACTGCAGCCATGAAATTAAATGGCACTTACTCCTTGGGAGGAAAGTTATGACCACGCTAGATAGCATAATAAAAAGCAGAGGCATTACTTTGCCAACAAAGGTCTGTCTAGTCAAGGCTATTGTTTTTCAGTAATCATGTATGGATGTGAGAGTTGGACTGTGAATAAAGCTGAGCACTAAAGAATTGATGCTTTTGAACCGTGGTGTTGGAGAAGACTCTTGAGAGTTCCTTGAACTGCAAGGAGATCTAACCAGTCTATCCTAAAGGAGATCAGTCCTGGGTATTCATTGGAGGCACTGATGGCCAATACTTTAGCCACCTTATGCGAAGAGCTGACACATTTGAAAAGACCCTGATACTGGGAAAGATTAAAGGCAGGAGAAGGGGACAACAGAGTATGAGATGGCTGGATGGCATTACTGACTCAATGGACATGGGTTTGGGTGGATTCCAAGAGTTGGTGATGGACAGGGAGACCTGGTGTGCTGTGGTTCATGGGGTCACAAAGAGTCAGACACAACTGAGTGACTAAACTGAACTGAAATGAACTATCTTCTTTGGCGAGGAGTCTGTTATGGTTTTTGCCCCATTGATTAATTGAGTTTTCTTTCTTTCTGTTGAATTTTAAAAGTTCTTCATCTATTTTAAATACCAGTCTTTTGTCAGATGTGTCTTTTTGAAATATTTTTTACCAGTCTGTGGCTTGGATTTCCATTCTTTTAGTAATGTCTGCCACAGAGCAGTTCATGGGGTCACAAAGAGTCAGACAGGACTGAGCAACTGAACTGAACTGAACTGATTCTGACCCAGATAACCACTATTGGGATATCACTCACCTATAGCTAGACATCCTAGAGTATGAAGTCAACTGGGTCTTAGGAAGCTTCACCATGAACAAAGCTAGTGGAGATGATGGAATTCCAGCTAAGCTATTTCAAGTCTTATAAAATGATGTGTTAAAGTGATGCACTCAATATGCCACCAAATTTGGAAACCTCAGCAGTGGCCACAAGACTAGAAAAGGTCAGTTTTCATTCCAATCCTAAAGAAACACTAGGCCAAAGAATGTTCAGACTACCACACAATTGCACTCATCTCACATGCTAGCAAAGTAAAGCTCAAAATTCTCATAGCAAGTTTTCAACAGTATATGAACTGAGAAATTTCAGATGTTCACGTTGGATTTAGCAAAGGCCAAGGAACCAGAGATCAAGTTGCCAATATTTATTGGATCAAAGAAAAATCAAGAGAATGCCAGAAAAATATCTACTTCTGCTTCATTGACTACGCCAAATCTTTTGACTGTGTGGATCACAACAAACTGGAAAATTCTTCAAGAGAGAGGAACACCAGACCACCGTACCTGCCTCCTGAGAAATCTGTATGCAGGTCAAGAAGCAGGTTAGAACTGGATATGGAAAAAAGGACTGGTTCCAAATTGGGAAAGGAGTACGTCAAGGCTGTATAAAATGCTGGATTGGATGAAGCACAAGCTGGAATAAGATTTCAGGGTGAAATATCAATTACCTCAGAAATGCAGATGACACCAACCTTAAAAAAAGGTTGAGGGAGAATCAAGCAAAGAGGAACTAAAGAGCCTCTTGATGAAAGTGAAAGAGGAGAGCAATGGAAACAGTGAGAGATTTTTTTTTCTTGGGCTCTGAAATCACTGCAGATGGTGACTGCAGTCATGAAATCAGAAGATACTTGCTCCTTGGCAGAAAAGCTGTAACAAACTTGGACAGTATATTAAAAAGCAGAGGCATTACTTTACAGAAATGTCTGTCTATTCAAAGCTATGGTTTTTCAGTAGTCATGTATAGATATGAAGTTGGACTATAAAGAGAGCTAAGCACTGAAGAATTGATGCTTTTGAACTGTGGTATTGGAGAAGACTCTTGAGAGTCCCTTGGACAGCAAGGAGGTCAAACCAGTCAATCCTAAAGGAAATCAATCTTTAATATTCATTGGAAGGACTGATGCTGAAGCTTCAATGCTTTGGCCAACTGATGCAAACAGCTGACTCATTGGAAAAGACCCTGATGATGGGAAAGATTGAAGGCAGGAAGAAAAAGGGACAACAGCGGATAAGATAGTTGGATGACATCATTGACTCAATGCACATGAGTTTGAGCAAGCTCTGGAGGTTGGTGATGGACAGGGAAGCCTGGAATGCTGCAGTCCATGGGCTTGCAAAGAGTTGGAGACTACTGAGCAACTGAACTGAACTGCTTATGTGGGGAAACTAGACAAGTGACTGTGAAAAATATAAGAAGACAAATATCTTTGGAAAAAGTAATCCAAATTGTTTTTTGAGATAGATAATATAGATTCACAAATCAATAAATCATAAAAAATGAAAACACTGTGTGTGATTAAACTGTACAGTTTAAATGGTTGAATTTTATGGTATATAGATTATATCTGGATTTTATGGTATATGGATTATAAATCTGTTAAAAATGCTATGTGCAAATTAATAGTTACAGAAATATAGCTGCTCAAAATGAATTCTTCAATGGCTAGTACTGACTGGTAGGCACAGGCACAACTATAATGTTCTTTAATGTTGACATCTATTCTGTTTGGGTTGGCCTCTGTTCTTATTGGTTGGTGCATATGGTTCACTAGTAATTAAGCACTTGACATCACCCTACTTACAAAGAGAGGTTTTGAAGTAGACAAATATCCTTGAAAGATGGACAAAATATGCAAAAACGAGCTATGACCCCAAGGAAAATCCAAATGGAAGAAATTTGAAAGTAGTAGCCTACTGGGATAAATGTTTAGGAAAGAGATTCTCAGAGCATGGGAAAAGCATCACTTTGTATCAGAATATTGGAGAAGCTTATTAAAAATGCCACTTTCCTAGCTTCACCTCAAATCTAGAAAATCTGATTTCCTGTGGGTAAACTAAGCAAATTTCTTTTTAATAAGTATCCTCAAATAATTTTTTTAAAGATTTAAATGATAAGTAGGAGAGCCATTAGTTTAGAGGATGCATTTACTACTTAGCCAAGTTTGAATGAAGAAATCATTGAAACAGAATAATAACTATCAAAACTAGACAGAGAGATTTGTTTCAACTTTGTAGATGGTGGTAAAACAGTTTACAAACAGCTGAGCAAGTTGAGATTGCTAGAGTTTTGTTTAATTTAGTTAAATCATTTGGAATTTCCTAATCATTAGGAAATTGTTAGAAAATTAAAAATAATTATTTAGAAAAGACTGATGTATACTTTTTTTCTAGTTTCTGCTGAGGATAAAGAGAACTGGAAATTGCATCACCTCCACACTTCACATGAAAAAAGTTGAACAGACTACAACTTCATGAATTATTTTGGGCCTTTCAGAGGGTGGGGCTCACAGTGCAGTGTACAAAGATAAACCATCACAACAAGAATTTTCCCTACCCCAACCACCATCAGCAGCCTAACAAGAATCAAGTAAGAAGTAAAGTGAATACTCCCAACAGAGTTTAAGAGCATAGTGAAGTGAAGTCGCTCAGTCGTGCCTCTTTGTAACTCCATGGATAGTAGCCTGCCCCAAGCTCCTCTGTCCATGGGATTTTCAAGGCAAGAGTACTGAAGTGGGTTGCCATTTCCTTATCCAGAGAATCTTCCCAACCCAGGGATCAAACCCAGGTCTCTCACATTGTAGACAGACGCTTTACCATCTGAGCCACCAGGAAAGTCCTGGTGCATAAAGGCAGACCAAACCTAAGGCACAGCGAAAGCTATATTGACTATACCAAAGCCTTTGACTGTGTGGATCACAATAAACNGGTGGGATAATTTGGGAGAATGGCATTGAAACATGTATACTATCATGTAAGAAACGAATCACCAGTCTATATTTGATATAGGATACAGGATGCTTGGGGCTGGTGCACGGGGATCATCCAGAGAGATGATATGGGGTGGGAAGGTGGGAGGGGGGTTCAGGATTGGGAACACATGCACAACTGTGGTGGATTCATGTCAATGTATGGCAAAACCAATACAGTATTGTAAAGTAAAGTAAAAATAAAAATTTAAAAAGAAAAGACAAAGGAAAGAACTATTTTCTCAACTTATTATATCAGGATGAAATTACCAGAAAGTCAGATAATAATAATACAAGAAAAGAAAACTACAGATCAGTATTTCACATAAACATAAGCACTAAAATTCTCAAAAAAGTTAACAGCTAGCATATTCAATAATATATCACAATCAAATACATTTATTTGAGGAAATTCAAATCTGGTTTAACATTCAAAATAGGTTAATATAATTCACCAAATTAAAAGGCTAGAGAACAAATAAAACCTAAAATCATATTAATAGATGTGAAAAATGCTGTAATAAAATTTAAAATCTAAGATTTTTTTTAAAAAACTCTATTCTAGGAATATAATATTTGTAGGATACAGCTGTTTTACAGGTGGACTGAGCCAGCTCTATGTTTATCTCCAGATATGCTGGATATATGACTCGATTCTTAGCTAAGATAAAGTTCATGGGTCCACTAAACAATTACCTAGTGATTTATGAGGTGCTGTTTAAAGGCTGAAACTCCCCTGGTGTCACCCAGAGCCAGTGTGTTTGTTCATGGCTTTTAACTTGCATAATCCTTTAGACAACCTGACTTGGTCACATGGCCATTAGAGACTCTGTTGGGAAACTACTTGAGCTCTCCTGAGGCCAAGATCCATTGCACAAATTTTGGTTATTTAGTCTGGAGACAAAACGCATCTTGAGTGAATAAGAAGGACCCTGTGGAACTACACCTTGATGCCTCTGTAANGAGCCAGTGTGTTTGTTCATGGCTTTTAACTTGCATAATCCTTTAGACAACCTGACTTGGTCACATGGCCATTAGAGACTCTGTTGGGAAACTACTTGAGCTCTCCTGAGGCCAAGATCCATTGCACAAATTTTGGTTATTTAGTCTGGAGACAAAACGCATCTTGAGTGAATAAGAAGGACCCTGTGGAACTACACCTTGATGCCTCTGTAACCCTGGATGCAAGCCTGCATTCTCTTCCTCTTACTGTAAGCTATAGTCTGATTTTTTTTTTTTTTTTTTACCAAATGCCTTACCTGAGTATAGATACAGAATAGGTATAGTATAGTATTAAATACTAATAATAGTGTGTATAAAATACCAAAACATAAATTTATAGGCAAAAACTTTAGCCTCATAGTGGACATTCACAAAATCTCTAACATCATACTTAACAGTGACAGACTGAATTTGGTTAAGATTGAGAAAAAAACAAAAATGTGCTCTTATCAATCCAATCCAACATTCTATTGGAATTCCTAACCAGTGCAGTTAGGCAAGGAAAAAATTGATGGATATGGAAAGTAAGAAAACTATCTTTATTTGGCAGACAGACAAATGTGATCGACATTTGTAGAAAATCCCAAAGTAAAAGAAAGCTCCAAGAAATAATGAATGAATTTAGCAATGTTGTAGGATATAAGATTGTAGGATACAAAGTCAACACACCACAACAATTTTGGAAAATAGTGTTTTGGCTACATATTGTATATATAAAGACATAAATTTTACAACAGACAAATACTACTCATTAGTTAATAAACTTGTTTTAGCAATTCCATAATTATTTTATATTTGCATAAGGGTTAAAAAAAATAACTAAAAGTATCAGTGATATTGAGATCCAATTTTGTCATTGTCAGAGAAAGAAGTTACAAGTAAGAAATCTTGAAGACTACAATAAATCCTGTTGAGCTCATTGGAGGTTTAATTGAAGTATTAGTAATAAGTCATTCTTTAAATATACAAATAAGTATATGGACAGCATACATATAGATATAGAAGTAAATTCTAGTCCTGTATGGTGAGAAAGCCAAGTGGTAATGAAACCTAAATATTAATGAAATGGTGCCCAGATCTTATTTTTTAAAATCAATTTCCAATAAAATAAACTAGGGATCTTTAGAGAAGTCATTATTTTCAGGGATGAAATAGGAAAAACTGAAAGAAGAGCCTGAGGCTTCTTGTATTCTAAGAAAGTAAACAAAACTCTTAAAAGGAACATTGTTGAAAAGGCATAGGAACCAACTTGGAAGGCACCGCCCATGGCCAAATCTCTGATAATTTTAGCACCAAACTAAATAATGATACTATTGAATTCAACTCAGTTCAGTTCAGTCACTCAGTCATGTCCGACTTTGCGACCCCATGAATTGCAGCACGCCAGGCCACCCTGTCCATTACTAACTCCTGGAGTTCACTCAAACTCATGTGCATCAAGTCGGTGATGCCATCCAGCCATCTCATCCTCTGTCGTCCTCTTCCTCCTGCTCCCAATCCCTCCCAGCATCAGAGTCTTTTCCAATGAGTCAACTCTTCGCATGAGGTGGTCAAAGTATTGAAGTTTCAGTTTTAGCATTAGTCCTTCCAAAGAATACCTAGGACTGATCTCCTTTAGAATGAACTGGTTGGATCTCCTTGCAGCCCAAGAGACTCTCAAGAGTCTTCTCCAACACCACAGTTCAAAAGCATCAATTATTCTGTGCTAGTGCTATACAACAGTTATAATGAATGAATATCTATGAGTCAATAGTAATATGAAAAAAATTAGTAAATAGATTAAGTGGGAGAAGGGGCAACTCTTTCTTACAGAAAAGTCCAGTTAACAAATGCAAATAGAATGAGGGAAATACAAAATCATTCTTAGAGAATCATAGAAATAACTATTGCAGGCATGAAACATTTATGGATGCTACATTTTATGGATAAAAATTTAGCTAAGAAAAGTATATTTGCACAGTATATATTTGCACACTCTTCCTTCAAATAATTATTTATTGCAAAAGGAAACATTAACTTTACAGTGGAGAACCTTGGAAAACACTTTTTTAACCATTTGATTGAAGTTAACCTCACCATTGATAAGACATAATTATATCACATCATTTTGATGGTGCAATAAGAGGGGATATCTCTTCTGCAGTATTGGTGCCTATGTATAAAGTGAATGAAATTATAAGGTGATCTAAAAAAAGCCAATAGAGGGACATTATCTAAAAATATTGATCAATAATGTTCAAAAGTGTCACACTCCTGAAAGTACTGAGAAGACAGAAAAACTATCACAGATTGGAGAAAAGTAAGGAAACATGAAGCCAAATGGAATGCAAACTAAATGCATAGAGTGTTGGGAAAACAAACCAAAAGATATTAGTGGAAAAACTAGTGAAATAAAAATAAAATCAGTATTTTAGTCAATAATATTTTACTAACATTGTTTCCTTAGTTTGACACTCAGATTATGTAGTGGAAGCTACGTCAAGCTTATATAAGCATTCTCTGCAATGTTTTCCAGTTTACATTTAAAATTATTGCAAAATAAAAATGGTAAACAAAGAAGCCTAACAATCCTGAAAGCAGACATTTTATGTTAAAGTGGTGATTATTATTTTACAAATAAAAGCATAAAATCAAACATAACCCCAAAACTTGTATAAAAAGCCACAGATTGAGAAAATTGACTGTTTCACATGTTCTTACCAGTGTGAATATATGTGCATGTATATGTGTGTATGAAAGTCTGGTTTGTGTACTATACCTGGGTGCATGGTGGTTGCTATGGATGCTACTGGCTCTGTTCAGAAGTGAAGTAAATAGGAAGCTAGATTTTCAACTAGAATAAAGACATGTGACAGCATCAGGATGTGCTTCTATCTTTTGTCTCTAATTCATTCTGGAAAATGGTGAGACTTTAACAAAATAGCCAGTGTCACATCTATTCAAAGATGGCTTCTGATAGAACTTGGCTCACACCACATTAGAGCTATGTGTTTAGATTGGGAGAGGAGTAATTCTCCAAAAGAAAGATGCAATTCCTGCAAGAAAGACAGCATATGGGACAAACAAAATCGTTAATATCATCACACTTAAACAAGATGTATTTTCATACAACACTCAAGAACAGTAAAAGTAGAGGCAATGAAATAGCACAAAGCAATCTGAAATATAATTTTTGTGACAGTTTAATCATGGCATCTTATAAGTAATAAAAGAATAATAAAATTAAATGTCACAACAAGTATATCTAAAAGAAATATTCATTAAAAAAATTAGATATTGCTTAAAAATATCCATGGGACAATTTAAATTGTTGTATTAATAATATTGATTTTAGAAAGGGTTTCTGTATGAAAACAGATTATTTGTTCAACTGCAAAATGTAAAGCATACTGAAACTAACATGTTATTATGGCAAGATTATAGGACACAAGGTTAATATACCAAAATCAATTGCTTTCTGATATTTCTGCAATGAACAAATAGAATCTAAAATTTAAAATATAATACCATTCACATTATCATTCCAAAAAGTAAAATAGGTATAAATTTATGTAAAGTTTTATGAGGAAATCTATAAAATTCTGATGAATAAAATCAAAGAACTAAATAATGGAGGGATATTCCACATTTGTGAAAGCCTCAATATTCTACAGATGTTGGTTCTTCCCAACTTGACCTATAGATTCAATGCAATCTCAATCAAAATGTCAGCAAGTTATTTTATGAATATTGACAAATTGAGTCTAAAATTCATACAGAAAGGGAAGAGACCCAGAATAATCAACACAATATTGAAAAATAAGATACATTTTAGGACGGCTGACACTACCCAACTTCAAGACTTACTCTATAACTATAATAATCAAGACAGTGTGACACTGGCCAAAGGATAGACAAATAGATCCCTAGAACAGAAAGGAAAGTTCAGAAATAGACTCACATAAGTATAGTCAACTGATATTTAACAAGGGTCAAAGACAATTTGAAGAAGCACAAGTAGTCTTTTCAACAAATAATTCTGGAAAAATGGACATTCACATGTAAAAAGAATCCAGACCCTACACTTTACAGAATAGAGTAACTCAAAATGGATCATAGATCTAAAAGCAAAAGGCAGACATAGAACTCCTAGAAGACAGCATGAGAAAAACTAGATGACCTTGGGTACGGGGATGACTTTTCAGATACAACACTGAAACACAATCCATTAAAGAAATAATGGATTAAGTGGACTTGTTGAAATTAAAAATGTATGCTCTGTGGCAGACATTACTAAGAGAATGGAAATCCAAGCCACAGACTGGTAGAAAAAAATTTAAAAAGGCACATCTGACAAAAGACTGGTATTTAAAATAGATGAAGAACTTTTAAAATTCAACAGAATTTTATTGTGACCCACACAGTCAAAGGCTTTGGCACGGTCAATAAAGCAGATATAGATATTTTTCTGGAAATTTCTTGCTTTTTCAATGATGTTCAGTAAACACACCTTTGTTGAATAAGTGAGCAAATAATGTTGATTCTTAAATATCCCCAACCTACTTGAGTGTGCGTTTATATTCTGACAACTGCAGCATTCAGCAGTCTGAATATATAAAAACAGAACAGCTACAACAATTTACAAAAAAACAAGCACTTTAACTACCAAATTAATAATGTGGTTATACAAAAATTCAAATAAGTCCAAGAGAAGGATATTATCATTCCAATAAAACAAAACATTGGAAAATAAAAACACTGAAATATAAATATTGTACATACACATCTACAAATAGTATGTTATAGGTATATAAAGAATTATGCATTACACAAACAAGAATTCAGCTAAGCAAGATGTATACTCCTCCTACTCGGTGTCTAACATAAACTCTTTGCAGACATTTTGATATGTGGCAAATCTTCTAAAAAATGTCAATATTCCAACATACACAATTTCAATTACACCATTTTTTCCAATGCCCACACAACATTAAAAAAAAAAAAACCCTGATAAGTAACCTGAGAGAAGATAGGATGCTTTACAGTTTAACAAATTATTTTCTTTTCTTTACCAATTCTCTAAGGTAATTATAAGACTGAATGATTTGGTATACACTCTTATAAATCTAGGACACATTCTTTAATCTCCATAACTGTTCTTATCAGTCCTCCTAGTTATAATTCTGCTGCCAAGTATACTTTATTCCACCGAGACACTTAAGAACAGTGAAAGTAGAGGCAATGAAATAGCACAAAGCAATCTGAAATATAATTTTTCCTGTGTAAAGGAAATCCTTTACACTATCTGGGTTAAAAAAATTCATAAATCATCTAAAACATAGCTACCTGTATTTTTGATCAGGAATGACAAAAATACTCCAGACTTTGCTTATATTTTTGTCTCTACCAAGTTATAAGATAACAGAGTTAGTCAAAGCAAGTCAACAAAATTTGTCTTCTGTATCACTAAATTCACAGTCTTCTTATGTTTCTCCTCTCAATATTTACTTCATTCCATCATTCAGATCTTCAGTTTTCCTTAACTTTTGTCATTTCTCCTTTGTCATATTTGGTAGAGATAATATAAGTCACTTAGATATTACAGAAAATTAATTTTAAATGAAAATGACTGCTTCCTCTTTGGCTCCATAGACATCCCTGAAGTCACACCTGTCCTACATACCCTGAAGATGAACGCTTTAATCCTTTTAATATAATGTTAAACAACAGTATAAGGGCTCTCTTCAGTGAAAGAACCTTTAGGAGGATGAGCTGTGGAATTGTTGGGGTTCTGCTCATCACTGAAAGCTACCAAAGATATAGGGAGAGCCCTGTGTTATTTTTCATGGATTTTCCCAGGATTTGAAGCATGCCATTTCTTACTTCAACAGATATTGTGTCAAGCACTGGCCATTCATTAAGAATGCAGTGGTGATTATGATAGATAAGTTCTCTATTGTTGTTTGATTTAAAAGGGTAATGAGGAAGAAGATCTTATAGAAATAAATGAGCATGCATGGTAATTTCAAATACTGACAAGTATTATATTGACGTCATTCCCGTAGCTCCCACTCCAATGTTAATGTGATAAAAAATGCCTTTGGGAAGGACCCAGGAAAAAATTATGGCTACCTTACAGAAAATAATCAAGATTTTTTGTTTGTTTGTATTGTTTTCTGTGAAACTGACATTGGCAATGAGTCTCCATGACAGAAAGCCAAGCAGTGTGAGAGGGAAGAATCTCCCTTTCAAAAGTCCTGTCTCCAGGGATGGCAAAGAAGAGCTTTTAAGGTGGGAAAAACTCAGTGTATCGGAGAAACAATGAACAAGCCAGTGTTGCTCAAGAAACCTGGGCAGGATACAATGATATTTCTATGGGGAGCAAGAAATATAAATCAAGATAAGAAGTTTGGATTTTTATTTTCTAAATAGGAGATGGCAAGCCACTGGAAGGTTTTAATTAGGGAAATAGTATAAAATTTGAATTGATGCTTTTGAATTACGGAGCTGGCGAAGGCTCACGAGAGTCCCTTGCACTGCAAGGAGCTCAAACCAGTCAATCCTAATGGAAATGAACCCTGAGTATTCATTGGAAGGATCAATGGTGAAGCTGAAGCTCCAATACTTTGGCCACCTGATGTGGAAAACTGACTCACTGGAAAAGACCTGATGCTGGGAAAGATTGAAGGCAAAAGGAGAAGTTGGTGACAGAGGATGAGATGGTTAGATAGTATCACCAGCTCAATGGACATGAGTTTGAGCAAACTCTGGGAGATGGTGAAGGACAGGGAAGTCTGGCATGCTACAGTCCATGGAGTCACAAAGAGTTGGACATGACTTAGTGAATGAATAACAACATAATTTAATTTACATTGTAAAATGTCACTCAAATTGCTGCATGAAAAGTGTATTTCAGATAGGGATTTGGAAACTGGAAGATCAATTAGAAGGTTTTATCCAGGTCAGAAATCATGGTTTGCCTTCAGGTAATTCAGTAGAGATAAAAGAAAGAAGATGTAAGCTGGATTTAGGAACTTTCATAAAATGAATTCAATAACTTTGGAATCAAACATATCCTGGCATGAATCTTTCTTTAAAACTGATGAGGCATGAGACTTTGATCAAGTTATTTTCTGACATTCAAGTAGTCATGAGCAGTATCATATGATAGACTATAAAAATGATGACAAATTCTTCTTATCCCTGCATCTCAAATCTTGTGATATGATTTTTCAGGTCTCTCCATTGAGAGAGGAGTCTGTTAATTTGTCCTTCACCTTTTGAATCTGGGTTGGCCCTGTCGCTTTATTGGTCAATAGAACATTAGCGTCATAATGTAAGCAGAGGCCTAAAAGTTGTTGCACAGTGAGGATTCCCCTCTACTTAGACTCTTTGGCTATTTGCCAAACCACCATATGATAAAGCTTTGGCTGGCCTCCTATTTGAGGGGCAACATGTTGTCCAGTCACTTTTGTCATAATAACCTACAGTGAGACAATGCCCACAATCAGTGCCTTTCAACTGACTGGCAGGTGACTGTATTTACATAAGTGATCATGGTTGAGATCAACAGAAAAACAGTCCAGCCAAGGCCAGCCCAAATCATTAACCTACAGAATCATGAGCTAAATAAATGGTTTTCTCAAGCCACTAGGCTCTTGGGTGGTTGGAAAACAGTGGGTAAGCCATACATAGAGTCAGAAAGAATTAGAGTTGAAGCTGAGTAAACATTAACTAGAGGTTGTGAATGGAAACACTGGAAGTATAAAAATGTATAATATGTACTAGAAGACAGCAAAGAGTCATTATATTTGGCTTGGAAATCAAGGAAACTAGCTTATCTGGATTATAACAGAAATAATAAAGCAATAATTAAATAATAAAAATTCCCTTTTAAGACAATGAAGGGTCTTAAGGATGCTGAGGTTAAAACACAATTCCAGTCCCTTCCTCACTTACTGAATTTGAAATTTTGCTACAGTGAGAAGTATAAATGCATACTGTAGAATGTAAACCTAGAAAACATATTAGAAATGTTTTTCATTGGAACTATTCAAATTTATAAGACAACGCATTAAATTTCAACTTTTTCTTCTTAAAGTTTCGTGAATCAAAACGTTTTTCTGGTCCTCTTTCCATTGCAGAAGAAAAGATGAGTTTTGGCATAAGAACTTTTATGGACTTCTCTAGAGATCTAGCTTTCATAAGTAAAATTCTATTTCTAGTAAAATAGAATCAAATTCCAGAAAATAACTCATAAAATGTCTTTTGCAGTAGAAATATTAACTGTGTTTAATTCCTAAATGCTACATTTATACATCAGAAATGGAAAGAGTATTGTCATGACTTAAAGATCTAGCTTTTGCCTATTGTTTTGGCTTAATGGAATCACATATCTGCTCTGCACCTTTGTTTCTACATCTGTAAAATAAGAGTGTTGAATTATAGTCTCTAAGGTAATTTCAGCTTCCAAGATTCTCTGATTGATGACACAGCTTTGTATTTTCAATGTTATATAATCCAACATGTACTAATCATTTAAGTTAACAATGCCACTATTCTCACTAGAGTATTTCTTATTTGTTCATGTAATTATGTGCACATAAAAGGACTAACTCATTAAGTCTTAATCTTTTTGTGGCTATTAGTGGTGAATGGCCCAGACATCAGCTAAGCCCATCTATGTGATATAAGCTTTTTTCCAATCAATATCATGTGGTCACCTGTCAGGAAAATGCAGCCAAGACTGATCACCACAGATGCACCTTCAACCTTATTATCAATTTGCCATCTTTGATTCATAAAATATATCATGATTTCCAGTTATTGTTATCCAGCTCTGTTTGATTGCTTCAGTGTTTAAAGGCTTTCATTATTGATTTATTTTAATAGTAATCACATTAAGCATCCAATCTATACTATGTAAATTTTTAGGACATGTGAATATACTTTTTGCATTCAATTTTTTTAACAATTGTTTTAAAGGGAAAAAAAGACTATGAAATAATTTTCATTCATCCATAAGAATTTGATTCTTCTATTGCTTGGTATTATTTTTTAGAGTAAAGATTAAATTATCCCAAGGGGAGGAGAATTATGATTCCAAATCGAGGTAGACTTCTTAAAGGATGTGCTCCCTGAAAATGATAATGGGTTAGCCATGCAAAGAGACAATTTCTGGATCTGATCTGATGGATCCAAAAATTCTAATCAAGAGAAAAGTATTACTTCAATAGTCTAGTTCACAATTTAGAATTCTTTTTTTTAATTGGAGGATAATTGCTTTACCATATTGTGTTAGCTTCTGTCATACATCAACATGAATCAGCAATAGGTATATATATTCCCTTCCTCTTGAATATCCCTCCCACCTCCCACTCCATCCCACTTGACTAGTTTGTCATGGATGTGAGCTCACTGTGTCAGGCAGCAAATTCCCACTGGCCATCTATCTTACATATGTGAATATGCACGTTTCAGTCTTTCCTTCACCCTGTGTCCACAAGTCAAGTTTGTTCTCTATTCTGTGCCTCCATTGCTGCCCTGCCAATAGATTAATCAGTACCATCTCTCTGAGCACCTTCCTATGCTATGCTTCATCTCTCTAGCTAACATTTTGTTGCTGTTGTTTAGTCACTAAGTCGTGTCTGATTCTTTTGCAACCCCATGGATTGTACTCCACCAGGCTCCCCTGTATATGGGATTTCCTAGGCAAGAATAATGGAGTGGACTGCCATTTCCCTCTCCAGGTGGAATTGTCTTACTAATATAATCTTTTGTTTAAAGCATTTTTTCAGGATAAAGTTAAACATATCCAGCTAATCTATAAATGATATATCAACTAACTCATACCTATTGTTTAATAGAATGCATAAATTAGATTCCTCCATTGGAAATTTTGTGTGATTTAATGATTATCAAGGTAGAGCAAATAAATTCTGAATTAATGGCAATGTACATGTTTAAGTATTAAGAATATAAATTTGAACTGGCAGTGTTAAGTCTATCAGAAAGACAAAGTTAAAGTTGGCACAGCCAGGAGCAACAAAATTTGTGTGAGAGTCCCCTTGTTCACCCTGGATTCTCCTGATGAAGTACTCTGGGCTTCCCATGCCTAGATCCCATTCAGAATGACTCAGAAAATAAGATATGTTTGTAGCAGCTGTGTTTTTAAGAAGCTTCACACAAAAATTCAGATATTCACGAGATTTTGAGAATGTCTTTTTGGACTAATTATCAAAAACTAGACAAATGTGATCCATGAAAATCTGGACCCTGAGATTAAATAAAAAAGAGAGTTATTCACACAGCACCTTTCTACGCTGTGCTTCAGAGGAGTAACCACAAAAACAAAATTCAAACCATAAAAAAATGATGTTAGGTAGGAGTTATTCGTAGGGTCGCAAAGAGTTGGACACGACTGAGTGACTGAACTGAACTGAACTGAACCAGAGACAGACAATGAATATGAAGGAGAGTACTATTAAAAAGTAAATAAGAAGATTTGGTTTAAAAAAAAAAGTAATATTTTTCTTTTAGTTAGAGCTTAAAACAAACACATAAGCCTGTACAAATGGAGTACCATTTCTAAGCATTTATGATTCTCTCAGTTGACTTTTTTCCTAGTTGGAAAATAGTCTGATTGGGGCAATTATAATTTATATTAAATAAATCAATATAATGTAATAATATAATAACATAATCTGAACTCATCAATTGTTTGCTACTCTTTTTGGTATTTTTGCTATCTTGTTTGTTTCACATTTTAATACAATGAAAATTCACCTAACACTAATGGTGTCTTTGTGTCGCACAATTGCTATCAGCCAGGTAGAAATTTTGATTTAGTTGCTAAAAATTTTCTTTTGATGCCTTTGGTAAGATCAAGAAAGCACTAGAATCGATGACTCTAAAATTTGATATATTAAATAATTTACAATAATTATTGCCACTCCGTATTAGGAAGCCAAGACCATAAGCCATATCCCACTTAACCTATCCATGGCAATTAAGCCATATCCCATTTAACTTATCCATGGCAATTCTATTAGTGTGATTTTAACTATTACTTATGTGAAAAGGCTGAGACCCTGATAGATCATTTCAATTAAAAATCTGGGTCAAAATGGACCTTATGAAAATCTTGAGTCAACCATTTTATTTTCTTTTATTTATCATTTTCCAAGTTGTCAAAGTTTTTGGAGAACTGTTAAGACCCAGAACTTGTCTAATTATGAAAAGCATCATAGAACACTTGATACAAATATATACTTTCAGGACCTTTCCCTAGAAATTATTACCTATATTTTAGGAGAATTTTTTTTTCAAATAAGATCTCTAAGATTTCATGATCAGGCAAATCTGATCAGATTTGTTTATAATTTTCCAGGTTAATAGTGAAATCAGAAACAGAGAAGATTTTGATGGGTGAAAAAAGAGAGAAGAGAACAGTTTTAGTAAAGGTCTGTATTATCTCCACCAGAAAAATTGACATCAGATACTGGGAATAGGGGGGATGTGAAAACTTAGAGAAACTGATGGACAGGTAAAGGTGTTTTTTGGTAATCTGATCCATGTGCAAGAGTATGAGACAATCAAGTATTCAGGCTGTCCAGCTTCACAGGGTAAAGGGACCAGTCTGTTCCAACTTCAGAATGGTTGACATTCAACCATCCATTTCAGTCTGACACCATATGACAATAGCTATTCAGGTTATCTGAAAATGTTCAGGGACCAGTGTAATAGAGCAGACATTGACTCTTCCAATTTTTCGTATCCACAACTAGGTAGGAAGTACTTTTATGACAAGAACTTTGACAATTGTATTTCTCAGAATATGTGAGGAACTCAACAAATAGTCTATCCTTATTATTTGTGGATTTCATTTTTCAAATTGCCTATTTGATAAAATGTACTTTTAATCTCAAAACCAGTACTCAAGACACTTTTGCAGTCACTTGTGGATGTGTGCACAGAGCACTAAACACAAGGAAAACACGTTAGATAAGCTTTATTCAGCATGAATTTCAGTGGTGTTACTTGTGAGTTCAGTGTTAATGAATCAATAGTATATATCAAATAAAGTGTTCTTAAACATAAAACAATGTTATATGTTGATCAGTTAATAAGAATGTGTTCAGAAGCTTGCAGGAACCAAGCTTTCTGTTTCCTCTAGGAGCAATGGTTCAGTATTTGCTAATTCAGTGTTTACCGTGACTTTATAGAACATAAATAAAAATCAACTATATCTGTGAAATTAGTCTTTGCAGTGGTAGGAAGGGAGGAGTAAAACAGCTTCCGACCCAAATCAAACAGGCTAACTTGGTTGTACAGCTATACTTTACTCTCCTCAAATACTCCAACTCTCTATTAAGCAGGTTGTGTAAGTGTGAGGCCCAGGGGATGTAAGAGACGTGTGTTCAATCTCTGGGTTGGGAAGATCCCCTGACGGTGGGCATGGCAACCCACTCCAGTATTCTTGCCTGGATAATCTCATGGACAGAGGAGCCTGGAGGGCTATAGTCCATAGGGTCCCACAGAGTTGGACACTGCTGAAGCAACTTAGCACACACAAGTTCGGAGGCTAGTTGGAACCACATGATTCAGCTTTTCTTCCTCTAAGATAGAGATGAAGGCAGAAGCTCAGCCCCACATTCTGGGCAAACATGAAAGGAAGACAATAGTACCACTTGGTTTTGTGAAAACCCAAGTGTCAACCCCAGAGTATTGAATCCAAGATGTAGGAAGCATGTCTTAACTCCAAGTTCTCAAAAGAAGGGAAAGCAGAGTGGTGGGATAGTATTAGATAAACACATTCTCCTTGTATTAGTTCTCTGCATGCATGCTCATGTCCAACTCTTTGCAACCCCATGGACTGTTAACCTACCAGGCTCCTTTGTCCATGGAATTTCCCAGGCAAGAATACTGGAGTGGGTTGCCACTTCCTTCTTCAGGAGATCTTCCCGTCCCAGGAATTGAACCCAAGTCTCCTGCATTGGCAGGATGATTCTTAATTACTGCACCATCTGGGAATTTTCATTCACTACTGCTATCTAAATTACCCTAAAAATGTAGCAGCTTATATGAACTAACATTTATTATCTCACAGTTTTTGAGAGTCAGAAATTCAGGAACAGCTTAGTTGAGTGATTCTGGCTCAGAGCCTCTCACAAGGGTATAGTCAAAAGTGTAGGCAAAGACTTCAGTTGTCTCAAGACTTGCCTGAGGCTGTAGAATTAACTTCCAAATTTCCTCAAGTTGTTGTGATATGCTTTTATTCTTTGCTGGTTGTTGGCCAGAGACCACGATTCTTTGCTGTGCAGTCCTCTCCACAGGCTGCTTGAATGACCGTATACATGACAGCTAACCTCCCTTAGAGCAAGTGAAAACACACAGACACACACACACAGAATCAAGTTAAATCAAGGTAGAAGTAGTAGTCTCTGGAATCTAAACCAGGTAATAATATACCACCACTTCTGCCATATTCCATTGATCACACAATCCAGGAAGAAACAACACAAAGGTGAGAATACCCGAGGGTGGAGCTGGTAACATCTCTCTGAGGCTGGCTACTGCAATGCAACTTTGTGAATGTTTTAATAAGGTCAGATTTGTAGCTGAAAGCAGGGGCGGGGATGGTGATGACCATCAATAGCAAAATGTAGAGGAAGCAATATCAGATCAGAAATAGGCCAAAGAGGAGAAATTATTTAGTCAGTGACCTGATGAGCCCATTACCAGTTGGAGCCAGAACTGAACTCAAGCTCCACTGCTTGTAGCTCAAAAGTCCAAGACACAAGAGTTGATGGGAGAAGAAAGATGCATTATTCAGGAAGCTGGCAACCTCGGAAGATGGCAGACTAGCATCCTCAAACTCATCCTCCAGTTGTCAGTTAGAGCAAACAGGATTTTATAGGGAAAAACTGGGAAGTTTCAGGGTGTGCAGGTGGGTACTATGTTTAGAACTGCACAGTCAGCTCCGACAGTCATCTTGAAACTGACCATGCAGTGGTCTGGTCAGCACCATCTGGCTTGTTTTAATGAGTTTGTTCTCATTTCCTTGAGACCTGTTCCTGGCATTCTGCAAGCCACAGGTTTAGTACTGCTCAAGATGGAGTCGTGACTACAACTTGTTGGCTTTTTCCCTCTAATGCTGGTTTTAGTATCTGCAAAACAACTTAGAAATGTGCATCAGATATTGTTATCTATGTCCTTCAGGGAGGAACTGGAGATTCTCTAAGGGCTGTCCAACCAATCTGTTGTTTAAATTATTACTAAGTTCTCCTTGCCCAGTTGCTATTTTTTGTTGTTACTATTTATTCACATTCTTTCAGTAATTAACTCCTGAGCCATGCTTTTATGACTCTGAGGAGACCTGGCAGACTAATGCTTTTCTGCAAATAAGAGGCCAGCAGAGGACATGGTAGGAAGGGGAGGCATCTGTCCCAGGAAGGAACCATAGGGTCCTGCTCAGTTACAAGCCTGAAGAAATGAGCTATCTAACTTCCAGTTGAAATGAGAAGAGGAAGATAGAAAAAGTGAATAAAAGGATATAATATTGGCACTTTACTTAGATACATGGCACTTAGATACATCACTTGTCCTCACCAAGCTCAATTAAAACAAAATAAATCAAAGAAGAGAGGTTTGTTTAAAAGAAAAAAAAAAAAAAAAACAGTGAGTAAACAATGACAAGACTGAAATCAATGAAAACAAGTTTGGGCCAAGTGTTTCTACTAGTCATACAATGCTTAGGTGAAGAGATTTCTTCTCTAGTTTCTGGACTCTTTCAATTATCTGCACAGACATTTGATACTGCTCCATGTTCCCGAAGAGGGGGCTTATAAAATTTCTTTGACTTTAACAGAGCATGTTGGACATTATTTTGTTCTTATTGCCTTACCTGAAATTCCCTACCTGCCTATTTTAGACTAGAGATGCTATCCAATTGTACTTTCTTTTCTCATTTGAGAATTTGAAGGAGTGCTTTCTGAATTTTTTATTACAAAAATAACTACACAAAGAAAATGTAACCTATACAGATCTGGAAAATAGCCCATGCTTAGTTCTACTGTCTCCTAATTTGTAACTTACATGATTTTTGTGAAGCAATGCCTTGTTTCACAGTGGTTTCCTAGGTTGTTTTCCAAATTCATGTTCAAAAGGAAGCATTACTACTATCAAATGGCCAAGAAGCCCCCACTCTGGTTGGCAGGATGGTTCATTGTTGAGCTTTTAGTAAATGGCAAGCATTATGTTAAGCGATAGGTGAACATTTATATGCATGACAACCCTTCCAGGGAGGTATAATTGGTCTAATTTGCCAAGAACAGCCTTGGCTTGAAACATGCTTTGAAACTTGGCTATTGTGTTGCCTAGGGCACAGTAATAGTATGCTTGCCGATCTCTCATAGCTCTACATTTGAAAGAAAGGCAGTATTTCTCGCTATCATTCATTGCAAGACTGGAAGCTTTTGGAGGTCAGCGATGTTGTTAGTTTCCCTCTCTCTTTCACAGCATACTAGTATATAGTAGGTGATCCACAAATGTTGGATAATTACTACAAACATCCTCTTCCCTGTCATAATGTTAATTGCATCTAGTGATGTTCTATTCAAATCTACTCAATTCAACAAACATGTACTGACAACTTCTCATTTGGCAGGCATGAAACCAGTGATAACTTGAGCTTTCTGCCCAAAGGCAAATTCTAAAATATTTACCCGTATTGAGAGTAAAAAAGTATCAAATTGGTTTGCCAGATCAGTATGAGCCAAGTTGGAATTAGCAGTAACAATGAGAGCAGCTCTGAGGGTCTAGAAAGCATTGCTTTCTCAGCCGAGGTTTCCACTTCTGGCGTCTTTTTGTCACACTGCTTGTCCAGGCAAACATAACTAAGCCAAGGTGTAAGATGAACTACAACCGCAACATCTGGCCAGACTCTGGTGAAATGTCTCCATTATATGTGAGTGACAGCCACTCACATGGTAAGATCTCTGATCATTTACTACTTTACCACGTTTGTCTTTAATAAGTGGAATCCTCTCAGACAGACCGTGCATATGCAAATGCCTGCATGCTAAGTTGCTTTAGTCATGTCTGACTGTCTGCAACACTATGGACTGTAGCCTGCCAGGCTCCTTTGTCCCTGAGTCTCCAGGCAAGAATCCTGGAGTGGGTTGCCATGCCCTCCTCCAGGGAAGTTTCCCAACCCAGCGATTGAACCCACATCTCTTATATCTCCTGAATTCACAGGCAGGTTCTTTACTATTAGACCATCTGGGAACGCCACATTCAAATAAATATTCCTAAATAATGACTCAGATTTTGGTCATGGATTATTCTGATGATATCACTTTTTGGCTCTTCTAAAATTGCTTTTAGAACCAGTTTACAACCAGCAAAGCAAAAGCAACACAAATACATCCTTTGTTATCAACCATATAAGCAAATCAGTTTCCCTGTTTCACTATTATAGCTAGTTTATTTTCCTTGATGAATGTTGTCATCCACGATTCACAACCTCATTCAACCACCTCGGTGGTTTAGTAGCTAAGACGTGTCCGACCCTTGCAATCCCATAGACTGTAGCCTGCCAGGCTCCTCTGTCTATGGGATTCTCCAGGCGAGAATACTGGAGTGGGTTGCCATTTCCTTCTCCAGAGAATCTTCCCCACCCAGGAATCGAACCCAGGTCTCCTGCATTACAGGCAGATTCTTTACTGACTGAGCTATGAGGGAAGCCCCACCTTAGATAATAAAATTTGGCTATTAGAAAACAACAATAACAACAGAAAAACTCTTCTCAAAAGACATAGATTTGGGACATATCATTGTATGCTTTTTATTTCATGGACATTTATTTACCACTTGACCTTCATAAATATAGTTGGTCCCACCAGGATAGACAGAAGTGGTTAGAACTTATTCAAGCACTATAAAAACAAGAAAGCTATGCATTTGTGATTTATGATTTATGATTTTTATGACAAAAATTAGAGAAAATGAACATTTTGTCTATTTAGCATAAGCCAGGAAATACAGAAAACCATAAACTAGTGATTTTCAGAATTCATATAATGAGAGACTTAAATCTTTGACCAGTAGAATCTTAAGAAAAAACTCAGTCTGAGACTGGAGTTTAGAGCAGGGTGGAAATAGAAATACTTTCTCAAGGACTCAAGGAAAGATGACCCACTGCAGGTAACAGGTTAGATATGTGTCAACATGAGGCTAATCAGTACAAAAATGTGATGGCTCCAGATGAAAAGATAAGGTCAAAATGAAACAAGTCCACTTTGTAATGGAGTCTAATGGGAGTCGTTGCAGAAAGAATGGTATGAATTCACAGAAGGCGCCGAGATCAAATACTTCTGGTCCTGTTCTCTCCTTCTGTGTTTGTAACTCATGTAACCACACCACCCTATTTTCACCACTGCTTGAAGCCAATATTTCTTTTCCATTCCCAGCATCATGGCCTGTCATATCCAAACTGGATAACAGTAATCTCCTCTCCCCTAGACTACCTAGTGTGATCAGATGCTGTGATGTCTCAAATTGTTATCTGTTACAATCAGAAAAAAATATAGTTATGAACTACACTTTGCTAAGGGGAAATAAATTCCAGATCTGTTTCTTTGCCAACTGAAGAATTATATGAAAGCTGGGGCCACTAGGAAGTCTTCCTTGAGAAGACTGCTGATAAAATCTCATATATGAAGATGATAAATAATCTTAATTACAGAAAGGGTAGAAATAGACATAGCCCACACATAAATGTTCACAGGGATGCTGAGTCAGAGAGGGAGTAAAAAGAAGTAACATTTTGAAAATATTTAGTGAGATTCTACCATTTACATGGAGAAACAACGAAGTAAATGAAACACCATTTACTACCATCAAGAAACAGGCATCAAATTGAAAAATATATCTTAAAAAGTCCAAAGTGACACATGATTTTAGCTAATAAGTAATGAAAATTTTATAAGGAAATGTCCAGGAAAAAAAAGCAGAAGATTTTAACTGCTTCAGTTGCCTTTCAAAATAGGGCAATAGCAACCAAAATATCACAGTGCTATATGAATCTACATTGAAGAAAATTCTCTCAAGTACCTAGAATAGGTATTACCAGAACAGGGGATGGTCTGGAGCTGGCTCTGATGTAAGGCTGAAATGTGTGCAAGAGACAAGAATGTGGACAGGAGGTAACCTAGAAAAACAAATCAGTTAAAAAAATAATAATAATAATAACTTTTGAAAAGGTGCTATGTGGTCACATAAGTCTAAAAACACTACAGACATTGTTCCATCATCCTTTTGGAAATGTGATATGTACAACTAATTAAAATCTTAAGAGATCTTAGTAAAGAAACCAACAGATAGCTTGGATTCAACATATTTTTCAAACTTAAAGCAGAATGGTTTTCCCCTTTTTCTGTCTATTTTTAACTAATGAAACTAATCTATATAGAGCATAAATTTTACATACAATAATACTCTGGCAGTTGTTAGGAGGAAAGGTTTGTTGTGAGTCAGAACAAGGATGGGATCCCAGGCCTGCCACTTAGTAGCAGTTTGATGTGAGAAAGTGTCAAAGTCTCAAGCCTTTGTTCCTTTTATTTCAAAGGGTAAAAGTAGCATCCATTTGGATTGAGAAGGGGTCCTGAGCTCAGTTTCTGTTACACTGAACATCAACTGTCATATTAATTGCACATGAAGTACTATTATGCTGAAAAAGTATACAAAAATCTTGGAGAAGAATGGCTCTCTGAAAATCACCTTACCTTTTTCACCTAATGAGGAAATCTGGGCAATCAGAAGCAAGATACTGAGCGGCCTTCTCTGAGAGTCCAGTGGTTAAGACTTGCCTCGATGTGGTTTGATCCCTGGGCAAGGAACTAAGCTCTTTCATGATGCATGGTGGTCTTCCCTGTGGCTCGGTGGTGGGTTGGGAAGAGCCCCTGGAGGAGAACATGATAACCCACTCTAGTATTCTTGCCTGGAAAATCCCATGCACAGAAGAGCCTGGTGGGCTATGGTCCATGGGGTCACAAAGAGTTGAAATTACTGAAGCACCTGAGCAGACTAGCAGGCAGGCACACATATGCACGGTGTGGCAAGAAAAGAAAAGAAGGAAGAAGGAAGACTCTGGGCTGCTCTAGACCAGGAGTAAATGTACAAGAAATGTAAAACACTTGAATCATCCTGAAACCACTCCCCACCCCGTCTGTGAAAAACTGTCTTTCATGAAAGCAGTCCATGGTGCAAAAAGTTTGGGAACCTGTGCAGGCAGACTCTGTCAGTCTTACATACCCACTTATCATGCCTACATTCCTATTTTCATGCTTCCTTGTCAGTTTTATAATATATCCCCATATAAATTCTTGCCTGAAAGTTCATTTTTCTCTTCTCAGCTCAAACACTTTTGAACAAATTCTCACCCTGTGCCAGCCACTGTGTTCACATGTGTTGTGTTAGTCGTTCAGTTGTGTCCAACTTTCTGTGACTCCATGGACTGTAGCCTGCTAGTCTCCTCCTCCATGGAATTCTCCAGGCAAAAATACTGGAGAGGATAACCATTCCCTTCTTCAGGGAATCTTCCCAGCCTAGGAACAGAACCCAGGTCTCCGGCATTGCAGACAGATTCTTTACCATCTAAGCTACCATGACTGAAGATTAAAGCAGTACAGAATTTAACTGAATCAAACCTTCCCGACTCATGAAGCCTGGACTCACTAGACTACAGTGTAGTGAACCCACCCCTAGACCCAGGATCCTTGACCCAGCCGTTGTGACATCATAGCTGAATCTTGGGAAAGCTATTTAGTGTGTGTCATTTGTAGCTCACACACAAGTAAAGCTATCTGTGTTCACCTTTCAAATTCATCACAAATGTCAATTTCTCTCATTTTCTCTTATCAGAAAAATAGCTGGCTTTTCCTGAAAAGCATGTACTTTGATTACTGAGAAATTTCTCCCCTGAGAATTCTATACTTACAATGTGAAATTATTTTCTTTCAGTCATAATTTTAAAAACCATGTTATATATCTGGTTCTCTGTGATGATTATATGCATTTGTGGATATCACATACTATATTATCTTTTTGAGACTTTAAGGTTATGAAAAGCAGGGCAAATGATTGCTTCTCTTTGAATTTCATAGCACCTGAACTAACGTCACACATTTTGGAGAGTCTTTAAGACAGGCACAAGAAAATTTTAGCAAAATAGAGACTATCTAGAAGGGTCTTTAAAATTCAAAACATTTTGCAGTGCTTTTTTCTATGTATCCTGCCATAAAGCCTTTATCTCCTATTAAGGTTGAAAATCATAGCAACCTAAGGAAGATCGATACTGTAATTCAACTTTTATTAAAGGTATCATATATCACGAAGTATATTATTTTTAGAAAGTATTTAGAATATGTTAATATTATTAAATTTTAGGTTATCTAAGAAATATCTATCTCTGCCATTGCCCACTATAACAAACACAATTGTATGTTTAATTATGAATTAAAATAATTTCTATCCAGTATAATTATTCCTTTAATTCTTAGATAAATAAAATTCATTATTATTTGATTAAAGATAGTTAAAGGTGCTGAAAAAATATAAGGACAACATAATCATGTTGTGAGCTCTCAGAGGCTGGCATCTCACTGTTCTTATTCAATATACACAAACTATAGGAAGTGTCAGTGTTTACATTAAGAAATTGAACCATCAGAAAAACATTAGATTTCTGAATTTCTCCTTCATAAACAAATCATTGTTATATATATATATAAATTAAGATGTATTATAATAACATAACCAAATATCCCCTGAGAGAAAGGAGACATTTAAGAACCAAACCAAACTGCTTGTTTTACAGATCAAATCTGGAGAGGCTGCCCAAGCCCCCTGGTAGCTAGTGGACTTGGGATTGAAATCACTGTCTCTTGGTTTCATAAGCTATATAGTATATTTCGTTGCATCCTTTGATTTATAGCCCTTTGCCTTTAAGCTTTCCACCCATAGGTGTATCTGTTCAACTCCTAAAATATTTTAGGTCATACAGTTCCCCACACTTTAGGTTTCCATTTACACAGCTATTAAAAAGTAGTATATTTTTCATTCAGCATTCCCCATTGGTAGAACTCATAATGCTTCCCATTTAAATACAAACTCTGTAATAGCCAAAATACTTATTAAAAGAAAAACCACTTTCCACTCCAGTGTGATATTATATTCATACATTGAGGGTTTTCTCCACAGGCAAAAAAAGTTAACAGTTCTGATAGAGAGAATGCAATTTAAAGACCATTTAAAGTGATTTACCTTTTTTTAATATTCAGTTTAAATATGAAGGGGGGAAAAGTCATTCCTGAAAACTAGTTATTTTAATTATGGCAAATTGAAAATTTTGTTCCAGCTATTAGCAGAGAGGTTCATGTAAATTGGCAATAAAGTCTAAAAACTTTGTTCACAAAATGTAATATGTCACTGTACAGTAGCCTAGAAAAGGGGCTAAATTTACTCAAACAATCTCTCTCTCCCTCTTTCTCTATTTCTCTTTCTTTCTGTGTCCTTATCTGTCTATCTCTCCATCTATCTCTTTTTCTTGGCTACTTCATCAGCTGTTGTGAGCTGATTCTGTACATGAGGTGTGGATGAAATGATGCTCTTTGGTTTTGCAATGAAATGAATTCCCTCGGTGACTTTCAACAGTGTACTGTAGACTGGCAGCTTGCCATCTGGAAAAACTGACAGTTGGCTCCCTTGAGCCCAGTGCACAACACTACCGTGAGATAGCATTAGTCGCTGAAGAAAATGGACATGGGAAGCTCAAACTACTTGACACAAATAAAATGGTACAGCTAGTCGGCTTTTAAAGTAGAAGGAGGAGGAAAAAAAAAAACAGGAACCATGGACCTTACAAAAGAGTTTTTCTCAATGTCTTTTCTCAAAAAAACTGTTTCATATTCAAGAGACTAATTTTTATTAGGTTGTTTAAAGGAACAAACTGAGTACCTAGTTTATTAATGAAGAGTAATCTAAACTGATCAGTGTAGATATGTGTGTGTGCGTATGTGTGCTCAGTCACTCAGCTGTGTCAAACTTTTTGGAATCCCATGGACTGTAGCCCAGGCTCCTCTATCCATGGGATTTCCCAGGCAAGAGTACTGGAGTGGTTGCCATTTCCTACTCCCAGGGATCTTCCCAATCCAGGGATCAAATCAGAGTCTCTTGAGTCTCCTGCATTGGCAGGAAGATTTTTTACTACTGCACCACCTGGGAAGCCCTCAGTGTAGATATAATACAGTTCAGTCATATGAAGAACTGTGACTAGTTTACTGCTTATTTCTGCCATGAGAGGTATATGATAAAGTGAAGTCACTCAGTCGTGTCTGATTCTTTGCAACCCCATGGACTATAGCCTACCAGGTTCTTCCGTCCATAGGATTTTCCAGGCAAGAGTACTGGATTGGGTGGCTATTTCCTTCTCCAGGGGATCTTCCTGACCCAAGGATTGAACCTTGGTGTCCCGCACTGCAGGCTGACACTTTACCATCTGAGCCACCAGGGAAGTTGATAAATCTTATAAAATGTCTTTTTTTGCTTATATTTTCAAACATTCTAATTTTTCATTTTCCTCAGAAATATAACATTTAAATATTAAAAAAATCTTTTTAAGAATAATTTTCATATATTTAAAATATTTGATAAATTATTACTTGCTTAAGGAAACAAAGTGAGCTATTTTATAATCAAATTAAAAGTTTGGTAAAGTACTACAGTGTTTACACTGAAGTGCTTTTGCCTAATTACTTTCATTGAAAATTTGCTTATATCCTGAATTTGGAAAAGTTGTTCTTATGGATAACTATTATTTATACTGTAAATTAATAAAGCTATTTATTCTTCTTTGATTAAATACTCACTACAAAAGAGGTGGAAATACATGATATATGACAAACCATGTTCTATCTAGACATACAGTTTGAACTTTATATCAGGGCTGATAGCTCAGCTGGTAAAGAATCCAAGTGCAATGAAGGAGACCCTGGTTCAATTCCCTGGTGGGGAAGATCCCCTAGAGGAGGGAATGGCAACCCATCCCAGTATTCTTGCCTGGAGAATCCACATGGACAGAGGAGTCTGGCCAACTACAGTCCATGGGGTCACAAAGAGTTGGAGGCAACTGAATAGAGTATCACACATAATTGGGCTTCCCTGATAGCTCAGTTGGTAAAGAATCCACCTGCAATGCAGGAGGCCGGAGAAGGGATAGGCTACCCACTCCAGTGTTCTTGGTCTTCCCTTGTGGCTCAGCTGCTAAAGAATCTGCCTGCAATGTGGAAATCCCAGCTTCAGTCCCTGGGTTAGGAGGATCCCCTGGAGAAGGGAAAGGCTACCCACTCTTGTATTCTGGCCTGGAGAATTCCATGGACTGTATAGTTCATGGGATCGCAAAGTGTCCAACAGGACTAAGTGATTTTCACTTTCTCTTTCAATGTCAAATGCATATTGTTGTTTTATAATGCTTTAAAATTTACAAGCCCATTTAATGATATCTATTAAGAGTTCTAATTAAGTACTTATGATATTATAAATACTTACAATTGATTAAGTTAGTTCCCTCATCATCCTTTGAAACTATAAACAGTATGTAAGCTAAGATAACTCTCCTAGAATACTTAAAGAATAAGCAGAAATAGGAGTACAAGTCAGGTAGTTATAGCCAGGTACTCTTATATGCAGAGTACAAGAATGAAGTTATGCATTCTTAATATATGTGTCCAATTATGTATATGCAATGTATATAAATATATATTTATATATAATTGATTGCTGTTGTATACATTTTCATGTGCTCCACTCCCATAGTTACTACGTTTACAAATGAAAGAGAAAAGATCAATTTAAGAGTTACTAATACAAAAGTACCCAAATTACCAAGACATAGCACACTATAAGATTATGTTTTATACACAAATTATAATTATAATTTTCTGATCTGGTGTGTACATCAANGTATTTAGAATATGTTAATATTATTAAATTTTAGGTTATCTAAGAAATATCTATCTCTGCCATTGCCCACTATAACAAACACAATTGTATGTTTAATTATGAATTAAAATAATTTCTATCCAGTATAATTATTCCTTTAATTCTTAGATAAATAAAATTCATTATTATTTGATTAAAGATAGTTAAAGGTGCTGAAAAAATATAAGGACAACATAATCATGTTGTGAGCTCTCAGAGGCTGGCATCTCACTGTTCTTATTCAATATACACAAACTATAGGAAGTGTCAGTGTTTACATTAAGAAATTGAACCATCAGAAAAACATTAGATTTCTGAATTTCTCCTTCATAAACAAATCATTGTTATATATATATATAAATTAAGATGTATTATAATAACATAACCAAATATCCCCTGAGAGAAAGGAGACATTTAAGAACCAAACCAAACTGCTTGTTTTACAGATCAAATCTGGAGAGGCTGCCCAAGCCCCCTGGTAGCTAGTGGACTTGGGATTGAAATCACTGTCTCTTGGTTTCATAAGCTATATAGTATATTTCGTTGCATCCTTTGATTTATAGCCCTTTGCCTTTAAGCTTTCCACCCATAGGTGTATCTGTTCAACTCCTAAAATATTTTAGGTCATACAGTTCCCCACACTTTAGGTTTCCATTTACACAGCTATTAAAAAGTAGTATATTTTTCATTCAGCATTCCCCATTGGTAGAACTCATAATGCTTCCCATTTAAATACAAACTCTGTAATAGCCAAAATACTTATTAAAAGAAAAACCACTTTCCACTCCAGTGTGATATTATATTCATACATTGAGGGTTTTCTCCACAGGCAAAAAAAGTTAACAGTTCTGATAGAGAGAATGCAATTTAAAGACCATTTAAAGTGATTTACCTTTTTTTAATATTCAGTTTAAATATGAAGGGGGGAAAAGTCATTCCTGAAAACTAGTTATTTTAATTATGGCAAATTGAAAATTTTGTTCCAGCTATTAGCAGAGAGGTTCATGTAAATTGGCAATAAAGTCTAAAAACTTTGTTCACAAAATGTAATATGTCACTGTACAGTAGCCTAGAAAAGGGGCTAAATTTACTCAAACAATCTCTCTCTCCCTCTTTCTCTATTTCTCTTTCTTTCTGTGTCCTTATCTGTCTATCTCTCCATCTATCTCTTTTTCTTGGCTACTTCATCAGCTGTTGTGAGCTGATTCTGTACATGAGGTGTGGATGAAATGATGCTCTTTGGTTTTGCAATGAAATGAATTCCCTCGGTGACTTTCAACAGTGTACTGTAGACTGGCAGCTTGCCATCTGGAAAAACTGACAGTTGGCTCCCTTGAGCCCAGTGCACAACACTACCGTGAGATAGCATTAGTCGCTGAAGAAAATGGACATGGGAAGCTCAAACTACTTGACACAAATAAAATGGTACAGCTAGTCGGCTTTTAAAGTAGAAGGAGGAGGAAAAAAAAAAACAGGAACCATGGACCTTACAAAAGAGTTTTTCTCAATGTCTTTTCTCAAAAAAACTGTTTCATATTCAAGAGACTAATTTTTATTAGGTTGTTTAAAGGAACAAACTGAGTACCTAGTTTATTAATGAAGAGTAATCTAAACTGATCAGTGTAGATATGTGTGTGTGCGTATGTGTGCTCAGTCACTCAGCTGTGTCAAACTTTTTGGAATCCCATGGACTGTAGCCCAGGCTCCTCTATCCATGGGATTTCCCAGGCAAGAGTACTGGAGTGGTTGCCATTTCCTACTCCCAGGGATCTTCCCAATCCAGGGATCAAATCAGAGTCTCTTGAGTCTCCTGCATTGGCAGGAAGATTTTTTACTACTGCACCACCTGGGAAGCCCTCAGTGTAGATATAATACAGTTCAGTCATATGAAGAACTGTGACTAGTTTACTGCTTATTTCTGCCATGAGAGGTATATGATAAAGTGAAGTCACTCAGTCGTGTCTGATTCTTTGCAACCCCATGGACTATAGCCTACCAGGTTCTTCCGTCCATAGGATTTTCCAGGCAAGAGTACTGGATTGGGTGGCTATTTCCTTCTCCAGGGGATCTTCCTGACCCAAGGATTGAACCTTGGTGTCCCGCACTGCAGGCTGACACTTTACCATCTGAGCCACCAGGGAAGTTGATAAATCTTATAAAATGTCTTTTTTTGCTTATATTTTCAAACATTCTAATTTTTCATTTTCCTCAGAAATATAACATTTAAATATTAAAAAAATCTTTTTAAGAATAATTTTCATATATTTAAAATATTTGATAAATTATTACTTGCTTAAGGAAACAAAGTGAGCTATTTTATAATCAAATTAAAAGTTTGGTAAAGTACTACAGTGTTTACACTGAAGTGCTTTTGCCTAATTACTTTCATTGAAAATTTGCTTATATCCTGAATTTGGAAAAGTTGTTCTTATGGATAACTATTATTTATACTGTAAATTAATAAAGCTATTTATTCTTCTTTGATTAAATACTCACTACAAAAGAGGTGGAAATACATGATATATGACAAACCATGTTCTATCTAGACATACAGTTTGAACTTTATATCAGGGCTGATAGCTCAGCTGGTAAAGAATCCAAGTGCAATGAAGGAGACCCTGGTTCAATTCCCTGGTGGGGAAGATCCCCTAGAGGAGGGAATGGCAACCCATCCCAGTATTCTTGCCTGGAGAATCCACATGGACAGAGGAGTCTGGCCAACTACAGTCCATGGGGTCACAAAGAGTTGGAGGCAACTGAATAGAGTATCACACATAATTGGGCTTCCCTGATAGCTCAGTTGGTAAAGAATCCACCTGCAATGCAGGAGGCCGGAGAAGGGATAGGCTACCCACTCCAGTGTTCTTGGTCTTCCCTTGTGGCTCAGCTGCTAAAGAATCTGCCTGCAATGTGGAAATCCCAGCTTCAGTCCCTGGGTTAGGAGGATCCCCTGGAGAAGGGAAAGGCTACCCACTCTTGTATTCTGGCCTGGAGAATTCCATGGACTGTATAGTTCATGGGATCGCAAAGTGTCCAACAGGACTAAGTGATTTTCACTTTCTCTTTCAATGTCAAATGCATATTGTTGTTTTATAATGCTTTAAAATTTACAAGCCCATTTAATGATATCTATTAAGAGTTCTAATTAAGTACTTATGATATTATAAATACTTACAATTGATTAAGTTAGTTCCCTCATCATCCTTTGAAACTATAAACAGTATGTAAGCTAAGATAACTCTCCTAGAATACTTAAAGAATAAGCAGAAATAGGAGTACAAGTCAGGTAGTTATAGCCAGGTACTCTTATATGCAGAGTACAAGAATGAAGTTATGCATTCTTAATATATGTGTCCAATTATGTATATGCAATGTATATAAATATATATTTATATATAATTGATTGCTGTTGTATACATTTTCATGTGCTCCACTCCCATAGTTACTACGTTTACAAATGAAAGAGAAAAGATCAATTTAAGAGTTACTAATACAAAAGTACCCAAATTACCAAGACATAGCACACTATAAGATTATGTTTTATACACAAATTATAATTATAATTTTCTGATCTGGTGTGTACATCAAAACTTTGTCAAGTGAAGTTTTATGAGTTCATGTTTACTTTGAAATTCATTTGACTCTAATGTTTCACTTTTATCTTTAAAACTATTTATAATGGTAACTTAGTACAGCAAAAAGGAAGCACTCCTGGCTCCAAATAACATTATGCAATGTTTATTGAATAATAACATAAATAGTGGGTACATTCAGAAGCATAAGGAGCTCAACTTTAGTGTTTCTTCGTGGTGAATCCTTTTATTCTTCAGGCTCTATAGGAGTTTTAGGTCATATGCAAAAAGATATTTGTATATATAATCTCTATTGCTTCAAAGTTCCACATAATAATCTTGTGGACATACAACACCTAAGTAATGATTAAACTGATAAAGTGTGATTACTCAGTGTCTAATATAGTGGACTGTAGGCTTGGCTGTATTAACATGACCTGGAGAAATTTTAAAATTCCACTCACTTTCAGCTGTTTCAGAATCTCTGGGGGTGGGACCTGGTTTTTCTGTTTTAATCTTCTCAGGTTGATTCCCATCAGAGAGCCAAGACTGAAAACCATTATCTAATTTTACTTGACTCTGCTCAGTATATTTCCTCAACACTATCTTAACTAGGCACTTACCTTCAGGTTCCTGTCTTCATCACAACTAAAAAAGTAAAGAAGCCATGAGCCACTTAACAAATAGTAGAGGCAGTAGTACTTGGAAAGGTACAATGTTTGCTAAAGTCAACTGTAGCCATAAAGTGACCACCTTAGGCTGCTTAAACATATAGGACATATTGGATTTTTTAATTTTTTTGTTTTAGCATTCTATAAGGCATCAAAAGGAACTTAGTTGGAAATTTTGGAATTGATGCTAGACATTTTGTTTGTTTATCAAGTTTTACATGTATATGTGTGTGTATGTATCAAGTATACTTCTAACATGAAGTTCTCACACTAGGTCAATAAGTCTACTTTATGCTTAATTTTAAGCCCCTAGAAAGCAAACAAACAAACTCTGAGTATTGTAAAGCTAGCAGCAATCACTTTGAAGCATAACCTGAGATTAACTCAATACAGAGCTGTTTTTTAAGAATGAGCTCAAAGTTTGATAAGGGAGCCCCAGTGAAGAAAGAGTGAAAGAAGAGAGGAATTGGAAATATATTAGGGAAAAACAGATACAAAAACAGATACAAACTTCCTTGTATATTTGATCAGTTTACATATGTCCTGAGATGACCGTTGCAACTGAGCCGCTAATTATTTTCTGAAAGAGTGCAGATAAGTAGTAGGAAGTGCTTGTTAGAAATTTGACCCATTGAAAAGGCTAAAGCCAGAAACCCTGCGGTGTCTTTAGCCTCCTGATTTGCTACTAGGACAACAGTATAAGAAAGCAGGACATCATGGACTAGAGCATTTTTGTTATTATGTAAAGCTTGGGTCCCAGATGTAATCTTTGAGGTAACTTTGCAGTCTAGATTCAGGTCCAGTCCCCAGTAAGGGCAGTGATCATTACTTACAGAGGTTCTCCCCAGCCTGGCTGTAATACAGGCTACAAAGAAATGGATTGATCAAAGGCCACGTGGAAGTGACCCCAGAGTCATCTACCCTGACCTATTTTATTTAGACTCTTATTTCTCTGCTAACAGCGTCCCCTAGCAGAGTAGTATAAATACTTATACCAAGAATAGAAATCTTACACTTAAAAATAATCAGATTCTCTTTCCCCAGGGGAGAGAATAAGTTTGAATTTCCCCAGAGTCTTGAGTGTGCTGCTAATAGCATCTACTTTAGCTGTTAGTAGATTTACTTTGGTAACACCTATTGGCAATGAAGAGAGAAAAATAACCCAAATTTGTCAGATATCCCTTTATTTAATGCAAATGACAAAATCAGAAACCATTCAAGAAAGGTAGGTTTTCTCTTTCCCACTTGAACAATTCATTATGAAATCTTGTTCTTTCAACACAGTTTTTAGAAAAAAGTGTACTAAAATACAAGTGTGAATAACACTACTAATTTTTAAAAACTTGCCCTTGAGGTGCTCTCAGGATAGTAATACACAAATAATGGTATGCCATGGTAAAATGAGGAAGTGAAACAGTTTAAAAGCAAAAGTTAAACACAAAGACTCTTAATTGAACTGTCTTCAAGTATCTGTGGATTTAAACACCATGCTTTGGCTAATCTCCCAAATGCTCAAAGGACTGCTGAGGATGTAGGATTTAGGGAAACTATTTTTCTCAAGCCCAAAACTCTTCCTTTAATATGAATAGAGGACACTTTCTCCAAAAAACATTGAATGTGCTTTATAAGTTGTCAAGGTCATCACTGGAAGCCTAAATTCTTTCTGTAAGCACATCATTTATTAATTTCTACCAAAATGTCTATCTTTCCTTACTTATTGCAAGATGACCCAAGGCCAAATATTACCTTCCTTACTGACAAATCAATAAGACATTTAGTCTGGAATGGATCACTGAATGAAGAGAGCACTTCTATTTCCAGACAATTTAGTCTGAGAAAAAATCCTAACTTTTCAGTGTCTTCTTGTCAGCCACTCACTAGCTACATTTGAAAGTTGATTAAATTTGGAGGTGAAGATATTTTAGGACCTGTATTTAGAACTAAATCCTGATCTACCGAAGTGTACTTAGGTGAGTTTTTGCTAAAGGAAGGAAAATGTGTTAGTTAAAAACAAGCAACCCCCCACCTCACCTACCCACCTCTCACAAAAAAAAAAAAACAAAAAAGAAAAAAAATTTTTAATGTCTAGATTATAGAAAGAGTTCTGGTTATGTCAATTCTTAGATGTATATCTGGTGATATGTTGAGATTACATTAAGGAATTGATCATTTGTAAGGCAAAANATCTACTTTAGCTGTTAGTAGATTTACTTTGGTAACACCTATTGGCAATGAAGAGAGAAAAATAACCCAAATTTGTCAGATATCCCTTTATTTAATGCAAATGACAAAATCAGAAACCATTCAAGAAAGGTAGGTTTTCTCTTTCCCACTTGAACAATTCATTATGAAATCTTGTTCTTTCAACACAGTTTTTAGAAAAAAGTGTACTAAAATACAAGTGTGAATAACACTACTAATTTTTAAAAACTTGCCCTTGAGGTGCTCTCAGGATAGTAATACACAAATAATGGTATGCCATGGTAAAATGAGGAAGTGAAACAGTTTAAAAGCAAAAGTTAAACACAAAGACTCTTAATTGAACTGTCTTCAAGTATCTGTGGATTTAAACACCATGCTTTGGCTAATCTCCCAAATGCTCAAAGGACTGCTGAGGATGTAGGATTTAGGGAAACTATTTTTCTCAAGCCCAAAACTCTTCCTTTAATATGAATAGAGGACACTTTCTCCAAAAAACATTGAATGTGCTTTATAAGTTGTCAAGGTCATCACTGGAAGCCTAAATTCTTTCTGTAAGCACATCATTTATTAATTTCTACCAAAATGTCTATCTTTCCTTACTTATTGCAAGATGACCCAAGGCCAAATATTACCTTCCTTACTGACAAATCAATAAGACATTTAGTCTGGAATGGATCACTGAATGAAGAGAGCACTTCTATTTCCAGACAATTTAGTCTGAGAAAAAATCCTAACTTTTCAGTGTCTTCTTGTCAGCCACTCACTAGCTACATTTGAAAGTTGATTAAATTTGGAGGTGAAGATATTTTAGGACCTGTATTTAGAACTAAATCCTGATCTACCGAAGTGTACTTAGGTGAGTTTTTGCTAAAGGAAGGAAAATGTGTTAGTTAAAAACAAGCAACCCCCCACCTCACCTACCCACCTCTCACAAAAAAAAAAAAACAAAAAAGAAAAAAAATTTTTAATGTCTAGATTATAGAAAGAGTTCTGGTTATGTCAATTCTTAGATGTATATCTGGTGATATGTTGAGATTACATTAAGGAATTGATCATTTGTAAGGCAAAAGGTGGGGAAACAGTGGAAACAGTGTCAGACTTTATTTTGGGGGGCTCCAAAATCACTGCAGATGGTGAATGCAGCCATGAAATTAAAAGACTCTTACAACTTGGAAGGAAAGTTATGACCAACCTAGATAGCATATTCAAAAGCACAGACATTACTTTGCCAACAAAGGTCCGTCTAGTCAAGGCTATGGTTTTTCCAGTGGTCATGTATAGATGTGAGAGTTGGACTGTAAAGAAAGCTGAGCACCGAAGAATTGATGCTTTTGAATTCTGGTGTTGGAGAAGACTCTTGAGAGTTCCTTGGACTGCAAGGAGATCCAACCAGTCCATTCTGAAGGAGATCATCCCTGGGTGTTCTTTGGAAGGAATGGAGCTGAAGCTGAAACTCCAGTACTTTGGCCACCTCACACTAAGAGTTGACTCATTGGACAAGACTCTGATGCTGGGAGGGATTGGGGGCAGAAGGAAAAAGGGATGACAGAGGATGAGATGGCTGGATGGCATCACCAACTCAATAGATGTGAGTTTGAGTGAACTCTGGGAGTTGAGAGGCCTGGTGTGCTGCAATTCATGGGGTTGCAAAGAGTCGGACACAACTGGGCAACTGAACTGAACTGAACTGAAGGCAAAAGGAAATCACTTCTGAATATTCATTGGGAGGACTGATGCTGAAGCTGAAGCTCCAATATTTTGGCCACCTGACTTGACGAACTGACTCATTAGAAAAGACCATGATACTGGGAAAGATTGAAGGCAGGAGGAGAAGGGGATGACAGAGGACGAAATGGTTGGATGGCATCACCAACTCAATGAACATGAGTTTGAGCAGGCTCTGGGAGTTGATGGACAGGGAAGCCTGGTGTCCTGCAGTACATGAGGTCACAAAGAATCCGACATGACTGAGTGACTGAACTGAACTAAACTGAACTGAAGGCAAAAGGATAAAGATTAGAGAATGGTTAATATTGACAGAATGGAGTTTATTTCCAAAGTAAAAGTCATTCTGCCTGAAGAGAGGGTGGGCAAGGTAGGAAACAATTGTTACAGCAGCTGAGAATGTCCTTAAATTAACTTCACAAGGCTCAGATGGAAAAGAATGATGCAAAATATTGTCAGAAGTTAGCAAAGCTACCTTAATTTCTATCCTCATAGAGGAATTCCCCTGAGCAATAGATGTATCCCAAATATTTAGTAGATTCACATCATGTGACTATAAATGTAATAAGACAGTCTGGGAGTGTTGGTGATAGAAATAGGACTGGAAATAGTTTTGTTGCATCATAAGAAGAGTAAGATAATAGGTGTGTGGGGCTCTGAAAGCCCTCTGATGATTGGGGAGCCTTTTCTGCACCCCACCAGCTTTCACACTTGCCAGGAGACACAGCCAACGTAAACTTGCCTGGTAAGATTTAAAGTGTATCCTTGAATACTGAGGTGGTTACAGCTTCCAAGTTGAAAGTGTTCTCATTCTAATGACTTAAGCTATACAGCTCAAATGGTATCAGTTCAGTTCAGTCACTCAGTCATGTCCGACTCTTTGCAATCCCATGAATTGCAACACGCCAGGCCTCCCTGTCCGTCACCAACTCCCAGAGTCCACCCAAACCCATGTCCATTGAGTCAGTGATGCCATCCAGCCATCTCATCCTCTGTTGTCCCCTTCTCCTCCTGCCCTCAATCTTTCCCAGCATCAGGGTCTTTTCAAATAAGTCAGCTCTTTGATCATGTGGCCAAAGTACTGGAGTTTCAGCTTCGACATCAGTCCTTCCAAGGAACACCCAGGACTGATTTCCTTTAGGATGGACTGGTTGGGTCTTCTTGCTCTCCAAGGGACTCTCAAGAGTCTTCTCCAACACCACAGTTCAAAAGCATCAATTCTTCAGCACTCAGCTTTCTTGATAGTCCAACTCTCACATCCATACATGACCACTGGAAAAACCATAGCCTTGACTTATATGCTGTCTAGGTTGGTCATAACTTTCCTTGCAAGGAGTAAGCATCTTTTAATTTCATGGCTGCAATCTCCATCTGCAGTGATTTTGGAGCCCAGAAAAATAAAGTCAGTCACTCTTTCCACTGTTTCCCCAACTATTTGCCATGAAGTGATGGGACCGGATGCCATGAATGATAAAGACACCATTTTGGATATGTGCAACATAAACAGTTTTAAACAATGAGAAGTCTTCCAGTATTGCTCAAAGGAAGAAAATGATTTGTAATCATGTGAGTTCCTGATTCTTTCCCTTGCATTCAAGACCAGAAGTAAGCAAAGAAGAAAAGTCACGCCCTTCTTTCATGTAACAATTATCTCAGTACACATGTGATTCTGAAGAACCAAAAGATGGAAACTGTAGCACTCACCCTAAGAAAGTTTTTTTCCAACAGTTGCCAAAATGCTAGAGGAAAGAGGGCCATGATTTCCTTGTTGCTTCTAAAAATGTCATCACAGTCTTAGAAGCTCTATTTTTTCTATCATTCCTTCATTGGACCAGCAGCCTCAGTGGGCATGCACAATGCCATTTCAGCTGAAATTTCCTTTCTTTCCCTTTCTATATTTGATTTGTCTGATTTTTCTCCATGATCTCGAGTATCCAAGAGCAGGACCTGTCACACAAGAAGTGACACAGTGTATACTTGAGTGAGTATCAAAGTGGTTCATTATTAGTCCAATGGCAGAGACATATGATGATTTATTCTGAAATGACATTTGAGATGACAGGGGATGAAAATCCCCAAGTTAGAGTTCTTTGGGTCTCCAGAGCAGCATTGTTGTCAGTAAAACTGGCTATGTACAAAGATGTTGCAACACTGGACAGTCCCCAAATCAATTCATCATCATAGGCCATGAAACTCACTTGTGGTAAAATCAATACAGAATTTCAGGCTGCCTGATAAAGGATCAGAGATCAGAGAGAATTTTATTTACTCTTTTACTTTGCAAATGTTACCTTTAAATCCAATGAGAAAAAACTGCCTGTCGAACTTTCCTATAAAGTCAAACTACAACTTTAAATAGTGTCCAAATACTATTAAAGAAGAAACCTAGACTGTTTTCAGGGCCTAGGAACTCACTATTTCAGTCTGATGCTTCAATAAAGAAATAAAGCTGGTTTATAATGATAAACAAAACAATCCTGACAGGTTAAAAATTGTAGTTTCAAAATGGAAAAATTCTGAAAAGTAGCATTGATATAGAAATGAAAATATAATCTTGTTTCACTTTTGTGAAATTCAAGTATCTTAATGACTGCAAGTAGTTTTTATATAGAGTATAAGGAAAATGTGTTGTGAGAAGTTCTGATTTCCATGAAGACTGTCATTATAATAGTCTGGTTAAATAATAACAAAAATAACAAGATCCACTTTGAATAGATATTTACTTTGCCAGGCACTGTGCAAAGAGCTGTGTGTACATTTGTAAATTAATCTTTATAGTAACCAATGAGGTAGACACTCAATGTTTTCATTTTACAAAAGTAATTGAAGGACAACAAAAGCAAGTAATGGCGAAAGGATATAAATCTAGTAAGCAGTTGAGCTAAAACAGGAACCCAGGAAGCCTAACTCCGAAACATGTGCTTGCAAATACTATGAAGTACTCACAAAATTCAGGAGGAAGCCATTTTTCTTCCCCTTTCAACTTCAAGACTTTTGTGTATAAACTCGAGGATTTGGTGGAAATTACCTATAAGATGGCCAGATCGCCTTCTAATGGGTTTTGATGTCATTATTAAAAATACTTCTGTAGCCATAATCATATCATGTGTTAGCTCTGTGAACTCCTTGAAATTGCTCAAGTGATAATGAAATCAATGAGAGGGTTCTTCAAAACAAAACGTGTATCTAGGATACTCACTTTTCGAGAAAAACTCCAAACCATTCTCATCTAAGCCTAGGTACTGTAAACATCCCAAAATAAATTCCAGTGGCAATTAGCTTAAAAAATATCAACTTGCTTTAATTTTCTCAACCTTGACAATCACAAACACACACACACACACACACACACACACACACAGACTCACATATGCTGAGTCTAAATTCTAGGGTTGATCAGGCAGTGCTCCATAAGTTCCATTTCTCAAATTAATCTAACATTGATTTGCTATTCTATTACTGCCCCCTTTGCTTTGAAATTTACAGTGTAATTGTACTTGTTTACTAAATTAAAAACAGTTTTCATAGAGGCAATGTTTAGAAGACAGATGGATCAAAATCACACAAAAACCAGTTCAAATTTGTTCTAGCATTTTCTACAGAAGAAAGAAACAACATAAAATGCATGCTGCTGCTGCTGCTGCTGCTAAGTCGCTTCAGTCGTGTCTGACTGTGCAACTCCATAGACGGCAGCCCACCAGACTCCGCCGTTTCTGAGATTCTTCAGGCAAGAACACTGGAGTGGGTTGCCATTTCCTTCTCCAATGCATGAAAGTGAAAAGTGAAAGTGAAGTTGCTCAGTCGTGTCCAACTCTTCGCGACCCTGTGGACTGCAGCCCACCAGGCTCCTCTGTCCATGGGATTTTCCAGGCAAGAGTCCTGGAGTGGGTTAGTACTAGTCTAAGTAAAAACAATGCAACACACATCCCATAAGACATTAACCTGGATTTTATGGTAAAGATTTTCCTTAGAGAAAGTCACCTTGACCATCCTGACAAGTGTTTTAGGGATATTAGAAAACAGTGTATCCATTTCCTAATTAGTTTTCCAATACTTTGGCCACCTGATGCAAAGAACTGACTCTTTGAAAAGACCCTGATGCTGGGAAAGATCAAAGGCGGGAGGAGAAGGAGACCACAGAAGATGGAATTGTTAGATGGCATCACTGACTCAGGGACATGAGTAAGTCCCTTGTTAAGGGGACTTATTTTACTTAAGTAAACTCTGGGAGTTGGTGATGGACAGGGAAGCCTGGCGTGCTGCAGTCCATGGGGTTGCAAGGAGCTGGACATGACTGAACAACTGAACTGACTTCCTAATTAGACATGTCACTATATTCAGAGGTCTAGCTTTCTGCTTAAGGGTGTGTGTGTGTGTGCTCTGTCATGTCTAACTCTTTGCAATCTCACTGACTATAGCCCACCAGGCTCCTCTATCCATGGGACTTCCCAGGCAAGAATACTGGAGTGGGTTGCCATTTCCTATTCCAGGGGATCTTCCCCACCAAGGGATCAAAACCACCTCTCTTGCATCTCCTGCTTTGGGAGGCAGATTCTTTACCACTGTGCCACCTGGGAAGCCCTAGCTTTCTGCTTAATACTACTCTAAATTTTCTCAGAATTCAAGCACCGAATGTCAGTCCATTACAAAAAAATAAATAAATAAAAGATGGTTTAAATACAGCTTGCAAGTGACATATGGAGAAAAAACACTACAAAACTTTAAGCAGATTCCTATTTCTTGTTTTATAGCATCAAGGTTATAACTGAGTGGAATTTAAAATCCTAAAGTCAATAATATATTTACTCTGAACTGATTTGAGGAACAGAAAATTTACAAACTTGCTACTGTCTCGATTCCCAGCTTTTAGGACAAAATTCAGCCAGTTTTCTTTTTTTTTCCAGTAGGAAAAAATGAAAGTTCATATATAGAGTGAATTCACTAGGTGTAACTTCTTTCAATATGGACAAAGACAACAAGGTTCTGAAAAATATAAAGAAAAATATTTCTTCATATGAAAGAATCCCAGTTTGCAATTGAGAACCTAGATAAAAAATATATATGTTTTGTATTTATAATTACAGTACATATTTTAACAGCTTAATATGTACAGTAGAATAATTGAGTTAAAAAAAGAGTACCATCAACTCACCCCACTAATAAATTAAATGTTTATTTGCTTTCTTTCATTCTAGAACCTCAGGTCAAGTGTTCTTGACAACTTGTTGACAGATCCCCACTGGTAAGGCAGCATGAAGACTGTGTCTATTTTTTTTATTTCAGAATTTCTTCCTGCAGGGGTATGCCATTTCCAGCTGGGGTGCTTGTATATAGTATCTGTCTCTCACATCTTCCACCTAGGATGGCTTTAACTCTCTTAAGGGAGAACTTATTTTGGTTTTTCCCAGTCAGGGGGCCCACTTCTTTTGCTCATATTCATAGATTATTGTTAAAGATTAAACAGTATGGGCTTCCCAGGTAGTGCTAGTGATAAAGAATCTGCCTGCCAATGCAGGAGACATAAGAGTGTGGATTCTATCCCTGGATCAGGAAGATCCCCTGAAGGAGGGCATAGCAACCCACTCCGGTATTCTTGCTGGAGAATCCCATGGACAGAGTAGCCTGGCAGCTACAAACCATAGAGACACAAAGAGTCAGAAATGACTGAAATGACTTAGCACAGCACAGCACAAACTTAGTACAGCGAAATATTAGCATGATTTCAATTTCTCTGTTGCTATGATAAAAATGGAGTACTTGGTAGCATCTGGGCATAGGATTAGTCCAAAGTTGGACCAAAGGACAAGATAGACTGTATGACCTAAAGGATATTTGAGAATCCACATGACATTCAATTCCAACCACAAGAACCAGTCATTATATTCAAAGTGCTGAAAACTAAACTATCACCAGAAAGCTATAGGTAATATAGTCCTACATCTACATGAACTAGCCATTCAGGTTCTTTAACATATTTCATATATAGGATAAGACAAGCAATTGTTGGTATAATATAGTGGGATATTAGCCAATTGGGAGTTAATTAGATTTAGGTTACTTAGAGGTGGCAACCAAAGCCAAAACTTTTAAAATTAAGGTCATTATTTGTTAATTTATTCAAGGTATACATTTTATTTCTTTCATAAAACAAAGAGTAACCAAAAATTTACTCAGAACAGATAGTTTTCTAGACATTGTGTATACAGTAGTAAACATGGTAGATATTTTTCCTACCTTATAGAGTTTATAGTTTAGCAAGGAAGATAAGCAATTAAATAGGATATTGCAATGATAAATGATAAGTTTTAATACATAGAATCACATGGGTTATGAAAATTCCATGCTATAGGAGCTGGCACAGTTAGGGAGAATTTAAGGGGAAAAAAAGGGAGGAAGGAAGGAAGAGTGGTAAGGAAAAAGGAATGATGTATGAAGTAGAAACAGCTATTTAAAGACCCAGAAGCAAAGGAGCATGACATATTCAAGAAACTAAAAAAGGCAAGTTTAGGGGGAATATGAAGTGTGAAGGTGAAGTTAAAAGATCAGAGAAAAGGAAGAAATACTAGCAAGGCCTGACAAGAACTCATAAGCAAAGTTGAGAATGTGTAGCTTTAGTGTAGCTTTATCTGAGAAGTAACAGGAAGCTTGTTAAAACTAATTAAACACGGGTTTAAACCTGTGTAGGAAGATGATCACCATGTTTTACAAATATCATATTAGACCTAGACACAGGACCAAAGACTCTTTAGGAATCTGGAATTCCCACTTGGCAAGAGGACGGGTAAACTTTGATCTTAGCGTGACAGAGAAATTTAAAGCTGAGATCCAAGAAGGAGGGCCTATCCCTAAGATAACAAATAATAATAATAATTTCTTTTACTCTTTCTGGAAACTTGTCTCTGCCCCAGACTCCACATGGGGAAAAGAAATTTAACAAAATTGAATTTATGCCAGACACAGGAAGAAGTTCCACATTTACACAAGGGTGTGGAACTAAAATCCTAAAATGATCATTTGTTTTAGACAAATTCCATCTCAGTGAAAATCCAGGATTATGACAAGAATTTTTTTAATCACTCTGTAATTTGAAAAAATCATAAAGAACAAAATCCTAATGGAACTAAAAACTAACTTAAAAGGAAAAAATTAAAATCATACAACATAACATATCTCGAGGAGTGAGAGGAGCACGCATAATAGTGTGTAGATTTAGGTTCCCAGCAATTTCATAGAAGACATTCAAAAAAGATTACACAATATGTATATTTAAAGTGACTGAAGAGATGAAAGAAGGATTAGAAACCATAAAGACACTCTTTACTGCCTTTTTATTGCATCTTACATTCGGACACATAGCATCAAGCTGTTTTATGGATCTTCCTGCTCAGAAAATCTTACCTTATTAGGAAACTGAAGTTAAAACAAAAACTAAATTTCTTTCATCTTTGCCTTTCCCTGGGCTAATCCCTAAACAGCCAATGATGGCGATTCTGGCAGTAGTCAATGAAATGTCTCAGGATTTACATTATTACATCAACTTCCTCAGGGTTTCAAATTGATAGCAAATTTACTCTCTCAGGGACGGTCCCAACTGCTTTGAAAGCACATCAACACTGAAATCTTTAGAAGTGGGTTGATTGAAAATCTAATCTAAAATAGTTAATTTAAAGCACATTCAACAGATAGTGAATGTTTTCATTTAGTGTTTAGCTTCAGCATCCTGGCAAAGGATGAGAAAAAAAAGAAAAAGAGGAAGAAAGGCTTGGTCTCTAGTTCTAGGGCAACCAGCTGGTTGCATAAGATTTTTGGTGTTGAATCATTCTCGGCTCAACACAGTCCATAGATTCTAATCATAAGTCCCCTGATGAATGACGAGGAATGTAGCCTAATTACCATTACAGCTATTCCCACTTCATCTTCAAATATAGCCTAATGGCTAATAGTTTGGTAGAAGTAATAGGATAGTACTTTCAAAGTTAAGTGCTTCAAAAATTCGTTCCAATAACCAAAAATAAAGGAATGTGACAGTATAGTGCTGCCTACCTTGCTCTGCAGAAGCCTCAAGTGGCGAATGTCTCCACCAGACGGATTGCTAATGTAATGAGAACTAGTGTAGACTTTTAGTGGGAAATTTTCACAATAGACTGTATTTTCCTTCTCAATGTAGCCTTTAATGTTGGTTGATTATTCAGTTTAGAGAGTTTTTTGAGCCAGCTATAAGTCCTTCATAATTTGCTAAAGCATAGAGGAAGGATATCTAAAAGAACACCTCTGCCTAATCTCTGGAAGTGAGGACATAGGGGTAGGAAGAGGGGATGCCTCCCAGTATTCTGCTAGGAAGGAAATTTGATCAAGAAGACATCTTAACATTCAAAGCGGTATCAATAACCACAAGCTACTGCTAAATTGATAGAAAGAATCATCAAAAATGTTATTATAGAAATTTATGATTTCACTTTTCCATTGTATCCATTTTCTTCATCATCTGGATGGGTGTGAGCAGATAATCTTGGGTAAATTCCAAGGAATGCTTTAGAAGATCAAGTGAAAATATATGTGGGGGCCATATTTGAAAATCCTTGAAGACCATGTTAAGGCTTTTAACCTAGCTATCATAAGCATTGAAGGAAAAAATAAAAGATGTTTACAGTTATGACTTAAGAAGAGTGGTTTGTCAGATTGCAACAGAAGCTTTGCTAAAAGTAGGAACGTATCTAGGCAGCAACTATAAAACACAAGATGAGAAGTATAGGTCAGAGTTTCACTTTTGAACTCTTGTACCCTCAGCAAATCTCTTCCCAGGAGCTCCCATTTCTAAAAACAGTAACACTAGATATAATACTTAGCCCAGAGGTCCTCACTCTTAAGTTTGCACAGAGATCTCCTGGGGATCTTTTGAAAAAGATGTATGCAGGATCTTACCATCAGAAATTTGAATCAAGAATTCTAAGATAGGACTGATGGAGGTTTCAATAATTCTGCAAGCTATCTTGATGTTAGTGACCCTGGGATCATAATCTGAAAAAAACGTTGCTTTAAAGAATCTAAGGGGTTTAAAAAAAAAAAAATTTCCTTGACTGCATCCTTCTCTCTGTAGGAAGCCTTCCAAAAATAATCAGTTGAAAAAAGTTCCCAATTATGGAACTTATGATCTCCTATAGTTTCAAGGAAAGTGAAGTTAATTGTAATCTGAATAAATCATTAACCACTGCATAAATAAAGAAGTAGGAATCTATACAAAAATTGTAGAGGTTTGGTATTACATATAATATATGCATACAAATTCCACTTGGAATATTCTTGTTCTAAATATAAAAACATTTTAAGGACCTTTTTCTTTTTTTCATCTTTCTTCTCAGGAACTCACAAAAAAGCGTTTAGCCTTGATGTAAGATTTTTAAGTGTATGGTGTATGCTTGGCAACAAAACCAATTAATGCTTTGTGTGTATATGTGTTAGTTGCTCAGTTGTGACCAACTCTTTATGATCACACAGACTGTAGCCTGCCAGGCTCACAATGGATTTGAATTGAATTACATCTACAGATCAATTCTGAGAGATTTTAGATTTTTGATTACTGAATATTTCAAGCTATGGCTATCCCTCATTTATTTAGTTTTTAAATGTTTTTCAATCAGACTTTAAAGTTTTTTAAAAATAATTTTTATATAGGAATTTGTATAATAAATTTCTAGCTGGCTTGCATTTTTATAATTTAAAAAGAGTTTTTTAAAACTATTTTTTAAATACATGTAAATGTGTATATAACACTTTTAATTTTTAACTATCATACTTGTATTAAAGTCATGAATAATTTTTAAATTATCAATAAATTAATAAGTAATTTATTACTTCAGTTCAGTTCAGTTCAGTCGCTGAGTCAGGTCCAACTCTTTGCAACCCCATGAACCGCAGCATGCCAGGCCTCCCTGTCCATCACCAACTCCCATTCACTCAAAGTCACGTCCATCGAGTCAGNTGGTAGAAGTAATAGGATAGTACTTTCAAAGTTAAGTGCTTCAAAAATTCGTTCCAATAACCAAAAATAAAGGAATGTGACAGTATAGTGCTGCCTACCTTGCTCTGCAGAAGCCTCAAGTGGCGAATGTCTCCACCAGACGGATTGCTAATGTAATGAGAACTAGTGTAGACTTTTAGTGGGAAATTTTCACAATAGACTGTATTTTCCTTCTCAATGTAGCCTTTAATGTTGGTTGATTATTCAGTTTAGAGAGTTTTTTGAGCCAGCTATAAGTCCTTCATAATTTGCTAAAGCATAGAGGAAGGATATCTAAAAGAACACCTCTGCCTAATCTCTGGAAGTGAGGACATAGGGGTAGGAAGAGGGGATGCCTCCCAGTATTCTGCTAGGAAGGAAATTTGATCAAGAAGACATCTTAACATTCAAAGCGGTATCAATAACCACAAGCTACTGCTAAATTGATAGAAAGAATCATCAAAAATGTTATTATAGAAATTTATGATTTCACTTTTCCATTGTATCCATTTTCTTCATCATCTGGATGGGTGTGAGCAGATAATCTTGGGTAAATTCCAAGGAATGCTTTAGAAGATCAAGTGAAAATATATGTGGGGGCCATATTTGAAAATCCTTGAAGACCATGTTAAGGCTTTTAACCTAGCTATCATAAGCATTGAAGGAAAAAATAAAAGATGTTTACAGTTATGACTTAAGAAGAGTGGTTTGTCAGATTGCAACAGAAGCTTTGCTAAAAGTAGGAACGTATCTAGGCAGCAACTATAAAACACAAGATGAGAAGTATAGGTCAGAGTTTCACTTTTGAACTCTTGTACCCTCAGCAAATCTCTTCCCAGGAGCTCCCATTTCTAAAAACAGTAACACTAGATATAATACTTAGCCCAGAGGTCCTCACTCTTAAGTTTGCACAGAGATCTCCTGGGGATCTTTTGAAAAAGATGTATGCAGGATCTTACCATCAGAAATTTGAATCAAGAATTCTAAGATAGGACTGATGGAGGTTTCAATAATTCTGCAAGCTATCTTGATGTTAGTGACCCTGGGATCATAATCTGAAAAAAACGTTGCTTTAAAGAATCTAAGGGGTTTAAAAAAAAAAAAATTTCCTTGACTGCATCCTTCTCTCTGTAGGAAGCCTTCCAAAAATAATCAGTTGAAAAAAGTTCCCAATTATGGAACTTATGATCTCCTATAGTTTCAAGGAAAGTGAAGTTAATTGTAATCTGAATAAATCATTAACCACTGCATAAATAAAGAAGTAGGAATCTATACAAAAATTGTAGAGGTTTGGTATTACATATAATATATGCATACAAATTCCACTTGGAATATTCTTGTTCTAAATATAAAAACATTTTAAGGACCTTTTTCTTTTTTTCATCTTTCTTCTCAGGAACTCACAAAAAAGCGTTTAGCCTTGATGTAAGATTTTTAAGTGTATGGTGTATGCTTGGCAACAAAACCAATTAATGCTTTGTGTGTATATGTGTTAGTTGCTCAGTTGTGACCAACTCTTTATGATCACACAGACTGTAGCCTGCCAGGCTCACAATGGATTTGAATTGAATTACATCTACAGATCAATTCTGAGAGATTTTAGATTTTTGATTACTGAATATTTCAAGCTATGGCTATCCCTCATTTATTTAGTTTTTAAATGTTTTTCAATCAGACTTTAAAGTTTTTTAAAAATAATTTTTATATAGGAATTTGTATAATAAATTTCTAGCTGGCTTGCATTTTTATAATTTAAAAAGAGTTTTTTAAAACTATTTTTTAAATACATGTAAATGTGTATATAACACTTTTAATTTTTAACTATCATACTTGTATTAAAGTCATGAATAATTTTTAAATTATCAATAAATTAATAAGTAATTTATTACTTCAGTTCAGTTCAGTTCAGTCGCTGAGTCAGGTCCAACTCTTTGCAACCCCATGAACCGCAGCATGCCAGGCCTCCCTGTCCATCACCAACTCCCATTCACTCAAAGTCACGTCCATCGAGTCAGTGATGCCATTCAGCCATCTCATCCTCTGTCATCCCCTTTTCCTCCTGCCCTCAATCCCTCCCAGCATCAGAGTCTTTTCTAGTGAGTCAGCTCTTCATGTGAGGTGGCCAGAGTACTGGAGTTTCAGCTTCAGCATCATTTCTTCCAAAGAACACCCAGGGCTGATCTCCTTCAGAATGGACTGGTTGGATCTCCTATTACTTATATTCTATCAAATTGTGTTCATTCACAGTGATATGATTTCTAACTACTGTCAGGCTTTGTTGTTCACTGTTTGGTTTCAAACTGCATATAACTTTTTTTTTGTCTCACTGCACTGCACACAACAAAGTGTAAAAAAATTGTAACAACAGTGACTGATCTCTTGTTCCTAACTTTAAAAGAAATACTATCAGCATTTCACTATAAAATATTGTGTTTACTGAATTTTATGTAGATAATCTTTATAAGATTAAAGAACGAAATAGTAAAAACATTTCTCTATAGTAACTTTGAAGCCAAAAAGTAAAAATAACCAATAAATCATGGACAATTTTGTTTCTGCTAGAGGAGAAAAAAATAATATAGAGTTGCTATAGTTACTAACTTTAAATAATAGATTATTGAAAAATATTCTTACAGCTCTCATTAACTGATTTTCAGGAATTAAGCTGGTATATCTCTAGAGAGCATATCTGTTAAGGATAAGTGACAGTGGCTTGAATAGTTTTCCATAAAATGATTTGCCAGTCTCGCAGAGATTTGTTTGTGCTTAAATGGCTCCCATGGGGGCTCAGATGGTAAAGCATCTGCCTGCAATGTGGGAGATCTGGGTTTCATCCCTGGATCTGGAAGATCACCTGGAGATGAGCGTGGTAACCCACTCCAGTATTCCTGCCTGGAGAATTACATGGACAGAGGAGCCTAGCAGGATACAGTCCATGGGGTCACAAAGAGTCAGACACACCTGAGCAGCTAACACATTGCAAAGTCAGATCATTTGATCTCTACCACTTTGAATTCACATTCCTACATTGATGGGTTCTTTGTTGTTGTTCAGTCGCTCAGTTGTGTCCAGCTCTTTGTGACCCCATGGACTGCAGCGAGCCAGACTTCCCTGTCCTTCATCAACACCCAGAGCTTGCTCAGACTCGTCCATTGAGTTGGTGATGCCATCCAACCATCTTGTGCTCTGTCATCCCCTTCTCTTCCTGCCTTCAATCTTCCCCAGAATCAGGGTCTTTTCTAAAGAGCTGGCTCTTCGAATCAGGTGGCCAAAGTATTGGAGCTTCAGCTTCAGCATCAGTTCTTCCAGTGTCTACTGGAGAAGGAAATGGAAACTCAGCATTCTTGCCTTGAGAACCCCATGAACGGTGAGACCTAGCACCACGGTAAACGTTGGAAAGGGACAGAGAAACATCATTGTACGCTACTTGTCTTCTCAATATTATACAGAAAGTACTTTCTTTACGTTACTAGTATCTCATTTTCTAAAGTTCCATGTATTCACTTCATTTATTGAGTTCAAGCAACCAATTTTGACAATTACCTTCTATTTTTTTTCTCGACAGTTCTGTATGATCTTCTCAAGTACCATCTTATTCCTAATTCCTGTCAACTTTTCAGTTCACCTCAACTCTTCTCAAGTACGTTTATAAGTAAAGGCTTAAAATCATGTTGGAATTACAGTAAGCAGTCAGCAAACTTTAGCTGTTATTAAATATTATTAGTGTATGTTATTTTCTTCTATTCTAATAACGATGAATGTCCTTTAGGCTCAGAGACGTGCCCTATTTAAACTTTCAAATCACAAAGAGACTTCACAGTTCAGTTAAGTTCAGTTCAGTTGCTCAGTCGTGTCCGACTTTTTGCGACCCCATGAATCGCAGCACGCCAGGCTTCCCTGTCCATCATCATCTCCCGGAGTTCACTCAGACTCACGTCCTTCAAGTCTGTGATGCCATCCAGCCATTTCATCCTCTGTCGTCCCCTTCTCCTCCTGCCCCCAATCCCTCCCAGCATCAGAGTCTTTTCCAATGAGTCAACTCTTCGCATGAGGTGGCCAGAGTACTGGAGTTTCAGCTTTAGCATCATTCCTTCCAAAGAAATCCCAGGGTTGATCTCCTTCAGAATGGACTGGTTGGATCTCCTTGCAGTCCAAGGGACTCTCAAGAGTCTTCTCCAACACCACAGTTCAAAAGCATCAATTCTTCGGTGCTCAACCTTCTTCACAGTCCAACTCTCACATCCATATATGACCACAGGGAAAACCATAGCCTTGACTAGACAGACCTTAGTCGGCAAAGTAATGTCTCTGCTTTTGAACATACTATCTAGATTGGTCATAACTTTTCTTCCAGGGAGTAAACGTCTTTTAATTTCATGGCTGCAGTCACCATCTGCAGTGATTTTGGAGCCCCAAAAAATAAAGTCTGACACTGTTTCTACTGTTTCCCCATCTATTTCTCATGAAGTAATGGGACAGGGACCTCACAGGAAACCCCATTTCATGAGTTTATACTACTCAATAATGAATGAATAACAACTCATCCTTTTTTTAAAAAAAATTAAATATAACTTCCCTTGAATTTCTGTGTACTGGTCTTAGGAATTGTGCATTAAGCTAAGGAATCCTTTTCTTACATGACACGTCTTTATTTAAAGACAGCCAACATGAGACCTCTGAATCTTCTCTTCTCCAATCTAAACACTGACAAGACATTTATATTTTCTCATTACTTGTGAAAGATAAAATTGACAGGGCAAAAATTTATCATATTGTCTGCTTTCAGAAAAAATATGAAGGGTGGATTTCCTCAATTAATGTCATATCCTATCTCTGCTCCTTCTCTATTAGGGCAGCATCATACATGTTCTTTCTTCTAGGCTAGTTTATACCTTACTCCCACATTCATATTAATTTCACCCTCACTGGAATTCTCTCCACTTGCTTCTATTTGCTTGGATTTTGAAACAATATTCAGACTTCTTAACACACTTCTCTCTTCTGTATTATACTGAAAAATATGTCCTCTTTTCCAGTATAAAAAAGGAAAAATGTCTTTAATTTTTAAGTCATATATTAGTAAATAGCTTTCTAATATGCCTTTTGTTTTGAATTTAATGCCATTGATTTCTTCCCTCTCTCCTTTTCCATTTCCGTGTAAGACTTTCAATTGACTGGCAAGTTATTTTTCAACTACATTCTTCTACCAGGTATGTTATGATTCTTGGTTATTATGGAAATTCTGATACTTTGCAGGTGGAACCTTGTTTGCTGAAACATAATATGTGAATTCAACTAAAGCATGATTGAACAACAAAAGCATCTAAGGTGATAGTATTTCACTTTACCAATACCAGAGTTATAAATGCTTTCCACAAAATAGATAGGATTTGTAAACTCAGCTGCAAGCATCAGAAAAAATCATAAGTATGGTATTAGTAATTTGAGTCATGCAGGTGCGCTGTATTTCAAAACAACCAAATGCAAGCAATTTTGAAGCTGCAAATAGGCTGATTTTCTTTTTATACTTGGGTTTGAATTATTTGCTGGGAATCTGATATGAAATCCTCCCAAAGGAACCATTCTTGGATGTGGCAGCTTGTTTCTGCAAATCAGCCCACAATTTGCATTTAACCTATTTCATAAATGAAACACTGTACAATTCTGATGAACAATAATAAAAACTTAAAAAAAAATTTCCAGTTACAAATTAAGTGAATAAGTTAAATCAAAAGAACAAATAATTATTTTCTTTATCTCAAAAGCTAAAATTGAAGGAAGAGATTGAAAGGAAGTCTGTTTTCTTGATGACTATACCTAATACAAAAATATGTTAAACCATAGAGCCTGTGCTTCAGGTGTGCTTCGTGAACATGGAAGTCATTGAGTTAAGCAGAGCAGCTTAGTAATGAAAAGCTATATGCCCACCTAAAACCAGGGTGGAACACAGTCCTAGTAGTCCTATTATAAAGTTTATTGTTTGAAGTTACTAAATATTAACCATAAAGGCTATATTACTGTATCCAACTCCCCCAAAGCAAGGCCCCATTGGATACTCCACTTACAGATAAATTTGGACTCAGTTTCTGATCTAAATCAAGAAGGGGCTCAGATACATAAATGTCTCATGTCCAGGGCTTAGCCTTCCTTCACCTTCCTTCCTCCCCTGACCAGAGGTGGCTTCTGTGTGTCTTTATAGGGCCCTGTTTCTTGGCCTTCCAGACCTGAAGATCTCATCTCATTTGCTGGGGCTTTCTCTTAATCCCGGCCTTAAATGCAGTCTTTTATGTATTTTTTGGCTGTGCGGGTGTTCATTGCTGCACAGATTTTTTCTTGGGTTGTGGAGAACGGGGGCTACTCTCTAGTCGCACTGCACAGGCTTCTCATTGTGGTGGCTTCTCTTGTTGCAGAGCACGGGCTCTAAGGCGTGGAGACTTCAGTACTTATGGCATGTGCGCTCCGTATTTAAGGCTCATGGTCTCCAGGGCACAAGCTCAATAATTGTGGCACATAGGCTCAATTGCTCCATGGCATGGGGATCTTCCTGGATCAGGGATCGAACCTGCATCTTCTGAAAGGTGGTCTTGATTGTCTGCATCCACCACAATACATATAGTGCTCAGCTCCCAATACCTGCCCATTCTCTACTTCCCCCCCGACAAGGACTAAAACCTGTCTGGTTGTCAAACACTCTCTCTATTGGCTAAGATTTTACTTCAAAGACTAATTTTTAGTCTTGTTATCCTTGTATAAAGTTCTTCTTGGGCCTGTTTACCTGGATAGCAACAACTGATAACACAATGTAAATTTTTGATTTTATGTGAAATCCCCATTTTTCCATTTGAATTACATAGTTAATATTTTCTTTTACATTGACCAGACTTCCTAAAATTTCGAATACACTCTTGTGTCTGCTTGTCTGAAAATGTACTGTCAGCATGTTTCAATTCCTCCAATTACTTGGCATTTCTAAGGCCAACCCTTCTAACCTATCCTCCTAGACTTTTCAGACAAATCTCCATGCTTCTGCAATAACCCATTAGGTAGAATACCCACATCCAATCAGTCCATGGGATTCTACAGGCAAGAATACTGAAGTGGGTTGCCATTTCCCTCTCCAGAGGATCTTCCTGACCCAGGAATCAAACCCGGGTCTACTGCAATGCAGGCAGATTCTTTAACTGAGCTATGAGGGAAGTCCTTTCTTTCCTTACATGCTTAGAAGACAAAGGATATCATATAATGTATTGTAGATACTATTCACGTGCTAAGTTGGTTCAGTCATGTCTGACTCTTTGAGACCCTATGGACTATACAGAGGAGCCCCCAAGCTCCTCTGTCCATGAGGATTCTCCAGGCAAGATTACCAGAGTGAGTTGCCATGCCCTCCTCCAGAGACTCTTCCTGACCCGGGAATCGAAACTGCTTCTCTTATGTCTCCTTCATCAACAGGCAGATTCTTTACCACTAGCACCACTATTTAAGAGAAACTCAAATTTTAAAATACATATTTGAAAATCTGCTGACCCTTAGAAGAGTTATTCTTGGAAAGGGCCTGAGTTCACACCCACACTTGGCTTGGCAATAACTTGATGCTATCTGCCTGTCATTATAAAAATAACTAGAATTGCTTGAATGTACCCTTGCAAGGAAACAATGCAATGGCACATTTTCACAAAGGGTAAGTTCATGTTGTTAGCGCAAAATAAGTGAAATTTGATTCTTCATTTTTATATGAGACACACATAAAACTGTGGAAATGTCATAGTTTCTCTCCTAAAAATGCATTAATAGGAAGAGTTAACTGTTTTGCTATCTCTCTGACAAATGTAATGTCATTTAAAAAAAAGCCTTCTGAATATTTTACATGGATGTAGCCATCTGTTGCACAGACCCTAAGATCTCTATTAGCCCATGAATTGAATCTGAATTGATTATAAAAATAAATATCATAAATTTTATCCATAAGCAGGAAAGCTGTCGAGAACACTGAAACCACTGTGTTCCAAGTAGGCAATGGTGCTGATTTATTCAATGGCTCTATCACTTGAGATCACAAAAAATACAGTCAAAACTCATCTGTCTTCCTCAATGATAAAACATGAAGCAGTTCAAAATAAGGCAATAGAGAGTGGTAGGGTCTGTGGTGAACTAAAGACAGTGTCCCCGTCTATAAACAATTTATTTATCTGTTTATTTGTATACTTATATATACAAACCTAAATGCAGAGACACACATCAATTGTTTTGACCAGAAGATGTCTGTAAGCCAGATTCAACAGACTTGCAACAAAAGTAAGCAGCAAAGTCATCAAAAACAAGAGGTAAAAACAGGAGTATCTGTTATAAAGACATCCATGCTTTTTAAAAACTGGCTTGTTAAAATGTAGAGAGAGCGATAAGATCTTTCAGGTTGTGATGTGCAATTAATGATAAAAGAAAAAATGCTGACATTTTCCTCAGAGAAATTTTTAAAACTCCAAGAAAATATGAGGAAAAAAATGAATACAAAAATGTCATTTTGTAACTTGATTGAGAAGCAAATGTGTCATAGATTTGAATCTAAACACATTTTTTCATTAGGAATAATTTTTGAATGTACCAAAACAGTATTATAAAATTATTCTAAAGTTTTTATGTGACTTTTCTTGAAGTTACTGTAAGAACAATTACATGGTGAAACAAGTATGTCTGTGTGTATGTGTGTGTGTGCGTTTGCACACACACCTGTATGTGTATATATTGTGCAATTCTAAGGAAAAATTTAAAGGCATTAAAAGCTATTATTTTTATCCCTCAAGAATTATTTGCTAGCTTACAGAATTAAATTGATAATAAAATCTTTGTAAAGTTGTAGGTATGGTATTTTTTTGAAATAGTCCATATTAAAATTTATAATAAGAGCTACTTTTCTGAGTAATTCTTATAAGCCAAATCATTTCTGTAAGTTTTAGCAAATTAAACTTTTGGCATTATCCTATTTCACAAATGATGAAAGTGAGCTTTTGACAAGATAAGAAACATTTCAAAAATCCTAAGTAGGAGAAATGGTTTTGAATTTAAAACTTGGTTTTCTTGATTTCTAAGTGCACTCTCTTTACCTGTTCTGACTACTTTAAAATATTTTTGTTTGTTATTCACCACATTAGCTGATTTTTGTGGTGAACTTTTCTTTTTTTCCCTAGGTTGAACTAAACAAGTCATCATTAGTTCAAACAATAAGGATCTTTTTTTGGTTGTGTGTATTGTATTCTAGATCTAATTAACTGAACTTGATTTGACTCAGTTTCTTGCCATATTTGATCATCATTTAACCTTTGTAGAGTTCCTGTATTGCTGAAATAATTAAAATAGAAATAAATAAGTTTGAAAACTTGAAAACAATGTTTAGTGATAGGGTTATATGAAGACTGTTGAGAAATGGAAAGATTGCTTTCTCTAGGCTCAAATAGGTCAGATTCAGTGCAAATGACCTCATCTCATTTGTGTGTATCCAAAGCACAAATCTTAAGACAAATTTATTTGTGCTAATTTTACAGTCAGTTCAGAATGTTAGAACCAGTTGCCCCTCTCTGATTACTTTCATATTTAGAATTCATATTTTGTGCAGATAAAAGGAAATCATTTTCTTTTTTCCAGTACTCTGAACATAATCACCCCAGGGTCTATTCCTTTTTATAAGATGGCTGCTGATTTTGGTGTTTAAAAGCGAAAGATGGGTCCTTCAACTTACTGGTGAATGGTTTTTGCTGCTGCTGAAAATTATACCTCAAGAGCTTTTTGAGATGTATTTTTCCAAATGAAAATTAGCCTTATTGGGCAATTGTGACCTTCTCCCTCAGAAGAATTGGCTGTCAAAGAGAAAAAGGGTATATTCAGGTTCACAAAATATCAAAGTTTTGAAGTCCCCTAGGAGTTTATGAATTTTGAATACAAGTAATATCACCTAATTTATGAGAGAATGACTTTGCATATAAATTGATATTACGGTTTTGAGTAAACAAACATCCTTGAGTTATGTTAACTTTTCTATTTTTCTTACACTCATTTAGTCAAGAGATGACTAGCTCCATTCCCACTCCCTAGCCCCAAAACAGAAATGTTCAAAATGAACACTATGACCTTGATCACAGCAGACCAAAAGCAATTACTGAATGATGATAATTCCTTTCCTTTTCTGCTAATTATCTCAGAGCTTTAAAAATTGTCTCAATCTGTCTTCCAACACTTTCTGGGTGAGGAGTTAGAAATTTAAGAAAAAAAAATCCTCCAAAATCTCTTGATGACTATCCTCAAGAAACTATTCTTAATTTCTAAGGTATTACAACAGATGTAAACACTATATTTTCCACAAGTAATAATCTCATAATTTCAGAATGAACATTTTAAAAAATAATCACAACCCAATTGGATTACACCTCTCTCTCTTTGGTGGGTCAATATAATTTAAATACAATGAAAGAATCAGTTCAGTTCAGTTCAGTTCAGTCACTCAGTCGTGTCCGACTCTTTGCGACCCCATGAATCGCAGCATGCCAGGCCTCCCTGTCCATCATCAAGTGAGTTCAATTCTCACATTAAAAACCACCTTCTGGTGGCCACTCAAGTGTGGAATTTCCTGATTAGTCTGATTTGCCAAAGAGCTCCAATCTTAGTTTCCCCCTAGGAAAAAAAGCAAAATGGACAGTACATAACTTCATTATATTTATTATTTCCATAATCTTATACTGGAAGACTATGTGAACTTAGAGATTTGAGTTTGATCTATTTGTTAATACATGATAATGTATGTTCTAGAGAAGGAAATGGGAACTCACTCCAGTATTCTTGCCTGGAAAATTCCACAGACAGAGGAGTCTGGTGGCCTACAATCCGTGGGGTTGCAAAGAGTCACCCACGACTGAGCGACTGAATGTAAGTGTGTTCAGTCACTCAGTCGTGCCTGACTTTTTGTGGCTCAGAGGTGGGTTCTTCACCACTAGGGCCACCTAGGAAGCTCTCCCTAATGTATACCACAAGAATAATCATTGTTTTTTTACCTAAAATATAAAAAGTGAGTAATCTTGCATTAATGAACTAAGTAAAACAGAATAAAACTTTTCTCTGAGCAACATTTAAATCAATAAGTTAATACACCCTTGGAAGTGAGTAAGTTGATGTTTGTTAGTTATTATAATAAGTATCCATGTGTAAGCTATGGAAATACTATTTATACTTTATAAATGTTGATTTATAAACCATTTGGAGAAAGGAAGTGTTCATTTTTTATGTATTTATCAATGATAGAGCCAGAGTAGCATTTTAGACATTTCAGAAATCGTTTTCCACTTGAATGGTAATGGTAGTGGGTGAAATTCTTGATTACATTTTCCTGCTTTCAGGCACTGTGTGCTGTATTTATCTTTTGATGCATAGAAACGTAACTGCACCACAGCTTCTACTCGCCAATCATTTTTGTGACCTGTAATGCAGTAATACATTTTAATATGAAGGAAGGAAAGGAATTGAGGTCAATATTTCACATGCCTGCATGATTCAGCAATTCCTTTGAAAAAGGTGGCATGAATAAAAATGTAATTTGAGAAGCTAGTGAACAAAACAGCAAAAGGAAGAAGGAAAGGATTCAAGAAATAGTATTAGAAATGACCCATAGTGAAAGAAAGCAAAGTTAAAGTTGAATCTGAGCAGGGACAGAGGTTAATTTAGTCATGGTTAAAGACCTTTAATTTCTGGGAACTCTTCTCATGTCATATATCTGAATATTGTCATCAATTTATGAAAGTAGATCTATATATAGCTAGATAGAAAGACAGATAGATAGACAGACAGACAGATATATATTCAAATGCTTAACCAATATTTTTAAGATCCTATTATGCATAAGACATTATTCTAAGCCCTGGAGATATAGTAGATTAAATCACTGAGTAATTAAAATAGATGAACAATAAAAACCTGAAGACATGAAGAGGAAATGAGTGATAACTTTTCCAAGGGTACCCACTTAACCTAGACAAAAAATTTTAAAGCACTGTTCAGATATAGGGAGTGATTTAGGTATATAACTTTTTTACTATTTAATATCTACTTGCTCTTTCAGTTAGAGGTATAAATACCATAATAAAAGTTTCCATTTTAATAATTCATCTGTACTGGATTCTACAAAAAATTATCGTCTCTCACCTATTGTTCTCTGGAGAACATTGTTTCTTTTATACCATAAACAGAGAATTGCTTCTTCATTGCTAGAACTCAAAGGAAAAGAAACTGGTCTTTCTAAGGTCATGGTTAAATAATAGTCAAAGAGAAAATATTAGCTAAAAAAACTTGCTGCCCTTTGTAAAAAGTTTTTCAACTTTACAAAGTTTCTTTTTAAAAAATTCTTTTAACTACCAGCTAAATCTGGAACATATTTTAAAGAAGTCTAAGAATTTCCAATTGCTGAAAGTATGGAAGGTCCAAAGAAGTCTTTCTAAGTCTTCTTTATGCTAACAGATAAACTCAATTATGTTTGGTTATTTAAAAAGCTTTTTTAAAAAAATCTTTAACAAGATTCAACAAGAAGAAAGAACTCAATTAGAGTTTCATCTCTGATTTAAGTATCAACCCCCACCCCCTAAAAAAAAAATCTGTGCTAGGCCTTTCTGACTTATCAGTGACTGATTCATGCCAATAAAGGATGATTTACATACATTTCTGAAATGCTTTAATTTTATAAATTTTTAATTTATACAACCAATCACATACAGGCAATGCTTTTCCAGAATAAAACTTGTAACTCAGAGATAAGATCTCCAGTGTTCTGGGTACAATTTAACAATCAGCTCTCAGGGAAGGGGTGCTAATTTTTGATGTTTGCTGACTTATAAGGGGTTAAAACTCCTACCATAGCTAACTTCAAGCCACCAACTTGACATCAGTGGGCATGGACTTGGGTAGAGACGTTCACACTCTACTTCACCAGCCAGGAGGAGCTTAATTCAACACATCATGGATGGTTTGATTAAAGACAAATTGCTGTCAATTGCATAATATCATTTTAGGTACCACTAAGCAGGAAGTTAGGCTTCCCTGATAGCTCAGTGGTAAAGAATCCTCTGGCCAATACAGGAGATGCAGGTTCAATCCCTGGACTGGAAAGACGCCCTTGAGAAGGAAATGGCAACTCACTCCAGTATTCTTGCCTGGGAAATACCATGGACAGAGGAGCTTGGCAGACTACAATTCATGGCATCTCACTCAAAAGAGTCAGACATGACTTTAACGACTATAATTCTGGCAATTAAATTATGATAAAATGTTTTAGTATCAGTCAGTGGGTTGATTGGTTTTATTTTGTGTTTATTCAAAAGGCTCTTTCAAAGATTCTCTGCCCTAGAAAGGTTCCCTATCCTCTATCCAACTTGAGAAAATAGGAGAAAGAAAGGTATAGAGAGGACAGAGAGACAGAACACAGAGTTCTGGATGGATGAGGAGCCATAGCCAATAGATACCAAAACTAGGTTGTGGCTCAGAGAAGTTGGAGTTGCCTTGCAATGTTCTATTCTGGTGTAAAAGTCATTCTAAGAAGGCTAAGAGGAGAGTAAAAATGCTGGCTTAAAACTCAAAATTCAAAATTCAAAGATTATGGCACTCGGTCCCATCACTTCATGGCAGATAGATGGGGAAAACAGTGGAAACAGTGACAAACTTTATTTTCTTGGGCTCCAAAATCACTGCAGATGGTGACTGCAGTCATGAAATTAAAAGACACTTGCTTCTTGGAAGAAAAGCATTGATCAACCTAGACAGCATATTAAAAAAACCGCCACATTACTTTGCCAACAAAGGCCCATCTAGTCAAAGCTATGGTTTTTCCAGTAGTTATTAATGGACGTGAGAGTTGGGCTAGAAAAAAAGCTGAGTGCTGAAGAACTGATGCATTTGAACTGTAGTGTTGAAGAAGACTCTTGAGAGTCCCTTGGACTATAAGGAGATCAAACCAATCCATCCTAAAGGAAATCAGCCCTGAATAGTCATTGGAAGGACTGATGCTGAAGCTGAAGCTCTAATACTTTGGCCACCTGATGTGAAGAACTGACTCTTTAGGAAAGACCTTGATGCTGGGAAAGACTGAAGGCAGGAGGAGAAGGGGAAAACAGTGGATGAAATAGTTTGATGGCATCAGTGACTTGATGGACATGAATTTGAGCAAGCTCCAGGAGTTGGTGATGGACAGGGAAGCCTGGCTTGCTACAGTCCATGTATGCAAAGAGTCAGACACGACTGAGTGACTGAACTGAAGAAGATTTAAGTGCCTGCTTGACACAGAGAGATTGGTACAAAAGGACCACGTATATATGGCTCTAGGCCAGAGAGGTCTGCAGTGCAGAAGGGCTAAAATCTGACCCCTACAACCACTGGGCTTCTCCTGTGATGAAGGCAGCATCAGAAGCAGCAGGAATCATATGCAAACCTCCCATAAGACACCAAATCATGATTTCAGGGCTCTTAACCCCTCTCTGCAAAAAAAAAAAAAAAAGAAAGAAAGAAAGAAACCTAAAAGCAAAAGATGTGGTATATTAAATTCACTAATAATGAAAGCTAAAAGTTCTAGAAAACACAACATGTGCAAAAGTCTGCAAAGCTCTAAACCTGAGCATTAAAAGTAAGCTTTAGAGGAAATTCCCTGGCAGTCCAGTGGTTAGGACTCAGCCCTTTCATAGCAGAGGACACAGGCTTGATCTCTGGTCAGGGAATTTTTGACCAAGCTGAGGCATGGTCAAAACAAAACAAGGTAGGCTTTGGAGACTTCCAGTCTCTAGTTTGGCTCACAAGGAGCTGGGACATGTTCACTCCAATCTCCACCACAAGAAAAAAGCTCAACTAGAAATCAACCACCCTCTTCTGGGGTTTATCAGAGAACTGTCACAGGACAAACTGTTGCCCATACTCCCCACCCCCAAATTGGAGAAACAGGTGATCAAGAGATATACAATTTACAGAGCAAAGCTTCCACTGAAACCAATACTCAGGCAGGAAAACCTCAACTATAATTGACAAATTACTAGAAGCTTCCCTGGGTCCAGAAGATCCCCTGGAGAAGGGCATGACAACCCACTCCAGGGTTCTTACCCAGAGAATCCCATGGACAAAGGAGCCTGATGGGCTACATGGGTTGCAAAGAGTGGGACGTGACTGAGCAACTAACACACAGTGTGGACAAGACTGAGTTAAAAACTCCAGGGGGTCCTAGTCTTAGAGGAGACCTCTATTTTTGCAAGTTACCTCCGAGAGTCCTAGCAGGAAGAAAACAGGAGGAGGAAAGATATGGTAGGCAGGGAAAGAAGAGGAGGAAAGGATGGCAGGAGGAAAGGCAGAAAAAACAGGAGGGGAAAAAATTAATGGGCATAAAAATAAATCTGCTTCTGGTTCTAAAAACTGTTTTAAAATTTTAGATCAAAGCTATTCAGGGCTTTGAAATGAGAGCATAACTTTTTAAGATGACAGCATTCAAGCAACCAGCACATTTGTTTAGCTAAGTTTTCACGTGATGAGCAACATAACTTGCCTTTTGTACAATATCCCTCCTGTCTGTTCAAAAGAAATGATCATGAAAAGGAAAAAAATAGGGCACATTTCTTTCCTTTATTTCTATTGTTGCCAACCTCTGTGTGCTTCAGAATATGAAACAAAAAATGATCGCTGGGTGCATGATTTCTGTCTTCCTCACTTTTATAGCTTTGAAACTTAAATCAGCATCTAAGAGAACGAAATGACAAAAGGGAAACAGAAACACCCTCTCTGACTCTATAGTCAGAGAACTCTGGAAAGCAATTTGATCTGAAGAACATTTAGAATCTTGAAAAAGTCATCATTTACTGCCCAACACAGATATCATTATATCAATGAGTACAGGTTCACCATCAGAGCAACATAGCCTTCAGGGAAATTTTAAGAGATCTATCCGGTTATGCCCTCAAACAGTTTCAACCGTTAGACTTCAAAATCATGATGATGAATATATGAGAAAGGAAAGTATATGGCACACTGAAGAAAGAGTGCAAAATATTGCTGTCAGCATCAAACCAATAAGCAGAGACAATGAGCAGCACAGCAGTGCTCCAAGGGATTTTCACAATAGCAGATAAAAGAAGGAAGAAGCTTCTGGCGGGGGGACGTGGGGTGTGGGGTGTGGGGTGGGATCCACAGCTATTTTCTTGAAAATATTGTTTAGTTTTATCCTTATGTTTATATCTTTTGCACTTTTAATTTTTTGATATTTTTTTAAGTGCACAAAAATGTTGTAGGTTTCTTGTTTTTGCTTTTCACCCTTTTAAACAGGTCTCTCTTTTCAAAATGTTATACACCTCCAAATGTGTGTGCTCAGGCTATAGCCCTATATTCTGCCCTTTGTTAATTAGATAGACTTCAAAACAGCAAAATATAGAGATAAATATGTCACATTAGTGTTTGAATAGGCAACTACTTTCAAGTATAACATAAAATTAATTACTTCAAGTTAGCAGATAAAGCAAGTTAAAGTAATAATTTAAATGAAAGGCTAAAGTCTACAAGGCAAGAGAAGAGGAAGAAAGTGCTATGTCTTAAGAAACATTATAAAATAAAACACAATAGACTGTCGAAATCGAGTTAAATACACATAATTTATGGTCTGAATCAACCTTTTTCCAAGCACAGTTTTCTAAAACCATATTCATGAAAAATGATCAAACACTTATTAGCTACATGTGCTTCTTTCAAAGTGAAAGTGAAAGCTGCTCAGTAATTTCCAGCTCCTTGCTACCCCATGGACTATATAGCCCANTATGGTCTGAATCAACCTTTTTCCAAGCACAGTTTTCTAAAACCATATTCATGAAAAATGATCAAACACTTATTAGCTACATGTGCTTCTTTCAAAGTGAAAGTGAAAGCTGCTCAGTAATTTCCAGCTCCTTGCTACCCCATGGACTATATAGCCCATGGAATTCTCCAGGCCAGAATACTGGAGTGGGTAACCTTTCCCTTCTCCAGAGGATCTTCCCAACCCAGGGATCAAACCCACATCTCCCACATTGCAAGCAGATACTTTACTAGCTGAGCCACCAGGGAAGCCCAAGAATACTGGAGTGGGTAACCTATCTTTTCTCCAGGGGAATCTTCCTAATCCAGAAATCAAGTGGTATCTTCTGCACTGCAGGTGGATTCGTTACCAATTGAGCTATCAGAGCCTATTTTAAATAGACCAGCAGCTAAGATATGAAAAATAAAGAGCTACACCTCGCTCATAAAAAATGTGGTCCCAGTGCCGGCTGCAGGCATTGCACTGTGCAGGCATAGCATCCATCCCTGCCACTTCTGAGCTCAGAAAATGAAGAGACAAGCAGATTCACTGAATTGGATAGGGTTTTAAAACCCCGTGTATGCCTACTATGCCTCACTATCACCAGCTGCATTGTCACCATGCCAGAGGGATAAATGATTTCCAAAATCTGTAATACAAGACATAAGAAAGGAAAGTCATCTATTGCTCTCCTGGTACTATTCCCTGGCTTTTGACATCTCACATGTAGGAAAATTCTTAATATATTCTAGATTTTATAAGCATATGTGTGTGTGTGTGTGTGTGTGTGTGTGTGTGTGTGTGTGAGTACTCAGTCATGTCCAGCTCTTTGCAACTCCATGGACTATAGCCCACCAGGCTCCTCTATCCATGGCATTTACCAGGCAATAATACTGGCATGGTTGCCATTTCCTTCTCCAGGGGATCTTCCTGACCCAGGGACTGAACTCTTGTCTCTTGTGTCTCCTGCACTGGCAGGTGGGTTCTTTACCAGCCTGATTTCTTCCAAAGATTTCATGGTTATTTTTTGTCCAGTATGCAATTCTTGAGAAAGAAAAAAAAACTCTCTCCAATTAACATGGATTGCAAACAGGTGTTTTCAATATATATTTACACATACACATATTATATATGTGTATGTTATATGTTAACATATATGTGTATGTTATATGTAATATGTTAACATATTATATATGTTATATTAATATATATATTCCCAAGTGGCATTAGTGGTAAAGAACCTGCCTGCTAAGGCAGGAGATGCAAGAGACTTGGGTTCAATTCCTAGGTTGCAAAGATCCCCTGGAGAAGGAAATGGCAACTCACTCCAGTATTCTTGCCTGGAAAATCCTATAGACAGAGGAGCCTAGTGGGCTACTACAGTTCATGGGGTGACAAGACCACACACTACTGAGCATGCACACATGAACACACACACACACACACACACACACATTCTGTATGCAATCCATGTTAATTGTGTTTTTTTTTTTTTTTTTCAAGAATTCCATCCTGGACCAAAAACAACCATGACACCTTTGAAATAAACTGGGCTATTTGATTGCCACAGATGTGTAGATAGGTCAACCCTACCTAAAAATATATCACAACAAGACTGTATCTTGTTATTGACTTGGAAAAAAATCATCCTTGCTTTGTGGGAAATCTGAGTAGAAATATTTCCCCAGAGAAAGGAAAAAGCAAGTTTATTTCAGAAATGAGTTGGAAAAGATTCTCCTTCAGGGACTAAAGGGACCAAGAGATGCTGTTGGCAGAGGTAATAGGAACATGCTAAGTACTTGTTACATAGTGCTGCACTGATTAATACAGATGGCTTGCCTGTTGATACATGTGACTCTACCAATGGGCACCAACTGACCTTGAGGCCAGATCATTAGCTCCAGGATAACCCACTCAGTCCTCTGAACAGGAACAGACACCAGCACAGCCAACATTGAGGGAAAGTGGGACAGATGGACGCTGCAGATGATAAAACCACTACTTGAGGGTTTTTCACAAATCCTGGTTTCTGAACTACTTGCCTAAACTCATTTGAGGTACTTGTTACAAGGGCAGATTTCCAAGTTTCAGATAGATCTGTAGAATGAGAAAGTATGGACTTTCTTTGAGAAACTGGAAACTTGACAACACACTCTGCATGATTTTTATATTCACTAAAGTTAGGGAATCAGTGAACTTGTATGTATGGATCAACTCAATGGATGCATTTAGGGACAGTGTTTTCAGGTAAATTATCTCTGTAGAGAAGAGTGATTGGAATTACAGCCTAAGCTGATTATAACCATGTCAGAGGCAAAGGGGCAAGCAATATGTAAGTCTAAATATAAGTCTTCATATTAGAGTGAGAATGAAATTACATAGCACTCCCTGCATTTTTCAAGATAAGAGACACCTTTATAAACTCTCTACTTAATATATGTTTCCCAAATTTCTAGATAGGAGCTTAAGCCAATTAGAGTATGACCACTTACTCAGTCACAATGATATAAACAATGCATGTAACTTAAGCTCATTCCCTTTTCATTCTTCTACAAAAATTGAAAATCCATACATATCGCTATTCATTAGTAATTCTTCTACTCCTTCCTGCCACACTGGCAGACAAGAACGTTATAGTCACTGGAGATACATGCTGGGTTTTGGCAGTGGGTAATTCATTCTAGATAGAAAAAAAAATTATATAAAAGTTCTACTTTCTTTGTTCTGATTTCATAAACATCAACTAACTCCATGGTTACAAATTCAAGTTTTCTAAATTATTTCATACTTGGCAAATCTGTGTAGTAATGTAATGTAAACTATTCGTTGGTATTATTTTATAAATGAGTCGCCTGTGAGATTAGTTTGTGTTAATTCCATTACATTAGCAACTTTCAACAGCTGTTTAATCATGTTTTATTTATGTTGGTGCAAAAGTAATTCCAGTTTTGCATTGTTGAACTCTGTGGTCTGATATTGGGATATATTCTTAAATAAATGTGGTTACATTGTACATCATTTTAATGTGCATTTATAGCTTTATATTTTTTCTAATGACTTATTACTTGCAATTTATTTTATATTTACTTTATACCAGGGAAATAGTGTTAGACAAAAGTAAATTTGAGCTGTTTTCTTATTCAAGTTCAAAATGGGTCATAAAGCAGTGGAGATAACTCAAAACATCAGCAACACATTTGGCCCAGGAACTGCTAATGAACATACAGTGCAGCGGTGGTTCAAGAAATTTTGCAAAGGAGACGAGAGCCTTGAAGATGAAGAGCATAGTGGCTGGCCATTGGAAATTGACAACTACCAATTGAGAGTCATCATTGAAGTTGATTCTCTTACAACTACATGAGAAGTTTCCAAAGAATTCAGTGTTGAACATTCTATGGTGATTCATCTTTTAAGCAAACTGGAAAGGTGAAAAATCTTGGTAAGCGGGTGCCTCATGAGCTGATCACACACACACACACACAAAATGGTTGTTTTGAAATATCATCTTCTTTTATTCTATGCAACAATGAACCATTCCTCAATCTGATTGTTATGTGTGGCAAAAAGTGGATTTTATATGACAACCAGCAAAGACCAGCTCAGTGGCTGGACAGAAAAGAGACTCCAGAGCACTTCCCAAACCCAAACTTGCTCAAAGAAAGGTCATGGTCCCTGTTTGATGGGCTGCTGCCCATCTGATCCACTGCAACTTTCTGAATCTCAGCGAAACCATTGCACCTGAGAAGGATGCTCAGCAAATCAATGAGATGTACCCAAAACTGCAATGCCTGCAACCGGCACTGGACAGAAAGGGCCCAGTTCCTCCCCATGACAACACCAGATTTCATGTCACACAACTAGTGTTTCAAAAGATGAATGAGTCAGGCTATTAAATTTTGCCTCATCACCTTATTCCTGACCCCTCACCAACTGACTACACCCTCTTTGAGCATCTTGACTACTTTTTACAGGAAAAATGCTTCCACAAAGAGTAGGAGACAGAAAGTGCTTTCCAAGAGTTTGCTGAATCTCGACGCATGGATTTTTACACGACAGGAATAAAAATCTGATTTTTCACTGGCAAAAGTGTGTTGATTGTAATCGTTCTTATTTTGATTAATAAAGATGTGTTTGAGCCTAGTTATAATGATTTAAAATTCACTGTCTGAAACCAGAATTCCTTTTGCACCAACCTTAATAAATTTCTAGTCTAGTACATCACCTCCATTTGATGACTCAAAGAGTATAAGACTCTAGAATGATTTATAATATTTGCTTAGTATCTCTAGATAACATCATTACTAACTCCACTTCTTAAATGTATTACTTCTTCTATTGCTTAAGAATCTGTTAAAGGCTTCATTGGTTAAAAAAAAAAAAAAAAAAAAACCCTTGAACAGTACAAGATCAAAACAACACTGTGAAAATACTTTTGCATGGATATCTATGCTAATAATAAAAAGAACCATTTAAAGAGGTAACCACTCCTTTTTTCTCTTACCTTTACATTAGTAATGTGATAATATGTATATTGAAGTTTTGAGATGGATTACTTTATCTTACTTCTCTAGCAATAGAAAACAAAGAGTGCTTCTTAAAGAATATATGTCTCATATGTTCATATAGAGCACAATTTCCTTGTCCCTTCATGATGCACTTTAATATTTAGAATCAGGGGCTATTTTTATTTCTTCATTCATTGATTTTTTCCTCCAGCAAACATTCATTCATTCATCCAGTGAATATATTTAAGTACTTATGAGAATACCAGGCCCTGAGGATTCAATCAGCTACAGGTGAAGTCTCCCCTCTATGTTGTAATTCACAAAAGAAATAATATTGACCTTTAAAAACTAAAAACTAAAGGCTGAATGTATTCATTTCCTAATCTGAAAGCACTGGTCCACAATTTACTAGGCATCAGGCTGTGTTCTAGCTTTTATATGGGTTTTAAATGTTCAGGTCATGTAACCTAGGTATTTCCATACCTACGTCCGTCTCCTTAAAAACTGATAGATTCTGACATTTCTAGGGAAATAAGAAGATTTGATCTCCTGCATGTGTCTGGTCTCTGTTATATAATGTTGCACACCATATATAAAATATTAATATAGTACTTACATATAGTATACTTCTAAAGTGTGGTCTTTCTGATAGTTAGCTAGTGAAGATCCCTGAAGTGTACTCTCTCATTTAGGACAATTAACTGCCCTTAAAGTGTGAGCTACCTAGCCCAAAGACACAAGTCTATGTGTCAAAGTAAATAACAGACATTATAACAATGTGTCCTTATCCCTTCTACTCCTGATCTTTCCTTCCCATGTGTGAACATTGATCATATTCCAGACAAAATCCCATATCCATCTATGAGCCTTTATGTTCCACAAGCCTTACTGCTTCCCTGGGGAAGATCAACAACCTACCAACAATAGAAGTCTCTCCCCTTGTTCCTTTCCTGAACCTTAGGCCTGAAGTTTAACTCAGAACTTCAGGAAAACAGTTGTGTATGGTCAATTCTGCCCAGACATTTAGGTTGTAAGTGAAACATGGGGCTTCAAACTATGAGCAAGAGCTTCCTGATTGCATAAGTCAATAAATAACACACCTCCTATAGAAAAATATTTTTCAGAGACCACGAAGTCTAATCTCACATCAGGGACTCTAGTCTTATAGCATGGTTTGCCATGCTTTTGTAGCAAACCTTGTTGGGCTTTCTCCTGTTTATGTTAAAGTCTGGTACACCACAAAAATGGAACTCACTCTTGGTTTCTGATGCTTTGCTCACTTAATCAGTAACATCCATAAGACAGTATGAAGAAACTCAAATGAACTTTTTGGCCAACCCTATATTAACGGATAGAAATCGCCTATTTACTGAGTGTCAGACACTGTTCTAGAATCTGGATGTTCACTAATATCTAAAACATTAAAGCCATATTCTTAGAATACTTTTTTTAGCTATCAAACAAGAGACATAGACCTTAGATCATGCAATGAAGAAGTCTAAGATTTAAAGGCAAGAAAGAGGCTGAGCTTGGAAAGAGGGTACAGATAGGTGAGAGGAGCACCAGGAGAGTTTGAAGGCATACCCACAAAGGGAAGAGAATATTTCAAAGTATTTTTAATGTAAATGAAAAGTGTAGAAAGTAGAGAAATAGAAAACGCTCATTAGATTTAATGACCTAGAAATTATCAGTGACCTTGTTGAGAACTATCTGGTGATATGATGGAGTGATAGTGAATCCAGACTGAAATGTTCTGAAGAGTAAAGGAAGACAAAGAAGTAGACGTAGTGTGTAGAGACTGCACATGGGCAAGGAAGGAAGAGAGCCGGGCTATGTGGGGATGAGTAGATGACTTTGTTTTGTGGTTGGGTCTACAAGGGAAGATTTACACAGGTTTAAAAACAAATAACAGGTTTTTCTCATATGCTTTTGGAAGCAAGTGCATGCTGCTGGCATCAATTTGATTGAGGGTCTCCCTATTTATTTTACCAAAAATCTTTAATTGAACTATTTTTATTTAATAGTGGTTTCTTAGATTAAAGGAGTGAGTAGGGAAGGATCATTCCAGTAAGACAGACTCATATTTTCAAGAAGAGTAGTGGGATAAATATCCTTAAGTTCAAATGACTTATTAAATAGTGAGTTAGAGAAACAGCTATCAAACCATGAAATCAGAGAGGAGGGAATATCAATTTAAACTGGGTCAGAAAGACTTTCTCAAAGATATCTCTGTTTGAAAGACAAGTAAATGTATAACCAAAGAAGTGAAAATCACTCAGTCGTGTCTGACTCTTTGCAACCCCATGGAATATAGAGTCCATGGAATTCTCCAGGCCAGAATACTGGGGTAAGTAGCTGTTCCCTTCTCCAGGGGATCTTTCCAACCCAGGGATTGAGCCCTGATCTCCTACATTGCATATATAAATGTATAGCCAAGATATATTTGTATAGCCAAAATACAAAAAATGTATAGCCAAGATATATAAGCAATATATTGCATATATAAATGTATTGCCAAGAACAGAGCAATTCTGAGAGAAGAATAGTATGCATCAGACTTATAAGACTTCTTAATATATTGTATATTCAGAAACCAGAGGTATGTGGATTCAACTCATGCAAAAATCCCTTTACCTGGTGTGGAGGAAGGAAAGTTTTGGAAGGAAAAGAAACAAAACTCTGTAAATTCAGGCTTTTGTGGCATAAGCCACAGAATTTGACCTCTATCTTGAAAAATCTGGGAATTCATTGAGGTATTCCAGAAGAATGATACCATCATCATCATATCCATAAAAATTAATTTACAATCATCATTTTTTTTTTCTTTTTTGGCCACACCACACAGCATGCAAGATCTTAGTTCCCTGACCAGGGATCAAACCCACAACCCTAGGAGGGGAAGCATGGAGTCTTAACCTCTAGACCACCAGGGAAGTCCCAAAGGTTAATTTATATCGAGGCCTTATACTGTACCATGGGCAGTGGCAGCAGCCAGCACACTAGGCACAGGTGGCGGGGGCGGCCGGCGCACTAACCATGGCCGAGAGCTACCCCACGTCCAAGGTTGGGGCAGTGGCCTAGAGTGCCAGGCTGTGACAGCACAGGAACGGCCAAGAGGAGCCACCCCACATCTGAGGCCAGGGATGGCGGCCGGGAGGAACTACCCCATGTCCGAGGTCAAGGGTGATGGGCCGGGAAGAGCTACCCTGCGTCTGAGGCCAGGGGCGGTGGCCAGGAGGAGCAACCCCACACCAGAGGCCAGGGTGGCAACCGGGAGGCGCAACCCCACGTCCAAGGAGTGGTGGCTGTGCGGGGCGCAGGAGGACCTAGAGGAGCCACCCCACATTGAAGGTCAGGAAGGGCGGCTGGAGGAGATACCCCTCATACAAGGTAAGGAGCAGTGGCTATGCTTTTCTGGAGCAGCCGTGAAGAGATACTGCATGCCCAAGGTAAGAGAAACCCAAATAAGATGGTAGATGTTGCAAGAGGGCATCAGAGGGCAGACACACTGAAACAATTATCACAGAAAACTAGTCAGTCTAATCACACTAGGAATACAGCCTTGTCTAACTCAATGAAACTAAGCCATGCCCATGGGGCAACCCAAGATGGGTGGGTCATGGTGGAGAGGTCTGATAGAATGTGGTCCACTGGAGAAGGGAATGGCAAGCCACTTCAGTATTCTTGCCTTGAGAACCCCATGAACAGTATGAAAAGGCAAAATGATAGGATACTGAAAGAGGAACTCCCCAAGTCAGTAGGTCCCCAATATGCTACTGGAGATCAGTGGAGAAATAACTCCAGAAAGAATGAAGGGATGGAGCCAAAGCAAAAACAATACCCAGCTGTGGATGTGACTGGTGACAGAAGCAAGGTCCAATGCAGTAAAGAGCAATATTGCATAAGAATCTGAAATGTCAGGCCCATGAATGAAGGCAAAGTGGAAGTGGTCAAACAGGAGATGGCAACAGTGAACGTTGACTTTCTAGGAATCAGTAAATTAAATGGTCTGGAATGGGTAAATTTAACTCAGAAGACCATCATATCTACTACTGCGGGCAGGAATCCCTCAGAAGAAATGGAGTAGCCATCATGGTCAACAAAAGAGTACAAAATGCAGTACTTGGATGCAATCTCAAAAACAACAGAATGATCTCTGTTCATTTCCAAAGCAAACCATTCAATATCACGGTAATCCAAGTCTNGGAGTTGGTGATGGACAGGGAAGCCTGGCGTGCTGCGATTCATGGGGTCACAAAGAGTCGGACATGACTCAGCGACTGAACTGAGCTGATGCACACTTTCAAGCACTGTACATGCAGTATCTCATCTAATTCTTGTAACCACTCACAGAGAAAGTATGAATTTTATCCCCAAGTTATACTTCTGGAAATGAGTCTATTACTTACAGCATTCATGCTTAGAACTGAATGCCAGAGTCTTCACCAATACTGCCCCTAAGAGCCGACCATCTTAGCCTCACGTTCTCTCATAGGTGGGATCTGTGGGGCCCTGCCTCCTTCTTTACATTGCTCGTTTCTGCAGCAAAGCCTCATAAGTGAGCTTTCAGTTTCTGGATTGTATTCTTGTTTTCAAATTACTGCCAGAGGCAGTCCATTCCCTGTCTTAGCACGGATTCAAAATGAGGGACACTCTCCAAACAGAGGGTAGGTTTATTAGAATAGTCTAAGAATCTAAGAGCCCACACTATATATGGCAAATAGCCTCTACTCCTGCTGCTGCTGCTGCTGCTGCTGCTGCTAAGTCACTTCAGTAGTGTCTGACTCTGTGCGACCCCACATACGGCAGCCCACCAGCCTCTCTCATCCCTGGGATTCTCCAGGCAAGAACACTGGAGTGAGTTGCCATTTCCTTCTCCAAAATAGCCTCTAAACCCTCCAAATCCAGCACTCAAACATAAGACAAAATTTGACACTCTTAATTACTTTTTTCATAAAAGAGTGAACTAGTACAGAATATGGCAAACTATGGAAAATTGTTGCTGTTATTGTTGGTAAGCCATGCTCGATTCTTTGTGACCCTATGGACTTTTGCTCACCAGGCTTTGCTGCCCATGGGATTTTCCAGGCAGGCAAACTGGAGTGAGTTGCCATTTCCTTCTCCAGGGGAACTTCCTGATCCAAGAATCTAACCCGGGTCTCCTGCGCATCTCCTACACTGCAGGAAGATTCTTTTACTGCTGAACCACAAGGCTAGCCTGAAATAGTATTAAAAAAAAATGTATATTTGGAGTCACATGATCCAAGATGAGATCCTAGTTTTGCCATGTTTAGAAACTGTGATTTCTAAAAATCACTTGAAGTTTTAAGACTTAACTTCGTCTTTTGTAAAATAATTTAATGATGACATGTGGACTAGATATCATACCTAGATAGAGCAGGGGGGGAAAGAGTGCTGATTTTTAAAAGGCAACAGTTCCTACATTCTAGGACCTAAGCTAAAATTTGGATTGCATAAGCTTTTTATCTGAATATTTAGAGATACATTGATAAGGCCAGGACTTAGCTAATGTTTCTTTTATAAAACATGAATATAGAAAGTAATCCATATGTGTAAGACTGGATTGGAAGAATTCTATTTAAGGGGTGGGAGAGAAGAATTACTAAGGAATATGAGGAAGTTTGGAAAGCAGTGAATATGTTCATTATTTGATGTGTTGTTGTTTTCATAGGTATATACATAAGTCAAGTGCTAAGTTCTAAGTTGCTTCAGTCAAGTCTGACTCTATGAGCCCTTGGACTGCAGCCTGCCAGGATCCTCTGTCTGTTGGATTCTCCAGGCAAGAATACCAGAGTGAGTTGCCATTTCCTTCTCCAAGGGATCTTCCCAACCCAGGGATCCAACCCAAATCTCTTTTGTCTCTTGCATTGGCAGGCAGGTTCTTTACCATTAACGCCACCTGAAAAGTCCATACATAAGTCAAAATTCATCCAATTATACACTTTACATATGTGTGGTTAATTGTTTACAAAGTGGATGAGATAATAAATTACACTTTTAAAAAATCCTGTTGAACAAAAGGTATGATAATCTTTTCGTTTGAAACAATAATTATGATATCTTTCTTGTTAACTTCTGCTAGTGCCTTAGAAAGGTTTCGCTGAATGTGCCAAGCTTAAGAGGTAAATTTTTATCTTATTTGAAGCCAAGGGGTCTCAGATTTGCAGAACAGGGAGAAAGCTGAGGGGGGTCACTCTAAGAATGTCACAATAGAACACTTAGGAACCAGTTAAGTTTTCCTTTTCCGCTTTATAATTAATTCCATTTTGTTATCTTAAAGATTTACTGAAGTCTGTTTGTTGCACAGCCTCGCCTTACTGTGACTGAAGAGAAAGACCTGACCTTCAGGACGGAGCAGATCACGGAAACAGGATTACATCTGAGAGGAGCAGTTCCCAGATCCTCAGGGGAGCCAAGTGACAAAACCAAAGGAGTTTAGTGAAGGAACAGGAAATACGCCACAGCAAGGAAACGATAGAAACTTGTCAGAACTCTCCAGAAATAACCAAGGGGGAGTTGGACCTGTGCTCGTGAGAGATGGAGCTGTAGCTGACACCGTTGGTGCCCTCTGAGTCCCCTGGGACTGGTGGACAATGCCTGCAGTCACCTCCCAGGTTCAGGAGCACTTTGCAGTTGACTGCTCCTATCCGCCCCTCTTAGACCCCGGGCTCTTGCCCTTGTGCGGAACCGGAAGTGCCCGAAGCTCCGTGAATTTCCGCCTGGAGCCCAGCCAGGACCCATAACAATGACTGACTAGCCTGAGAAACTCAGAAGCTTGTCTCTTCTGCCTCTAGTCTGGATAATCCCAGGATGTTATTACATTACAGAGCTCCTTAAGAATTTAAGGCTGAGTTTTGGTTTCCACAGAAATCACACACCTGTTTGTCTGTTTCTTCCCTCTCGGCTTCTCCTGCTTTCTCCCGGGGAGACTTAACAAATCACTTGCAACTGAATCCTTGCCTCGGGGACTGCTTTTGGGAGGGCTAACAGAAGACCAGGCTCTGCTAGATGTGATCCTTGATACCCATTCGAAGAGCGAAGGAACGTTAGACCCCATTCACCAGAGAATTTAGGGACCTTGGGTTTAATTACATAAAGCCTAACAGACAGTTGACAATTGCTAATGGCATCTCCTGGCACACTCCCCTCACCTCCAAGTTTCCGTGTGGATTCTGAAATTAATTAAGTCCTTGTTCTCCCTCAATACAAGGTTCATAATTTGGGGACTGACTGACTGTTTTATGGGAATAAAAAGAGACTATATCAGCAAAAGCCTTTTTTCTTAAGTGCTGCTTTTTAAAAGGGCTTCCCAGGTGGCGCTAGTGGTAAAGAATCCATCTGCCAATGCAGGAAAGGTGAGAGATGTGGGTAAAACTACAAACATAGACAGGTAAAAATATTTAAATCATATATAAATAGATTTCAGATGTGACTTAATATTTCATAAATAAAAATTTGGAGAACTGTTTCAAAATAAATTAAAAATTCAAAACAATTTGCTGTATATTACTTGTATTTTTAATTATAAATGTCTTTCTTTGCATGATGACTATCTGAACAACTAGACTCAAAGTTCTTGTTATTTTAAGGAAAGCAAATAATGATGTTTGCCAAGTTAAAAGACACAACATATTATATATCAGCTTACACAAAATATAAACTTTTTATTTTCTTCCTTCCTGCCAATAAAATGATCACCTCTTGTATTAATCATGTTTGAATATATGTAAGTAGTAATTATGTGTGTAGTCCTTACTGTTTTTTACAAGTATGTTTTTATTAACTACTTTGCAAAGCTGAGCATGAAATTAGTATCCTTAATATATCCACTCCCTTCCTTCTCCTTCCTCTCTTTTCTGTTGTTAGCCGTGGCACTAAAAGCCTTTTAAATATAAATTCTTTGTATGATACAATATTTTTCTTTTTAATACACTGGTTTATTATTACTCATTATCAATCCAATTATTGACAGGAATGGAGATTTCATTTAAACCGGATTGTTACCCATTGTTTTGTATGGATCGGTCTGTACCACAAATATTTTTGTTATCAGATTATGACAAAATACAGTTCTCTCTTGTGAGTTTTCATCATCCTGGAAAAACAGACATGACTAAAAGCCCTCAAGTTGAAAATAAAAAGAATTTAGTATGTTTGTAAATGTTATAGTTAATAATTAACAAACCCACAAGTGTATCTTACATTTTGAAATTGGTTTCCAAGGCACATGAGGATTACCTTGGAGTGCCTCTATTTTCTTTTTTTTTTAGGACAGAGTAAGAAAAAAAGGCATCTGTATCTCTACATGTGATATTAAATATTTTAATACCACTACCTGTGATATAAAGTTCTTATTATCCCAGGCCATGGCATTTAATTCTGCTGGCCAATTGCACTACCATAGGAGTTCATTTGCTGGCTTTAGCTGCTGTTCATGCTGTTCCTAGAAATAACATTTCCTGTACTGCCAAAATAGCACATGGCCCAGTGATGGATAAGATGGACTTCACAGTTAAGCCATCTGTTTGCTGGCTTCTCTGATTTCTCTGTTTCTCCCTCTGCTCTGCTGCACAACTTAAGGATGGCTGCCATTTAGAAGGGAGATCAGACCAGTAGACTACTCTCTACCACATTTTCTGGATTATTTTAACTAATAACTTCCCAGGCTGAAAGGTAAAGTGTTGCACATGGTATCCTTTGCTGGGTCATTAATGCCTGAAGATGTTAAATATGTCTAAACAAGTTGATACTCACAGAAAAACACCAGGCAGGGAATTGAAATGAAGATTCTTATTGTGAAACAAAAACTACTGAATCTCTTAGATTCCAGTTCTACTGATGAAGTATCTGTCTGCCTCGTCAGAATAGTTTCAAACCAGCAATGAGGTGGAAGAAATAGCTAGAAAAATAACTCCTTTTATTTTCTTAATCCAACTTTTTTCTTTTTTGTACTACACCAAACAAACAAAAAAAAAAAACCACCACTAGAAAACATGTTTACTTTGTTATAGTGACTTTCTGAGGCTTAGCAATATGATGCCTGAAGATTGAATTTAATAGATTTCATCATTTTCTCTCATGAAGTGGAATTACTTAACTGATTGATTATCTTCTTTTTCTCTTTTTAATACATTTTTCTAACCCACTGACCTGTTCCCTGAGTGTTTCATGGCAAAGTTTGGTAGCCATTGACGCATTCAAGAGCAGTACCTATCAATCCATTGGAATTCAGTAATTTAGGCCTATGATTATGTATTGATTTAGAGATTAAAGTAGAATCACCACTTTATCTTAGAATTTTTCCTATTGGCAAAGGAAAGTTCATGGGCTTTGGAAAAGTACTTTAGCTTTAGTTATTATTTGAAAAATTCAAGAATATTTTGAAAATGTTTATTTACCCCAAGGAGAATAGAACAAGTATTTTTTATTATATAGAATAAAAAATATTCCTATACTCAGAAATAATAGACTTAATTCAATCAAGACAAAAATCAATATTAATGGCATCACTTTACAGAATATATGTAGGTAGCTCAGCTGGTAAAGAATCTGCCTGCAATGCAGGAGACCCTGGTTTGGTTCCTGAGTAGGGAAGATCTACTAGAGAAGGGATAGGCTATCTATTCCAGTATTCTTGGGCTTCCCTGGTGGCTCAGCTGGTAAATAATCCACCTGCAATGCAGGAGACCTGGGCTGGATCCATGGGTTGGGAAGATTCCTTGGAAGAGAGAACAGCTACGCACTCTAGTATTCTGGCCTGGAGAATTCCATGGACTGTATTGTCCATAGTGTCGCAAAGAGTCAGATATAGATGTCTCCCATTAAAGTACCCAGACACAGTCAAGCAATAAAAATAGAATTGTTCTCCATTCAAAATGCAAGTTATAAATAGGAGAGAATTTTTAAATATTAACCTGGACTTACCATAACATATAGTCTAACTTTCTTCTATAACTCAAAAACCGTATATATGATTTTTTTTAATTTTCTGCCCCACATAGGCAGTAAGTCTTATTATTCACTTTCAGAGAGCAATTCTGTTCTGTGGAGTCTCTAAGATACATTTTGCACCCTGAAACTAAAAGAACTAAAAGCTGGGGAAAGAATAACCTTGTTATATTTGGTTAAGGTAAGATTATTCTCTGATTATACATCATTTACTTTTGATTAGCCATGGTTGTCCTTATATTTAGGACAGAAGACCTGTATGAGATAGAATAATATGTAATAATGAAGAACAGACATTTGTACAACACTTGTAAGAACATTTTTCCCTAAACAGTTCAAGTACTATTGTTTTGACTGTTGACTATCAAAAAATACCATTAACTTGTATTTACAAATTCATGGATGAGTTAAAAAAAAAAAATGTTGACCTGGAGAAGCCAGACACAACAGAGGATATGCTCTATGATTCTATTTTTATAGTTTAAAATCAGGAAGACTTTTCTAGTATTTGTTATTATGATAGGGCTCACCCTTGGACAGGGACTGTGACGAGAAGGGACCCTAACAAGGATGTCTAGGGTCCTGGTAGTAACCTATTTTCTGATATGATTGTAAGAGTGCATTCACTTTGTGAAGATTCATAGAACTGTGTATTTACAATGTGTGCCATTTTCAGAAAAAGGAGAGATAAAAGCAAAAGCCAAATATTCTAAAAGCTTTTGTTAAATTAATATTGCAAGTCTTTAAAAGGAAATCATACTAAACTTACAGTTTTAATAATTTAGCACACATATGACCAAGTTTTATTACCTAAAATCCTAAAAGGAAAAATAGGAAATAAAAATTGCTCAGGCTTGTACTCATAAAAATCCACAAAGCAATAAATACGGAGAGTCAAGTATTTTGAGAGAAAAAAACACACTCCATGTTTCCCATGGAATGTGTGCAATGAACTTTTCCAGAGACAACTGAAAGTTTTGTAAGTACCGAAACTGTAAATTATACAGAGTCAAATTTGTTTTATAATTTGTAGAGTACTATGGGAAGGATAATTGAATACTCTCAAAAGGTTTACAAATTCTCTAAATATTTCAGTTTTCTAAGGAAACTAATTGCTTAAGATACCACTGAGCCTGAAAATCTCTTGGGTTACAATAAAAGGATCCAAGTTACAAATACACAAATGCTGTTCACTGTAAGTGAACCGAGTGTACTTATAAATGTCTGAATGACTGAAAGTTTAATTTTGCATATATATATATATATATTTGATCTCATGTTGACTAATAATATGTCAGGTGAGGTAATTATTAATATTATAGGAAAAACTGAGCTATAATATAATCCTCAAAGAACAAATGCTACTTGTTTGTGATCACTGGTGTTANAGTGTACTTATAAATGTCTGAATGACTGAAAGTTTAATTTTGCATATATATATATATATATTTGATCTCATGTTGACTAATAATATGTCAGGTGAGGTAATTATTAATATTATAGGAAAAACTGAGCTATAATATAATCCTCAAAGAACAAATGCTACTTGTTTGTGATCACTGGTGTTAATTTTTTTAGAAGTGTTTATTTCAAAGCTAGAAGGGATTTGAATGACCCATCTTTTTTTTTTTTTTTTCTTCCACAACTGTAGAGCCTCAAACCTGAAAGTTCATGCATTAGGTAAATACAAAATCACATGTTTAACTCAGATCTCCTAATAACTTGTCCAATAAATTCATATGCTCCCAAAGAGAAATGTTTTAGATACTGAAATGAATTTATGTTATGTTATGACTTCTCAGAGACATTACTTTGCCAACAAAGGTACCTCTAGTTAAGGCTATGGTTTTTCCAATGATCATGTATGGATGTGAGAGTTGGACTGTGAAGAAAGCTGAGCACAGAAGAATTGATGCTTTTGAACTGTGGTGTTGGAGAAGACTCTTGAGAGTCCCTTGGACTGCAAGGAGATCCAACCAGTCCATTCTGAAGGAGATCAATCCTGGGATTTCTTTGGAAGGAATGATGCTAAAACTGAAACTCCAGTACTTTGGCCACCTCATGGGAAGAGTTGACTCATTGGAAATGACTGATGCTGGGAGGGATTGAGGGCAGGAGGAGAAGGGGACGACAGAGGATGAGATGGCTGGATGGCATCACCGACTTGATGGATATGAGTTTGAGTGAACTCTGGGAGCTGGTGATGGACATGGAAGCCTGGAGTGCTGTAATTCATGGGATTGCAAAGAGCTGGACACAACTGAGCAACTGAACTGAACTGAACTGATGACTTCTCTGCTATTTATATTCTAACTGAGGGAGTTTAAAGGTTTGGGGGTTTGGTTTTTCATTTTTTAGTTTACATAAATTCCTATTTGGCAGCCCAGTGTGGACTGGCATGGGATAGCTGTTCATCCAGCAGTGTTAGGCAGCCCCCTATGGTCCTCTCTGAATCACTAGAACAACTTTTTAGCACACAGCTTGAAAACAAATTCATTCTAAAAGTTATTGCTGGCATTCTAGTATTCTAAGGAAATAACCTGATTCACAGTTATAACGAAACTCTTCTAAAGCAGAGTCAAAAACAAGAAAGTGATTCACTAAACAGGATTTGGTGTCCAAGAGTATGAATCTGTCTCCATGGAAACAAATTATTTTACATGAGAATCGAATATTTGTCCATGGGCAGAAAATGTTGTTTGTTTCAAGACAACTGGAAATACTAATTATATTTTTAACTGTATTAAAGATATCTGTCTTTCTTCTAAGAGTAGATCCTATGCTTTCTAAGTACCTAATGGCCTCCTAGTAAAACCAGATATCATAGCAAGGACACAGTGCAGTTATCTCTTTTGGAAATTGTACTTTTTTTCCCTGGAATCAGTTCACTGAAATTCCATGTTAATCAATGAGTTAAGTGTTACCAGAAAGAGATATGATTTTTTTTTAAATAAAGGAGCTTATTTAAGAGTTGTGTTTGAGATTACTACAACTTTGGATATGTCCAATTGAGTTTACTTTCACTGTTTTCATCACCTTCAGGATAGTATATTGCACACATTCTTTACCAATAAGGAGTAAAACCTTGCTTACTGATATCACAATCAAGACCCAGCCATTTATTAAACAGATATTATTAGGTTCCAGAATCTTTGGAAGGAGAATTGAATTGCACATTTGTGATTTGTTAAATACCATGGTGGTATCTGGAGTAGATGTGAATAGCAATACACTCTAGATATTAAACTCAAGCAGATGGTGTGAGATTTCAAGAATGAAAAACATATTACTCCAATGCATACTGTATGACAGTATTATGTGATAATCAATCAGCAATAATCATAAATAATAATTAATTTGTTACATTTTACTTGAAAAGGGGAGCATTATATAAACATGCATATCACCAATTCAAGTGCTAGGCTCTTATTTAGATTGAGTCTTGCTTAGATTTAGTCACCTCTTTTTTGCTAAATTTTTAAATCCAGATGGTTTGTTGGATCAGTGTGCCACCTGATCCCTCTTTGTTCTTATAATTTTTAAAAATGTTTTGTTTTATATTGGAGTATAGCAGATTAACAATGTGATAATTTCAGGTGGACAGCATAGGGTCTCAGACATACATAGAAATGTATCCATTCTCCCCCAAACTCCCCTCCCATCCAGACTGCCACGTAACACTGAGAAGTGTCCTCTGTGCCATACAGTAGGACCTTGTTGATTATCCTTTTTAAATATAGCAGTTTGTATATGTCTATCCCAAACTCCCTATCTCTTCCTCTCATTCTTTGCCCCTGGCAACCATAAGTTGATGCTCTAAGTCTGTGAGTCTGCTTCTGTTTTGTAAATAAGATCATTTGTATTATTTCTACCATTTTTAAAAATAACAATTTGTCATGAAAATATTTTGACTTGTTACTGGCAGTTTTCACTAAATCTCTCACTGAAGTTATATAAGCTATTTTTAATATCCAAACTAAAGTAAATAAGAACTCAAAACTTGATTAAATCCTAAATTAACCAGAAAGTTGACACCCAAAAGGTTAAACCCAGGTCAAAAATGACTCATAGATGCACATAGTGCATTGTTATACGTTTTCCAAAAGATAAAAAGCTGAATCTTCTCAAGGTATAGCAAGTTCTATAAAAAATGCAAAACCATATTCTGAGGCATTTTTTATGGACCCAGACAACATCGCAATAGATTAAAATTCTACATTAAAATACCATTATTTCATCTTGCTAAACTTCTGGGACTCACCTGATTCAAATGTAAAGAAGGTTGATGACATGACAAAACTTTTCCACTGTTGCAGAAAAAGCTGTTATTATCTGATAAACAATTTCTAAGGCTTTGCACTTTTCTTTGTATTTTTATTCTAATTAGGTTTTAGAAGATTGTTTATTGTATCTATTTGGAAGAATGTGTCTCATGCTGTGCCCTTCATTAAGAAGATTAAGTACTTGATCAATCCTTAACCTCTTAGTGTGTCTCATTAGTTTGGTAATTTATTCATCAAAAAAACACTCTGAGATGTGTTGGGATTAAAGCTCTGGTGTTGATCCAAGAAAGCGTGCTGTGAACCTCATCACTTAATGTACCTGCAGAAGGAGAAGGACTGAGATCCCTCTATAATATGAGAAATATAGAAATGCTTATATCTGCTGCCTATCTAAATAAATGATTTTGAGATTTGTTGTTGTTGTTCAGTTGCTCAATCATGGTTAACTCTTTGTGACCCCATGGACTGTAGTCCTCTGGGCTCCTCTGTCCATGGGATTTCCCAGGCAAGAATAGTGGAGTAGATTGCCATTTCCTTCTCCAGGGGATCTTCCCAACCCAAGAACCCAACCCGCAGATTGTTTACCGCTAAGCCACCAAGAAAGCCCCTTGCCTACATGTAAATCTTTCAGAGGTAAAGATAGAGTAGCAGTCTAGCATGTGGATACATCTATTTAAAAAAAAAGAAGAAGAAGAATTCTAGTAACTATTTGAATCAGCATTTCTTTCTCAATGGATTCTTCTAAAGATTAAAGTAACATAAAAGAAATATCTTTGAAACCATCTTAAAAATTTTAATGTATTGATTTTTCCCTCAGTTTGATAAAGGAATAATATACTTTATATATGACTGCGTACATTCTACATACACACACAGTGAAAGAGAAAAGCAATTACATATTCCAAATTTGCTGGAAACAAAAATTCATACACACAAGCATATACATACACACACAGCTTTTAATTAAGTTGCACTATTTCAGCCTCTTTTATCTGAGGGACATTATAGTCAAAAATGGGGCTCTCTGGTAGCTCAGATAGTAAAGAATCTGCTTGTAATGCAGGACACCCAGGTTCAAAACCTGAGTCTGGAAGATATCCTGGAGAAGAGAATTGCTATCCACTCCAATATTCTTGCCTGGAGAATTCCATAGACAGAGGAGCCTGGTGGACTACAGCCCATGGGGTCATGAAGAGTTGGACATGATGGAATGACTAACATTTTCACACTTTCACACATAGTCAGAAATAAATATCAACATAGTTTTGGAAGTTTTGGCCACAGCAATTAGAGCATAAAAAGAAATAAAAGGAATCCAAATTGGAAAAGAAGAAGTAAAACTCTCACTGTTTGCAGATGACATGATCCTCTACATAGAAAACCCTAAAGACTCCACCAGAAAATTACTAGAGCTAATCAATGANGAGAGGGAGAGAGTGGGATGATTTGGGAGAATGGCATTGAAACATGTATAATATCATATATGAAATGAAGAGCCAGTCACGGTTTGATACAGGATACAGGATGCTTGGGGCTGGTGCACTAAGACAACCCAGAGGGATGGTACAGGGATGGAGGAGGGAGGGGAGTTCAGGATGGGGAACACATGTATACCTGTGGCAGATTCATGTTGATGTATGGCAAGACCTATACAATATTGTAAATTAAGTAACCTCCAATTAAAATAAATAAACATATTTTAAAAAAGAAATAAATGTGCTTCAAACACACACACAGACTCACACACATTTGCATGTGTATTTTTATTTATGTTGACAACTTTGAATCTCAGGTTGAGGCACTTATAATCAAAAATCTTCAAATCCAAGCTTTCCTAATGATGAAGCCAAATTAAACTCTTCTATCATAACATAGTGCTATGTGGTCCTTAAAATGCTATTCAGCTCAGAAGCATTATCTTTTTAGTGTGCAGTTAATCTTTTCTTTTCTCATTTTGGTAGACACATGCCCATCTGCTACTCATCATTCTTACTACTTAGCAAAGCAAAGGAAGTGTTGTCTCAGAGTTTCAAGCCTCACCTTGATAATATCTGAGAAACCCTGCCAATTCTGTAAAAAGGAAAGAGAAAGAAGAGAAAAAAGGGAAGAGAAAGGGAAGGCAGGGTCAAAAGCAAAAACCAAGCAAGTAAGGATGTTGCTTTGATTCAGACTATTGCAACAGGGCTTCCCAGTTGGCACTAGTGATAAAGAACCTGCCTGCCAATGCAGGAGCTGTAAGAGATGCGGGTTCAATCCCTGGGTGGAGAAGATCACCTGGAGAAGAACATGGCAACCCACTCCAATACTCTTGCCTGGAGTAATCCCACGATTACAGAGGAGACTGGCAGGCTATAGTCCATGGAATAGTTGCATAGAATCAGACACAACTGAATCAACTTAGTACACACATCACAAAAGGGAGATCCAACATCAGTGTCTGATTTTGCCTTAGACTTTCCCAGGGAGAAAAGATAAGTTAAGAATGAGGTGATATACAGGCGCAGTCATTACACAATTAGGGAAATCCCAGTCAGTTAGAAACAAAGGAAATATTTATCCTCTTGTCTAGCTAGTCTCAAGAAGGACAAACACTACAAACACTTCTAACCTCTGCTAACCATTCATGAGACAAAGAATGAGAAGTCAGGGTGTCAATGACTGGCTTTGTTGATAGGTTTGTTGCTGAAACTGGACTCTGTTCACCAGTGCCAAATAGAAACATGGATACAGATTTTTGGGTAAAGTAGAAAAGCAGTGTGGCTTTATTGGTTTTATTGGCCAGACAATGGGGCCACAGCAGACTATGCCCTCAAGACTGTGTGAGTCACCCTGGAGTGGGTAGTAAGGGATTTTAGAGTGTTCAAGGAGTAGTGTCTGATCAGCTTACAGATCATTTTCAAATTGGCTGACATCAAGGTGAAGTTTGAAGCATCATCAACCTACTTGTTTCAAGCAGTCTAGGGTCCAAGTTCTTGAGGTCAGCAGTTTTTATCTGGAGAGTGTTCGCTTCCTGTAAAAAAAACAGCTTAGTAATGTGTGTCCGGCCTCTAGCTATATCATTCAGGGAGCTGGGTTTAGGTGACTTTGGTATGTAGCAGAATTATAGTCTAAATTGTTACCAGTTCCCAGCCCAGTAGCTATTCTTTGTTTCTGCATCATGACATTTCCCAATCGTTTACTTCAAAAGACAAGGACACAGGGGCTTCACATGCTTTCAGGTTGAGGAAAAGAAGGAAAGGTCCTCGACTGGTGTTGTTACAAGGAAGCAAGGCAATCATCTGGGAATCTGACAGGAGTCATGAGAAAGTATGGACAAACTAATTCATATGCTTACCTTATCTGATTCATGTGCTTCTCAGAGGTAAGCTATTTCCCACAACACAAAAACGGGACTTCAAACAAAACAAAAACTGAGGGGGAATCTCTTAACCATCATAATTTTCCAAAGCATGAGGCTCAGGTAACATTCAACCTGTCCACAGGACAAAAGAAAAGTAAAAGAAAAAAACAAAAAAAAAAAAACAGAATTCTGTTAAGAACGTAACTTTTTTACTCTTTGTAAAATTGCTCTGAGATAAAGCTAAAGCTTTATCTCAAAATGTTTTTGTAAATATTTAGATATCTATTAATTCTTTAATTTGCTTTTTAAATTTAATTTTGTCTTTTGATTTCACTCTCATATTTTATATGTAAATCCATTCCACATGCTATAGCCAACAATATACTAAAAACGTCATTTTCAACCTGTTTATTTTCTTAACATCCCTTTCCACATGCAATCGAATTTACTATAGATATTTTATAATTAAAACTAAAGTATGCCTTCAGAGACATGGGAAAATTTTATCAATAAAATAGATCAATAATTTTCTTTGTTCAAATAAAAACTGTAGGCCCAGAGGACTTTTGTATATTTATACAATTAGATGCTATAAGAACCAAGATGAGAACTCAGACTAACTGACTCTTACTGTAACTCTGTTGCATTACAGTATACTTGTAGTCACATTTTTTTAAATGGAAGGCAGTTGTCTCTTCTAACCATTCAGTTCAGTTCAGTTCAGTCACTCAGTTATGTCCAACTCTTTGCAGTCCCATGAATTGCAGCACACCAGGCCTCCCTGTCCATCACCAATTCCCGGAGTTTACTCAAACTCATGTCCAGTGAGTCAGTGATGCCATCCAGCCATCTCATCCTCTGTTGCCCCCTTCTCCTCCTGCCCCTAATCCCTCCCAGCATCAGAGTCTTTTCCAATGAGTCAACTCTTTGCATGAGGTGGCCAAAGTACTAGAGTTTCAGCTTTAGCAGCAGTCCTTCCAATGATCACTCAGGACTGATCGCCTTTAGGATAAACTGATTGGATCTCCTTGCAGTCCAAGGAACTCTCAAGAGTCTTCTCTAACACCATAGTTCAAAAGCATCAGTTCTTTGGCACTCAGCTTTCTTCTTAGTCCAACTCTCACATCCATACATGACCACTGGAAAAACCATAGCCTAGATTAAGTGGACCTTTGCTGGCAAAATAATGTCTCTGTTTTTTAATATGCTATCTAAGTTGGTCATAACTTTCCTTCCAAGGAAAGTGCATCTTTTAATTTCATGGCTGCAATCACCATTTGCAGTGATTTTGGAGCCCCCCCCCCAAAATAAAGTCTGACACTATTTCTACTGTTTCCCCATCTATTTCCCATTAACTGATGGGACCAGATGCCATGATCTTCGTTTTCTGAATGTTGAGCTTTAAGCCAGCTTTTTCACTCTCCTCTTTCACTTTCATCAAGAGGCTTTTTGGTTCCATTAGGACAGATTAAAACTAGCATAAACAGGGCATAAGCTATCATTATTACCTTACTTCCTTATAACAACACCAAAAGCAGACCTTTCCCTCTTCTGCCTCAACCTGAAGCCATGTGAAGCCCCAGTGTCTTTGTCTTCTGAAGTAAAATGCTGACTCAAGAGTTAATGGTTGGGAAATGTGATGATATAGAAAAATATATATGTGAGAGTTGGACCATAAAGAAGGCTGAACACAGAAGAATTGATACTTTTGAATTGTGGTGTTGAAGAAGACTCTTGAGAGTCCCTTGGACTGAAAGGAGATCAAAGCAGTCCATCCTAAAGGAAATCAATCCTGAATATTCATTAGAAGGACTGATGCTGAAACTGAAGCCCCAAGACTTTGGCTACCTGATGTGAAGAGCCAACTCATTAGAAAAGACCCTCATGCTGGGAAAGATTGAAGGCAGGAGGAGAAGGGGATGACAGAAGATGTGAATGTTGGGTGGCGTCACTGATTCAATGGACATGAGTTTGAGCAAGGTCCAGGAGATGGTGAAGGATAAGAAGATCTGGCATGTTGCACTCCATGGGGTCGCAAAGAGTCGGATACAACTGGGAGACTGAACAACAGCAAAGCTCTGAAAAAGTTATCTGTGGCTAATGGATTTAGAGCAAAACCTTAAAATCAGCAACATACAGAAAATATGCAAGAAAGAAAAAAAATACAACTTAATGTTGCATGTCTTTGAAAAGTAGTGACAAAATAAGATCATGTAAAATGTTTTAGCACTCTTACCAGATTCATGGGCTTCCCGGATGGCTCAGTGATAAAGAATCCACCTGAAATGCAAAAGTTGAGGGTACAATCTCTGAGTTGGGAAGATTCCCTGGAGTAGGAAATGACAACCTACTCCATTATTCTTACCTGGAAAATCCTTTGAACAAAGGAACCTAGTGGGATACAATCCATAGAGTAGCAAAGAGTTGAATATGACTGAGCGACGACGACCAGATTAATATCAACTTCTATTTCCTGAGTGCTTGTTTTTAAAGTTCTTGCTCTCTCTAGCCCAGTATCGACAATTCCTCATCTAGCATAGCACAAGTGTTCCACAAGAGTTAGAAAGCAGCTAGAGTTGATCTAGTTCTCTTATCGGTTTTGCAAACCTAGGGCTGATTTATGTTAGAGTTAAATAAAGGAAAAGAGAAGATGTTCATGGGGCATGAATTTCAGGTTCAGGGCAGCCTCTGAGTAATTTTTCTAAAGCTAAGAATCCAAGGCAAAGAAACTTGAAATATTTATTTCCCTTATCTACAGGAAATCATTCTTCGGGCAAGATCATACCCAGTCAAAAGCAGAAAACCAAAGTCAATTGACAAATCCTAGAGTTCTCAAGATTTTGCTGTTTATTATTGAATTTGTTATTCCTTCACACATTGGTTTTCTGGAAGTCAAGACACTTAAGAAAAAAGAGATAAATTGTTTAAAAAATCAGTTTGTAGAAATATGAAATATCAGTATAGCTGTTAGAAATAGAAAATTAATTACATAAATTGATTGTCTAGGCATTGTATTTTCATATAAATGGCAAGAGGTTTAGGTTGTTGTTTCCTGGTTTATTAAATGAACTAAATAGTAAGCAGCTAAGTAACTTCCAACTTCCCTGGAAGGTGATTTTTTAGAAAGAAAAAAGATCATGGTTCGGCTAAGAACTGAAAGCCGCATACTTAACTCTCCCAATGCTGATCAATTCTGGCACAAAGCATACACTCCTGATTTTGTGCTAAACAATCTAAGCAACACAGAAATCTGGTAAAAAAAATTATCTGTCTACTTTCTCCAAGAAACAGTTACTTTGGAAGCTATGACAGTGAAGTACTAACACATAGCTTATGCATCCGTAGACTGTTGAAGACACTTGTCTCTTTCTGCCTACCAATCCAAAGCTTCTATGTCACAATTTCTGCCAGTCCCAACCAGTATTCCATCTGGCAAATCACCCAGTCCAGGTCCTAAGTCTCATAAGAATATCCAGCCAAGTTCATAATCATGATAAATACCCTCTTCAGAGTGCTCACTTCTGAAACACTATAAAGACCCTATTAAGGAAACTTTCACTCGTAAGTCTAACCAAAAAAGTTTTTTATGTATCAGCAGGTTTTCCTGATGCTATTTCTGGAGAATTATTTATCAATTCACCAAGCAGCACAATTTACCATATTTAAAATTTTTGAACCTCAATTTCCTCAAATAAATTGAATATTGTGATCATTCTTTGCATCAATGACTTCAAACAATAAATAAGGCAGGATTGAGATGGTAGAATTGCAAGGTTCAGAGCCAACCTAATCCCACCAACACACCCAAACTACGACAATGTAGAAAAACCTTCTCTGAGAACTACTTGAAGACAAGCAAAGCAACTCTTCTATTCAAGTCAAATAGTTATTTGACTTGAGGACATGAGCGTGAGATGAGACTTATTCAGTTCAGTTCAGTTGCTCAGTCGTGTCCAACTCTTTGCGACCCCATGAATCGCAGAACACCAGGCCTCCATGTCCATCACCAACTCCCGGAGTTCACTCAGATTCACACCCATCAAGTCAGTGATGCCATCCAGCCATCTCATCCTCGGTCGTCCCCTTCTCCTCCTGCCCCCAGTCCCTCCCAGCATCAGAGTCTTTTCCAATGAGTCAACTCTTCGCATGAGGTGGCCAAAGTACTGGAGTTTCAGCTTTAGCATCATTCCTTCCAAAGAAATCCCAGGACTGATCTCCTTCAGAATGGACTGGTTGGATCTCCTTGCAGTCCAAGGGACTCTCAAGAGTCTTCTCCAACACCACAGTTCAAAAGCATCAATTCTTCGGTGCTCAGCCTTGAAATCAAAAGACGCTTACTCCTTGGAAGAAAAGTTATGACCAACCTAGATAGCATATTCAAAAGCAGAGATGAGACTTATTACCAAGGTCCTAAAGTTATTTATTCTGATAATTTTAAAATGTCACTTATAACAGGTATAATTAACGTTAATGTGGAAATATCTATTCTGGAACAATTAGTTCAAAATACTTTTGAATAAGTAAGTTTTACTTATGTCTAGAGGAATATTTTGGAGAAGGCAATGGCACCCCACTCCAGTACTCTTGCCTGAAAAATCCCATTGATGGAGGAGCCTGGTAGGCTGCAGTCCACGGGGTTGCGAAGAGTTGGACACGACTGAGCTACTTCATTTTCACTTTTCACTTTCATGCATTGGAGAAGGAAATGGCAACTCACTCCAATGTTCTTGCCTGCAGAATCCCAGGGATGGTAGAGCCTGGTGGGCTGCTGTCTATGGGGTCGCACAGAGTTGGGCATGACTGAAGCGATTTAGCAGCANATTCAGTTCAGTTCAGTTGCTCAGTCGTGTCCAACTCTTTGCGACCCCATGAATCGCAGAACACCAGGCCTCCATGTCCATCACCAACTCCCGGAGTTCACTCAGATTCACACCCATCAAGTCAGTGATGCCATCCAGCCATCTCATCCTCGGTCGTCCCCTTCTCCTCCTGCCCCCAGTCCCTCCCAGCATCAGAGTCTTTTCCAATGAGTCAACTCTTCGCATGAGGTGGCCAAAGTACTGGAGTTTCAGCTTTAGCATCATTCCTTCCAAAGAAATCCCAGGACTGATCTCCTTCAGAATGGACTGGTTGGATCTCCTTGCAGTCCAAGGGACTCTCAAGAGTCTTCTCCAACACCACAGTTCAAAAGCATCAATTCTTCGGTGCTCAGCCTTGAAATCAAAAGACGCTTACTCCTTGGAAGAAAAGTTATGACCAACCTAGATAGCATATTCAAAAGCAGAGATGAGACTTATTACCAAGGTCCTAAAGTTATTTATTCTGATAATTTTAAAATGTCACTTATAACAGGTATAATTAACGTTAATGTGGAAATATCTATTCTGGAACAATTAGTTCAAAATACTTTTGAATAAGTAAGTTTTACTTATGTCTAGAGGAATATTTTGGAGAAGGCAATGGCACCCCACTCCAGTACTCTTGCCTGAAAAATCCCATTGATGGAGGAGCCTGGTAGGCTGCAGTCCACGGGGTTGCGAAGAGTTGGACACGACTGAGCTACTTCATTTTCACTTTTCACTTTCATGCATTGGAGAAGGAAATGGCAACTCACTCCAATGTTCTTGCCTGCAGAATCCCAGGGATGGTAGAGCCTGGTGGGCTGCTGTCTATGGGGTCGCACAGAGTTGGGCATGACTGAAGCGATTTAGCAGCAGCAGCAGCAGAGGAATATTTTGGAGCTTCCCTGGTAGCTCAGCTCACAGAGAATCCATGTGCAATGCAGGAGACCTTGGTTCAATTCCTGGGTTGGGAAGATCCCCTGAAGAAGGGATAGGCTATACATACCAGTATTCTTGGGCTTCTCTCGTGGCTCAGATAGTAAGGAATCTGCCTGTAATGTGGGAGACCTGGGTTCAGTCTCTGGGTTTGGAAGATCCCCTGGAGGAGGGCATGGCAATTCACACCAATATTCCTACCTGCATCCCCTTGGACAGAGGAGCCTGGTGGGCTATAGTCCATAGGGTTGCAAACAGTCAGGCATGACAGTGACTAAGCACAGGACAGAGGAATATTGTGGGCTTCCCATGTGGCTCAGTGGTAAAGAATCTGCCTATCAATGTAGGAGACACAAAAATGTGGGTTCGATCCCTGGAGTAGGTCATGACCACTCACCCCAGTATTCTTGCCTGGAAATTTCCATGTATAGAGGAGCCTGGTGGGTTACAGTTCATGGGGTCGCAAAGAGTAGGACACAGCGGAGCACACACAGACAGAGGAATATTATAGATTCTGACAATAATTCATGCATAAAAGTTTAAATTTCTCTTTGTCTTATTTCAACTCAGATATGACTGGACTAAATCCTGAAGAGAGGACACATATCAGCAGTAGCATATGCAATCTGGGCAATTTCATATATGAGATTACTATTTCAGCAGCCTGTGATTTCTATTTCTTAAGTCAAAATTCAAGGAGTCTCTTTAGATCTGTGAAATGATATATTGTCAGTGATATAGGACTAGCATGAATCTATTTGCTTCAGTTCTCTCATTAAACCATCTGTTCATAACATTCTAAATAATTGACTCACAAAAATAATATTATTAGAAAAATAAAGATTTCCATTTATTCCCAAGGATGTTATTTCACTCAGTAATAAATTAGTAAGGATAAAAAAGAATCTCAAATTTTAACAAAGGAAATTGTAGTGGGACTAAATAAAGGCTATTCTAATATAACTCTTGAAATAAAACAAAACTATGTTGTTTGGTAAATAGCCAAAGTTTCCAACAATCCTTCAATCTTGCCATATGTAACTTATCCTTTTGTGTGTGGAATATTTTTATAGCTGTGGCTCAGATGGTAGAGAATCAGCCTGCCAAGCAGAAGACCCAGGTTCAATCCCTGGGTCAAGAAGATGCCCTGAAGAAGGGAATCGGTACCCACTTCAGAATTCTTTCAAGGAGAACTCCATGGACAGAGGAGTCTGGCAGGCTACAGTCCACCATGAGATTGCAAAGAGTCAGACACAACTGAGTGACTAACACTTTTTAATATATATAATATTAGAGAAACAAAAATAATGTAAAAATTTACACAAAAATCTAGTTTTCCCTAAGAGGTGACTGAATTTTTTAAAAGATGCTCTAACTACTTGAGGCTATTCATTTTGAAGATGAGTATAATTAGATGCCCAAACCTTTATTTCTTTTTTTTTTCCCCCAACAAGATGCTTTAAGAGCTTTAGCAGTCAATAAGGCAATAAGTGGAAAAGTACTGTAATTGTTAAAATTTTAGCTCCTACATAGGTAATAAATTGCGTTGATATTCAGCTCACTACTCACAATTTAATTCAAAATGTTGCTCATTTTATGAGATACTCTGAACAGTTTTATTTGACTTCATCCTTCATTCCTTTGGTAATCATAAAGTGTAATTATGTTGTTTTCTATTTTCTTAAGGTCAAATCTGTAATGTTCTTCTAAGTGAGCTGAGTAGAATCAGTAGCCCCTTTTATGCTTCAAATTTTTTTAGAAAAAGTTAAGGTTTGTAAACATTAAATTATAATAAAATTACACCTACAACTTTACAGTGAAGAGATGACTCAGAGGTAAAGAATTTGCCTGCAGTGGCAGCAGACACGGGTTCAATCCTTAGGTGGGGAAGATCCCACCTAAGGGGAAGATCCCCTTCCTAGGGAAGGAAACGGCCACCCACTCCAGTATTCTTTCTTGGGAAATCCCATGGACAGAGGAGCCTGGTGGGCTATAGTCCATGAGATCGCAAAAGAGCTGCACAGGACTTAGTGACTAAAACAACAATTGTATTAAGCATGTACTAAGATGTTAATTTGGAGAAGGCAATGGCACCCCACTCCAGTACTCTTGCCTGGAAGATCCCATGGATGGAGGAGCCTGGAAGGCTGCAGTCCTGGGGTCGCTGAGGATCGGACACGACTGAGCAACTTCAATTTTACTTTTCACTTTCACTCTTCACTTTCATGCATTGGAGAAGGAAATGACAACCCACTCCAGTGTTATTGCCTGGAGAATCCCAGGGACAGGGGAGCCTGGTGGGCTGCTGTCTATGGGGTTGCACAGAGTTGGACACAACTGAAGTGATTTAGCAGCAGCAAGATGTTAATTCCCTACTGCATACTGTTGTTGGTTTCTTGCAATAGGTTCATAAACATGCTTTCCAAATCGAACATCAGATCTGTGTTGTGTCCTCACTCTGGTGCAACTCAGAGACCGCTTGTCATTGGTCACTGATGGTGACAGGTGGCTACTGANTTTAGCAGCAGCAAGATGTTAATTCCCTACTGCATACTGTTGTTGGTTTCTTGCAATAGGTTCATAAACATGCTTTCCAAATCGAACATCAGATCTGTGTTGTGTCCTCACTCTGGTGCAACTCAGAGACCGCTTGTCATTGGTCACTGATGGTGACAGGTGGCTACTGATGCTGTGACTCTACGTTTACTAAAATAGTTGTCCATGTCTTAAGCTTTGTTGATGGAAAACCACCACTAAATTTATTATTTTGTGTTATATGTTTTTATACAATCTTAGCCCAGGAAACTGCATCCAAAGTGCTTGCTCCCATGCTTCATTCAGCTCTCAGCTTAGCTGTCAACTTATCAGAGAGGTCTTCTCTGGCATCTGATCTAAAACCACATTTATTCATTGCCATCTTCACCAGTGTCCATAACCTTCAAAGTGGAAAGTGAAAATGTTAGTCGCTCAGTCCTGTCCAACTCTTTGCCAACCCATGGACTGTAGTCCATCAGGCTCTTCTATCCTTGGGATTCTCCAGGCAAGAATACTGGAGTGGGTAACCATTCCCTTCTCCAGGGGATCTTTCTGACTGAGAGATGGAATTGGGATTTCCTGTGCTGCAGGTGGGTTCTTTACCATCTGAGCTACCAGGGGAGCCCATTGTATGCTGTTGGTGAATGCAAGATCTCCCTTCCCAGAGGCTGCACTTCTCCTGTAGCTGCTAAGCACGTTGGCTCAATCTATCAGACACTTCTCCGGAGCACTGCCCTTAGAAAAACAGAATCTCGGGGGCCTTTCCCTCTCCTGCAAGTCCAAATGTTAGACATCCTTGCTTCAAGATGGGTCTATCTCTGCCTTACAATTTGGTTTTTAAAGTGTCCCTTATAGGACAAGACTAAAGCTAGACTCCTGCTGAGACTACATTCTTGCTTGTTGTTTTTTATTTTTTTGTTCTGCTATATCATGCCTTTCTCAACCCCTCTCCTGAGAGTTCAGTTCAGTTCAGTCTCTCAGTCGTGTCTGACTCTTTGCAGCTCCATGAGTCACAGCACGTCAGGCCTCCCTGTCCATCACCAACTCCCAGAGTTCACTCAGACTCACCTCCATCGAGTCAGTGATGCCATCCAGCCATCTCATCCTCTGTCGTCCCCTTCTACTCCTGCCCCCAATCCCTCCCAGCATCAGAGTCTTTTCCAATGAGACAACTCTTCCCATGAGGTGGCCAAAGTACTGGAGTTTCAGCTTTAGCATCATTCCTTCCAAAGAAATCCCAGGGCTGATCTCCTTCAGCAATCCCACAATTGGTTTTCTGAAGGAGAATGGACTGGTTGGATCTCCTTGCAGTCCAAGGACTTTCAAGAGTCTTCTCCAACACCACAGTTCAAAAGCATCAATTCTTTAGCACTCAGCCTTCTACACAGTCCAACTCTCACATCCATACATGACCACAGGCAAAACCATAGCCTTGACTAGAAGGACCTTAGTCGGCAAAGTAATGTCTCTGCTTTTGAATATACCATCTAGGTTGGTCATAACTTTTCTTCCGAGGAGTAAGAGTCTTTTAATTTAATGGCTGCAATCACCATCTGCAGTGATTTTGGAGCCCCAAAAAATAAAGTGTGACACTGTTTCCACTGTTTCCCCATCTATTTCCCATGAAATGATGGGAACAGATGCCATGATCTTCGTTTTCTGAATGTTGAGATTTAAGCCAACTTTTTCCACTCTCCTCCTTCACTTTCATCAAGAGACTTTTTAGTTCCTCTTCACTTTCTGCCATAAGGGTGGTGTCATTTGCATATCTGAGGTTATTGATATTTCTCCTGACAATCTTTATTCCAGCTTGTGTTTCTTGCAGTCCAGTGTTTCTCATGATGTACTCTGCATAGAAGTTAAATAAGCAGGGTGACAATATACAGCCTTGATGTACTCTTTTCCTATTTAGAACCAGTCTGAGAGTAGCCCCTAATAAATAAATCACTGCAACAAGAATCACATGGAAAACTCTACTTTTCAGGAACCTGATGCAGAACAAACACCCAGTTTCATTCTTTTTCATGACTGAATAATATTTCATTGTATATAGGTAGCATATCTTTATCCATTCCTCTGTTGACGGCCATTTAGGTGGTTCCTTGTTCTGGATATTGTAAATTATGCTGATATGAATATCTGGGCCCATTTATCCTTTTGAATTATGGTTTTCTCTGAGTATGTGTGCAAGAGTGGGATTGCTGAGTCATTGTTGTTATTGTTCAGTCTCTCAGTTGTGTACGACTTTTTGTGACCCCGTGAACAGCAGCACACCAGGCTTCCCTGTCCTTCACTATCTCCTGTAGTTTGTTCAAACTTATATCCATTGAAAGTTTCCCAGGTAGCTCTAGTGGTAAAGAACCCACCTGCCAATGCATGAGATGTAAGAGACACAGGTTCAATCCCTGGATATGGAAGATTCCCTGGAGAAGGGCATGGCAACCCACTCCAGTGTTCTTGCATGGTGAATCCCATGGACAAAGGAGCCTGGTGGGCTATAGTCCATGAGGTTGCAAAAAGATGAATACGACTGAAGCGACTTAGCACACACTCATGCATGTCCACTGAGTCGATGATGCCATCCAACCATTTCATCCTCTGCTGCCCCCTTCTCCTCCTGCCCTCCATCTTTTCCAGCATCAGGGCCTTTTCAAATGAGTTGGCTCTTTGCATCAGGTTGTCAAAGTATTGGAGCTTCAACTTCATCATCAGTCCTTCCAATGAACATTCAGGGTTGATTTCCTTTAAGATTGACTGATTTGATCTCCTTGGAGTCCAAGGGACTCTCAGTAGTCTTCTCTAGCACCACAGTTCAAAAGCATCAATTCTTCAGCACTCAGCCTTCTTTATGACCCAACTCTCACATGGCTATTGGAAAAACCATTGCTTTGATAGACCTTTGTTGGGAAAGTGATGTCTCTGCCTCTTAATGTGCTGTCATAACTTTTCTCCCAAGAAGTAATTGTCTTTTAATTTCATGGCTACAATCACCATCTGTAGTAATTTTCGAGCCCAAGAAAATAAAGTCTGCCATTGTTTCCATTTTCCCCCCCATCTATTTGCCATGAAGTCATGGGCCCGGATGCAGTAGTTCTGTATTTAGATTTTAAGGAAACTCCATACTGTTTCCCATTAGTGGTTGTATCAATTTATACTTCCACCAATAGTGCATGAGATTTCCCTTTTCTTCACACCATCACCTGGCATTTATTGTTTGTAGGTTTTTTTGATGATGGCCATTCTGTCTGGTAAGATGTGCTACTTAATTGTGGTGTTGATTTGCATTTCTCTATGAATTAGTGATGAGCATCTTTTCATGTGTTTGTTGACCATCTGTATGTCTTTGGAGAAAGTTACTGTGTTCTCTTGATTGTTTAAGTTCTACTAGGATCAGAATGGATTCAAAGCATCTCATGGAGTTAGATCTATAAGCTAGACACAGATGTGCAATGAATCAGGCCCGCTGATCAATCCAGGACAGTTAGTTTAACACTGTATACCAACAGTTAACTGAAAATTGCCCAGGGATTTCTTCTCTGATACTAAAAGTGGCTTATCTAGCTTTGTAATAAATTAGTGCAATGCCTGGACCCATATAGAATTATATTGGCATTTTGACTCCCAGTTTATCAGAAAATACTTTCATCTGTAAGTTTGCTTTATTCAGTTTTTTTGACTAATCTTTTAGTTGGGAAACAGATTTCAGGTGCCATTAACACTTGGAGGAGTGCCCTGAAGCACTTTGTCCCTGTACCTTTGGTTCAGCATACAATTCCTGTGGCCATGTGAATAATCAGACTGGAGTCCAGGTATGGTAAGCCCCTGAACATCTGTGGCTTGATTCTGGTGGGCTTTTAAGGACACTTTATACTAATACATATTAGATTGTTATCTATTTAGAATCCTTTAGAGAATATCTCAAAAGTACAAACGTCTGGATCCATCACCAAAATTTCTGATATAGTTTCTTAGATTTCTAGATTGTGATTTAAGCATTAATAATTTAAAAAATTCGCTGATGATTCTAATTGTGCATCCACAGTTGAGATTCCCTTCCTAGGATGGTTTTCCAAGAGGGGAGGGAGGGGAGGAATGAACTGGGGGATTGGGATTGACATACATACACTACTATGTATAAGATAGAAAACTAATGAGAAGATACTATATAGGACAAGGAACTCTACTCAGTGCTCTGTGGTGATCTAAATAGGAAGGAAATTAAAAAAAAAAGGGGGGGTATGTGTATATGGATGGTTGATTCATTTTGCTATAATGTAAAAATTACACAATTACACAGTGTTGAAAATAAAACATTGTAAAGCAGTTATACTCCAATAAAAATTTCAAAATAAAAACTGTGTGCATGTCAAGTTCTTACAGAACAGTGAGGTTAACCCTTTTTAGGTGGATATAACTTCCTTTTAACCTTATCTGGTGATACTCTGAGTGTGTATTTTAGGTTCTGGTAACCCTGTTGTCCAGAATTCGCCCTTTTGTCTATAATAGTTGTTCTCAACCAAGGATTTTTTGTACAGTTCCTCCCCTGCTCCGCCAACACAGTGGGGATATTTGAAAACATCTACAGATTTTTTTTTTTAGTTGTCACAGTTGGTAGGATACTGGGAGCATTTAATGAGTAGAGGCCAGGGATTTTAGTATACACCACCCAAAACAGAGGAAGAACTCTGTACACTGAGCAACGAATTATCTATTCCAAAATGTCAATAGCGTGATGGTTGAGAAATCCTGGTTTCCACAAAACATTTATTTGGAGGCTTATTTTTAAATTCCAGGTCTTTCTTAAGGCATTATAAATACCCAAGTAATTCAAATAAAAGGCATGCTGACACTATTAAAACAGGCAACACTAATCTAACAACAATTTAATTAAGCATTCAGCCCTTCGCAAGACCTTTAAACTCCTATGCTGTGACCAATGGGACTTTAAGAAGTACACCCTCGAAAGTCCCTTGTTTGACTGAGTGAGAAACAATATTTGGATCCCTCAAACTCTCTGGAGTACACTTCTATTCAGGGCCATCTCTTTGATTTGGTTCAAGATAGAAAGTGTAAAAGCCACTTAAAATGAATCCTAGATAGAAAGTTACCAACATAAGACTACTTCAGTGTGCCCTCAAGTAATCTTTAAAGCAGATAATATGTTCACGTTCCAGCAAGAAATCAATGCCTTCGTTATTGTGGTAGTGAATTTACACTGCCTGCTGCTGCCTAACTCCTGTAGCTTTCGTCCCTAGAGTCTAGGTCTCAAATGTACAACTAATATGTGTCCTCTCACCCTTTCCCTTCCAGAACCCTGCTCCTCCAACTCCATGTATTTGCAGTGAGTTTTTAAACTGATAGACTTGTATCTTGCTTTCCCCTCCCATCCAGGAGCCCAAGAGCATGTGACCCAAGCTAGCCCCAACCCCTCTCCCTTACAGACTTTACAGACTTTGTGAATGACACTTGTGGGGTGAAACTGGAAGAATCTGAAGACCTTTCCTAGGGACCTGAGTCCCTTGTGTCATGATGAGTGAGTTTCTGTGTTTCCTCTCAACTCATAATTTCTTGATTGATACCATCTTTTCAACAAAACATATTTTACATTAATAAGAGTCAGAATCCTTGTGGATTTTAATCTTGTTTCTAGGAGAAAAAAAAAATCATGGACTATTTATGTACCATGTACCAGGTATATAACCTTTGGAAAGGTTAACTTATTTTCTCTATGCCTCACTTTCCTCATCTGTAAATTGAGAATAATAACTACTTCATAATACTGCTGTGAGCTGTTCATGTATTTTAAAAAGTCCTGGACACAGTAAGAGCTAAACAACTTTTTGTCATTATTATATGAATAATATATAATGTTTGATGTATTTTGAGACTGGCCTTTTTACTGGTCATCATTATTTGAAGTATTTTTAGTTAATTCTCTTGAAGTCTCTAAATAGAAATCATACTGTCTATAATGAATTGTAACTTAATTCCCTTCTTTTCTTTCCAACCCTGTATTTTTATTTTCTTAACATATTTTTTGATAATTTTAAAGTTCAGAACTTTTACTGATTTTTATAATTATTTTTTAGTTCTTTGTGAAATCTAAAATACAAAATTTCAACCTTTTCTTTAAATCTTTAAACTTTTACATTGTGACAATTATTATTTGTTGATTATTGATTCTTTCCCATATACTCTAATATCTCCTTCTTCTATGATAATTATATTAAATGAATAGCCCATTTTCCATTTTTCCTCTGGGATCTGTTTGTTCGTTTTCTTGTTGCTCAAGTAAAAAAAAAAGTATCTATTTCCTCTTTCTTCTAAATTTTCTTAAGTATATTTTAAAATCTAATAAGTTTCATGTAGTATGCAGTTGAATCCTCCACTAAAGAAGATTATTTTGAAAATTGCATTGTTATTTTAACACAGTCTTTTCTGCTAGATGATTGTCATGTTACATTATTGTTTCATTTTTACCTTACACATGCTGTCCTCTATAGTGGAGAGTCAGACATTCTCCATTGGCCACTGGTAAAGAGGCTACACCCCCAATAGTGTCCATGGAAACTATGTGGGGAGCAGGAGCAAGGTACTCTAACCTTTCTCAGTCTGGGGTTTGGACCACAGTGAGTCAGTGGGAAACCAGAACTCCAACCTCCATCTACTACTAATAGCAAGAATACCCAGTCTCTGATGTTGATAAAGACCAATTAGGGATTCTGCATTTGTACTCTAATCCAAATGCCATGAGGTAGAAACCTCCCCACAGCCTTCCTCTGAAAGAATGAAGTAACAGAAAACTAGATAAAATAGAAGATTTAAATAAAATCAATCCTAATCACATATTACTGTAAATATTCAGACTTTAATAGAAAGTCACTGTCATTCCAAGAACCAAAAAGATCTTCAAAGAAGATATCAAACAATTACCAATACTGTGAAACAAGGCATATCATCTCTAGCTTCTACAGACAACAAAAAGCAAATAAGGCAATACTATGAACAATTCTACACATATATTTCAGGCCACTTAGACAGACTAGATTAATTTCTTGAAGACACAAACAACTGATACCCACCCAAGATAAAATAGATGATTTGAATAGATCAGTAACTATAAAGAAGATAGAATTCATAAAGTAAAACCTCCGGGTGGGGAGGGGAGTCCAGGGGGGAACAACCAAGCCCAGATGGTTTCAATGGAGAAGACTACCAAATGTTTAAGGAAGAAATACTGCCTCCTTTTCCTCTAAGAACAGGAATAATGCAAGGATGTCTACTCTCATTAATGTTATTCAATATAGTAATGTTATTCAATACAGTATATTCTTGCCTTTTCTTACAAAGGCAAGAAAAGTAAATAAAAGAAGTACAGATCAGGAAAAGTCCTGATTTCATGTATTATTGTCTATGTAGGAATTTCTAAGACACCTAATGAAAAAAATTCATAGAAATAATAACTATGTTCAGAAATGTTGCAGGATACAAGGTCAACATGAAAATCAATTTTGCTATTTATATACCAGTAATAAACAAAGGAACACTAAAATTAAAATATAACACCCATTTATAATTTCTTTTAAAAAGAGATGAATAAATGTTGATCTGACAAATCACGTATAGGACATATGCTAAAAATTACAAAATATTGATGAAGTAAATTAAAGATTAACTAAATAAATGGAGACCTTGTGTTTTCAAAGATTGGTTACTAATTCAGTAAAATGCCAGTTCTCCACAAATGGATATTTTCACAAAACTAAAAAAATCCAAGCAATACTGTTTATAGATATAGACAATATTTTTTTAAATTTATGTGAAAAGGCACATGAACTGGAAAAGCTAAAACAATTTTGAAAAATAACAATATAAGGAGAAACTTACCTACTTTCAAAATTTATTACGAAACTACAGTACTCAAGACTATGTGGGGTATTGGTGCATACTCAGTTGTTCAGTCATGTCTGACTCCTTGCCACCCAATCTAAAGCTCACCAGGCTCTTCTGCCCAAGGATTTCCCAACCAAGAGTATCGGAGAGGTTGCCATTTCCACTCCAGAAGAGCTTCCCAACCCAGGGATTGAACCCTCATCTTCTATGTCTCCTGCATGGCAGACGGATTCTTTACTGCTGAACCATCTGGGAAGGCTTAGGGATAGATGCAAATCCATAGGACAGAAAAGACAACTCAAATTTAAGACAGAAATATACTAAATTTATTTTTAACAAAAGTGCAAAATTTACTCAATGGAGAAAGGATAAATGGTATTGAGATGTTGAAATCTCTTAAGCAAAAAATAAAAATGAAAACAAAAATTAAGATGTACTGCATAAGTCTATAAAATTTGTAGAGAGAACATAGTGGGAAATAATTGAGCTCTAGGGGTAGGCAAAAAATCTCAAACTTGACAACAAAGCATGACCCATGAAAGTTAAAAATGATAAATAGGATTTCATAAAAAATGAAAACTTTTGTTCCATAAAACAGCCTGTAAAGAGAATGGAAGAACAAGCTACAGAAGGGGAGAAGATATTATCTGCAAAAAACACATATCCAACATAGGACTAGTATCTAGAATATATAAAGAATGCTAAACTCAACATTAAAAAACAATCAAATTAGATACAGGACAGAAAACATTAGAGATATTTCACTGAAGAGGATATATAGTTGGTAAGTAAGCATATGAAAAGATGTTTAACATCACTAGCCATTCAGTTCAGTTCAGTTCAGTCACTCAGTCATGTCCAACTCTTTGTGACCCCATGAATCATAGCACGCCAGGCCTCCCTGTCCATCACCAACTCCCGGAGTTCACTCAAACTTACATCCATCAAGTTGGTGATGCCATCCAGCCATCTCATTCCCTGTCGTTCCCTTCTCCTCCTGCCCCCAATCCCTCTCAGCATCAGGGTCTTTTCCAGTGGGTCAACTCTTCGCATGAGGTGGCCAAAGTATTGGAGTTTCAGCTTCAGCATCAGTCCTTCCAATGAACACCCAGGCCTGGTCTCCTTTAGGAGGGACTGGTTGGATCTCCTTGCAGTCCAAGGAACTCTCAAGAGTCTTTAACATCACAGTTCAAAAGCATCAATTCTTCAGTGCTAGTCATTAGAATAAGATATAACTACACACCTATTCAAATTATTTAAAAAAAAAAAAGAGTGTGGCAACAGCATACGCTGATGAGAATGCAGAGAAAGTGTAACGCTCATACATTACTGGTGGTGATATAAAATGGTACAGTCACTCTAATAAAACACTTTGGCAATGGCTTAACAGTTAATAAGCATGCAACTATCATATAAGCCAGCAATTACAATGCTGGGCATTTATCCCAGAAAAATGAAAACTTATGCTAATGCAACAATCTTGATAAATCTGTAACAAATTATGTTAAGTGAAAAAAGTCATTCCCAAAAGTATCTCACAATGTAGGATTCCATAACATTTTGGAAATGACAGATTTAGAGAGAGAGAGAGAGAGTTAATTAGTGATTGCCAATGGTTAAGACTAGGGGGTGATTGTGGTTATGAGAGAATAACAAGAGGAATCTTGGTAGCAATGGAAATGTTGTGTATCTTGACTGTACTGGTGTCAGTATCTGCTTGTGATATTCTATTAATGCTAAAGGTTTTTTTTTTTTTNTCTTTTCAACAAAACATATTTTACATTAATAAGAGTCAGAATCCTTGTGGATTTTAATCTTGTTTCTAGGAGAAAAAAAAAATCATGGACTATTTATGTACCATGTACCAGGTATATAACCTTTGGAAAGGTTAACTTATTTTCTCTATGCCTCACTTTCCTCATCTGTAAATTGAGAATAATAACTACTTCATAATACTGCTGTGAGCTGTTCATGTATTTTAAAAAGTCCTGGACACAGTAAGAGCTAAACAACTTTTTGTCATTATTATATGAATAATATATAATGTTTGATGTATTTTGAGACTGGCCTTTTTACTGGTCATCATTATTTGAAGTATTTTTAGTTAATTCTCTTGAAGTCTCTAAATAGAAATCATACTGTCTATAATGAATTGTAACTTAATTCCCTTCTTTTCTTTCCAACCCTGTATTTTTATTTTCTTAACATATTTTTTGATAATTTTAAAGTTCAGAACTTTTACTGATTTTTATAATTATTTTTTAGTTCTTTGTGAAATCTAAAATACAAAATTTCAACCTTTTCTTTAAATCTTTAAACTTTTACATTGTGACAATTATTATTTGTTGATTATTGATTCTTTCCCATATACTCTAATATCTCCTTCTTCTATGATAATTATATTAAATGAATAGCCCATTTTCCATTTTTCCTCTGGGATCTGTTTGTTCGTTTTCTTGTTGCTCAAGTAAAAAAAAAAGTATCTATTTCCTCTTTCTTCTAAATTTTCTTAAGTATATTTTAAAATCTAATAAGTTTCATGTAGTATGCAGTTGAATCCTCCACTAAAGAAGATTATTTTGAAAATTGCATTGTTATTTTAACACAGTCTTTTCTGCTAGATGATTGTCATGTTACATTATTGTTTCATTTTTACCTTACACATGCTGTCCTCTATAGTGGAGAGTCAGACATTCTCCATTGGCCACTGGTAAAGAGGCTACACCCCCAATAGTGTCCATGGAAACTATGTGGGGAGCAGGAGCAAGGTACTCTAACCTTTCTCAGTCTGGGGTTTGGACCACAGTGAGTCAGTGGGAAACCAGAACTCCAACCTCCATCTACTACTAATAGCAAGAATACCCAGTCTCTGATGTTGATAAAGACCAATTAGGGATTCTGCATTTGTACTCTAATCCAAATGCCATGAGGTAGAAACCTCCCCACAGCCTTCCTCTGAAAGAATGAAGTAACAGAAAACTAGATAAAATAGAAGATTTAAATAAAATCAATCCTAATCACATATTACTGTAAATATTCAGACTTTAATAGAAAGTCACTGTCATTCCAAGAACCAAAAAGATCTTCAAAGAAGATATCAAACAATTACCAATACTGTGAAACAAGGCATATCATCTCTAGCTTCTACAGACAACAAAAAGCAAATAAGGCAATACTATGAACAATTCTACACATATATTTCAGGCCACTTAGACAGACTAGATTAATTTCTTGAAGACACAAACAACTGATACCCACCCAAGATAAAATAGATGATTTGAATAGATCAGTAACTATAAAGAAGATAGAATTCATAAAGTAAAACCTCCGGGTGGGGAGGGGAGTCCAGGGGGGAACAACCAAGCCCAGATGGTTTCAATGGAGAAGACTACCAAATGTTTAAGGAAGAAATACTGCCTCCTTTTCCTCTAAGAACAGGAATAATGCAAGGATGTCTACTCTCATTAATGTTATTCAATATAGTAATGTTATTCAATACAGTATATTCTTGCCTTTTCTTACAAAGGCAAGAAAAGTAAATAAAAGAAGTACAGATCAGGAAAAGTCCTGATTTCATGTATTATTGTCTATGTAGGAATTTCTAAGACACCTAATGAAAAAAATTCATAGAAATAATAACTATGTTCAGAAATGTTGCAGGATACAAGGTCAACATGAAAATCAATTTTGCTATTTATATACCAGTAATAAACAAAGGAACACTAAAATTAAAATATAACACCCATTTATAATTTCTTTTAAAAAGAGATGAATAAATGTTGATCTGACAAATCACGTATAGGACATATGCTAAAAATTACAAAATATTGATGAAGTAAATTAAAGATTAACTAAATAAATGGAGACCTTGTGTTTTCAAAGATTGGTTACTAATTCAGTAAAATGCCAGTTCTCCACAAATGGATATTTTCACAAAACTAAAAAAATCCAAGCAATACTGTTTATAGATATAGACAATATTTTTTTAAATTTATGTGAAAAGGCACATGAACTGGAAAAGCTAAAACAATTTTGAAAAATAACAATATAAGGAGAAACTTACCTACTTTCAAAATTTATTACGAAACTACAGTACTCAAGACTATGTGGGGTATTGGTGCATACTCAGTTGTTCAGTCATGTCTGACTCCTTGCCACCCAATCTAAAGCTCACCAGGCTCTTCTGCCCAAGGATTTCCCAACCAAGAGTATCGGAGAGGTTGCCATTTCCACTCCAGAAGAGCTTCCCAACCCAGGGATTGAACCCTCATCTTCTATGTCTCCTGCATGGCAGACGGATTCTTTACTGCTGAACCATCTGGGAAGGCTTAGGGATAGATGCAAATCCATAGGACAGAAAAGACAACTCAAATTTAAGACAGAAATATACTAAATTTATTTTTAACAAAAGTGCAAAATTTACTCAATGGAGAAAGGATAAATGGTATTGAGATGTTGAAATCTCTTAAGCAAAAAATAAAAATGAAAACAAAAATTAAGATGTACTGCATAAGTCTATAAAATTTGTAGAGAGAACATAGTGGGAAATAATTGAGCTCTAGGGGTAGGCAAAAAATCTCAAACTTGACAACAAAGCATGACCCATGAAAGTTAAAAATGATAAATAGGATTTCATAAAAAATGAAAACTTTTGTTCCATAAAACAGCCTGTAAAGAGAATGGAAGAACAAGCTACAGAAGGGGAGAAGATATTATCTGCAAAAAACACATATCCAACATAGGACTAGTATCTAGAATATATAAAGAATGCTAAACTCAACATTAAAAAACAATCAAATTAGATACAGGACAGAAAACATTAGAGATATTTCACTGAAGAGGATATATAGTTGGTAAGTAAGCATATGAAAAGATGTTTAACATCACTAGCCATTCAGTTCAGTTCAGTTCAGTCACTCAGTCATGTCCAACTCTTTGTGACCCCATGAATCATAGCACGCCAGGCCTCCCTGTCCATCACCAACTCCCGGAGTTCACTCAAACTTACATCCATCAAGTTGGTGATGCCATCCAGCCATCTCATTCCCTGTCGTTCCCTTCTCCTCCTGCCCCCAATCCCTCTCAGCATCAGGGTCTTTTCCAGTGGGTCAACTCTTCGCATGAGGTGGCCAAAGTATTGGAGTTTCAGCTTCAGCATCAGTCCTTCCAATGAACACCCAGGCCTGGTCTCCTTTAGGAGGGACTGGTTGGATCTCCTTGCAGTCCAAGGAACTCTCAAGAGTCTTTAACATCACAGTTCAAAAGCATCAATTCTTCAGTGCTAGTCATTAGAATAAGATATAACTACACACCTATTCAAATTATTTAAAAAAAAAAAAGAGTGTGGCAACAGCATACGCTGATGAGAATGCAGAGAAAGTGTAACGCTCATACATTACTGGTGGTGATATAAAATGGTACAGTCACTCTAATAAAACACTTTGGCAATGGCTTAACAGTTAATAAGCATGCAACTATCATATAAGCCAGCAATTACAATGCTGGGCATTTATCCCAGAAAAATGAAAACTTATGCTAATGCAACAATCTTGATAAATCTGTAACAAATTATGTTAAGTGAAAAAAGTCATTCCCAAAAGTATCTCACAATGTAGGATTCCATAACATTTTGGAAATGACAGATTTAGAGAGAGAGAGAGAGAGTTAATTAGTGATTGCCAATGGTTAAGACTAGGGGGTGATTGTGGTTATGAGAGAATAACAAGAGGAATCTTGGTAGCAATGGAAATGTTGTGTATCTTGACTGTACTGGTGTCAGTATCTGCTTGTGATATTCTATTAATGCTAAAGGTTTTTTTTTTTTTTAAAGATTTTTTTAAATTTATTTTTAATTGGAGGAAAACTGCTTTACAATATTGTGCTGGCTTCTGTCATACAACAATGTGAATGAGCCATAAGTATACACTTATCCCCTCCCTCTTGAACCTCACCCCCACCACCCACCTCATCTCACCCCTCCAGGCTGTCACAGAGCACCAAGCTGAGCTCCCTGTGTGGTACAGCAACTTCTCAATAGCCTATTTTACATGTTTCAATGCTACTCTCTCAGCTCATCCCTCCCTCTCCTTCCTTGGCTGTGTCCAAAATCTCTTCTCTACATCTGCATCTCTATACTGCCCTGTAAAATAGGTTCATCAGTATCATTTTTCTAGATTCCATATATGTGCATTAATATATATATATATAATATTTGTTTTCCTCTTTCTGACTTCACTCTATGTAACAGGCTCTAGATTCATCCACCTCACTAGAACTGACTCAAGTGCATTCCTTTTTATGGTTGAACCCTTCTGCCCTCCAGGGCCCTCTTCTCTCTCGAAGGTCCACTCCTCCCTCCAGGCCAAACCCACCATCATATTAAGGACCTCTCCACACTCTGGGGTCCCCCTCCAATGAGTCATAAAGATTTTTGATGTGGACCATTTTTAAAGTCTTTATTGAATTTGTTACAATATTGCTGCTGTTTTATGTTTTGGTTTTTTGGTTTCAAGTCATGTGAAATCTTGGCTTCCTAATCAGGAATTGAACCTGCATTAGAAGGTGAGGTGTTAACCACTGGACCACCAGGGAAGTTCCTGTATTGAAGTTTTGTTAGGAATTACCCTTGGAAGCAATTTGATAAAGGATACATGAAATCTCTTTGGCTTATTCCAAGAGTTGATTGTGAATCTATCAGTTCAGTACAGTCGCTCAGTTGTGTCTGACTCTTTGCGACCTCATGAATCACAGCACGCCAGGCCTCTCTGTCCATTACCAACTCCCAGAGTTCACTCAGACTCATGCCCATCGAGTCAGTGATGCCATCCAGCCATCTCATCCTCTGTCGTCCCCTTCTCCTCCTGCCCCCAATCCTTCCCAGCATCAGAGTCTTTTCCAATGAGTCAACTCTTCGCATGAGGTGGCCTTTTAGCANACAAACAGAGATCATTCTGTCATTTTTGATATTGCATCCAAGTACTGCATTTCAGACTCTTTTGTTGACTAAATAAATAAATAAAAAGCTAATTTAATAAAAAGAGATGGCTTTTAAAGAATATGAAATAAAATGATAAAGATAATTACCTCCCAATAAACAATATTAGATAAAAAGTGAAAGTGAAAGTCACTTCTAACTCTTTGTGATTCCATGGACTGTAGTCCATGGTATTCTCCTGACCAGAATACTGGAGTGGGTAGTCTTTCCCTTCTCCAGGGATCTTCCCAACCCAGGTATCAAAACCAGGTATCCCGCATTGCAGGCAGATTCGTTACCAGCTAAGCCACCGGGGAAGCCCAAGAATACTGGAGTGGGTAGCCTATCCCTAGATCTATCTGACCCAGGAATCGAACCACAGTCTCCTGCATTACAGGCAGATTCTTTACCAGCTACCAGATAAAAAGTATTTATCATTTAAATCAGATTAGTGACAATACAATTTCATACACTGTCTAAAAACCCATCTAATGAATATTACTAGAAACAATTTATTATAAACTAAATTTGTATCATCAGTTCAGTTCAGTCAGTCAGTCATGTCTGACTCTGCAATCNAGCTACCAGATAAAAAGTATTTATCATTTAAATCAGATTAGTGACAATACAATTTCATACACTGTCTAAAAACCCATCTAATGAATATTACTAGAAACAATTTATTATAAACTAAATTTGTATCATCAGTTCAGTTCAGTCAGTCAGTCATGTCTGACTCTGCAATCCCATGAATCACAGCATGCCAGGCCTCCCTGTCCATCACCAACTCCCGGAGTTTACTCAGACTCATGCCCATCGAGTCAGTGATGCCATCCAGCCATCTCATCCTCTGTCATCATCCCCTTCTCCTCCTGCCCCCAACCCCTCCCAGCATTAGGGTATTTTCCAATGAGTCAACTAGACCCTTATAACTTAATTGACTTTGCTATTAATAATTTTGTTACAATGAAAAACTCTTTACTACAGACTCAGTGACACATCCTTGTAAATGTATAACTGGTAATATATACTATACATAGTTAAAGAGAAGAGAATCATCATTCCAGTATTTTTTATTAGCCCTCCTAGTTTTGTGTCTGATGGTTCTGTAGTTATCAAAAACAAAGTGACAGAACCCAAATCAACAAGTTGATATTTGGGAGAGAAAAAGGGTAAGATTGCAAGTGTTAAAATATTTGATTCTTCTCTTTCTCCTATAGGACTGAGAACTTCTTCTAATTTCCTAGTTTATTACAGCAAGCAAGATATCAGTTCTATTTCATCTTCTATTATGGAAAACATGGTTTTGTCTAAGAGTATTACAAATAAAAAATGGTATTGCTGTCTCATGAGACTTCTTATCAATTAGCTACATGAGCTATAGCTCACAAAATTAATAAATTATAATTAGTTTTCAGTTATGGTTAATAAAATCCTATTGTATTTAGTCTTTGAAAGTACATTACCTACAACTTGTTTATTAAAAGTGCTCCATGAATGCACATGATTAAAACAAACGAAGGCAATGGCACCCCACTCCAGTACTCTTGCCTGTAAAATCCCACGGATGGAGGAGCCTGGTAGGCTGCAGTCCATGGGGTCACTAAGAGTCGGACATGACTGAGCGACTTCACTTTGACTTTTCACTTTCATGCATTGGAGAAGGAAAGAACCCACTCCAGTGTTCTTGCCTGGAGAGTCCCAGGGACAGGGGAGCCTGGTGGGCTGCTATCTATGGGGTCGCACAGAGTTGGACATGACTGAAGCGACTTAACAACTATAGCAGCAACCCAGTAATGGAGAGGTGGGAGAGAGAACTCGCTTTATAAAGAATTATGTCTAAACACTAAATTGTGCAAAAACATAGTTGAGACATCAAAAAAAAAAGAACTAGTGGAGAATATCAAGTGGGAGAAGTACAAAAATAATCCCCTCACATGTTGCAGAGAAGTAAAATTGAATTCATTTCTGTTTCAAAGCAGTTTTCACAATGGGAACACAAAACTGCCATTTTAACAGAAAGCATTTATCTAAAGGATCGACATAGACATCAGCACAAAGCAAAGAAAACAAAAATGATTTTGCTATAACCAAAATTTGCTGGGTTTTTTTTAAATCATGAAAAGCAGTGTGTTTTGCAAAAAAAAAAAAAAAAATTATAATAGCATTGAATCAAGTGTGTAAAGATAGATGTTCCATATATGAAAATGCTGAGTAATTTTCTGGTAAACCATATTGAACAGAGAACATTAAGCATATTGAACGTTAAGGACAGAGAATAGTATAATATCTTCACACACACTTGTAACAAATATTCCTATTCTAAATATTTAAATGACTTTTGTACAATTTAACCATTTTTTCTTGAGGCAGAGTTAATTTACAACATTGTGTTAGTTTCAGTAAAGTGATTAATGTATGTGTGTATACATATATATTTTTTTCATATTCTTTTCCATAGGTTATTACAGAACATTGAATATAGTTCCCTGTGCTATGCAGTAGGTCCTTGTTGCTTATTTTATGCATAGTACTGTGTATCTGTTAACTCCAAACTCCTAATTTATCTCCTCCTCAACCCCGCTATTCCCCTTGTGTGTGTGTTAGTCACTCAGTCGTGTCCACTCTTTGTGACCTCATGGACTGTAGCCCACCAGATCCTCTGTCCATGGGAGTTCCCAGGCAAGAACACTGGAGTGAGTTCCCATTTCCTTCTCCAACCCCTTGATAACCATAAATTTGTTTTCTATGTCTGTGAGTCTATTTCCGTTTTATAAACAAGTTCATTTGTATCATTTTTTTATTCCACATGTAAGTGATATATGATATTTGTCTTTGTCTTGCTCACTTAATGTGATAATCTCTAAGTGCATCCATGGTGCTACTAGTGGCACTATTTTGTTCCTTTTTGTGACTAATATTCCATATCCATTCATCTATCAGTGGACATTTAAGTTGCTTCCTTGCCTTGGCCATTGTAAACAGTGACACGATGAACATCAAGATACATGAAATCTTTTCAAGCCATGTTTTTCTCTGGATGTTTGTCCAGGACTGGGGTTACTGGATCATACATGAACTATTTTTAGGTTTTTAAGGAGCCTCCATCCTGTTCATAGTGGCTGTACCAATTTACATTCCCACAAATAGTATAGGAGGATTCTTTTTTCTCCATATGCTCTCCAGCATTTATTATTTGCAGACTTATTTTAATGATGGCCCTGATGGCTCAGACAATAAATAATCCACTTGCAATGCAGGAAACCTGTGTGCAATCTCTGGGTTGCGAAGATCCCCTGGAGAAGGGAACAGCTACTCATTCCAGGATTCTGGCCTGGAGATTTCCGTGAACTGTATAGTCCATTTTCATTGAGTTAGACAAGGCTGTGGCCCATGGGATCAGATTGGCTAGTTTTGTGATTGTGGTTTCAGTCTGTCTGCCCTCTGATGCCTTCTCTCAGAGCCTACTCTCTTACTGGGGTTTCTCTTACCTTGGATGTGGGCTATCTCTTCACAGCTGCTCCAGCAAAGTGCAGCCACTGCTCCTGACCTTGGACGTGCGGTAGCTCTTTTCCGCCGCACCAGGGCCACTCAGCTGCTGCTCGCTGCTCCAGCACTACCCAAGATGGACGGGTCATGGTAAAGAGTTCTGACAAAATGTGGTCCACTGGAGAAGAGAATGGCAAAACACTTCAATCTTATTGCCTTGAGAAACCCATGAACAGTATGAGTATGAAAAGACAAAAAGATAGGAACTGAAAGATGAACTCCCCAGGTTGGTAGGTGCCCATATACTACTGGAGATCAGTAGAGAACTAACTCCAGAAAGAAGGAAGAGACGGAGCCAAAGCAACAACACCCAGTTGTGGCTGTGACTGGAGATGGAAGCAAGGTCTGATGTGGTAAAGAGCAGTACTGCACAGGAACCTGGAATGTTAGGTCCATGAATCACGGCAAATTGGGAGTGGTCAAAAGGAGATGGCAAGCGTGAACATCAACATTCTAGGAATCAGTAAACTAAAATGGACTGGAAGGGACGAATTTAACTCAGATGACCATTATATCTACTGCTGTGGGCAGAAAACTCTTAGAAGAAATGGAGTAGCCATCATAGTCAACGAAAGAGTCCAAAATGCGGTACTTGGATGCAATCTCAAAAATGACAGAATGATCTCTGCTCATTTCATTCAATAGCACCGTAATCCAAGTCTATGCCCTGACTAGTAACACTGAAGAAGCTGAAGATGAATGGTTCTATGAAGACCTACAAGACCTTTTAGAACTAACATCCAAAAAAGATGTCCTTTTCATTATAGAGGACTGGAATACAAAAGTAAGAAGTCAAGAAACACCTGGAGTAACAGGCAAATTTGGCCTTGGAGTACAGAATGAAGTAGGGCAAAGGCTAATAGAGTTTTGCCAAGAGAACACATTGGTCATAGCAAACACCCTCTTCCAACAACACAAGAGAAGCCTCTACACAAGGGCATCACCAGATGGTCAACACCAATATCAGATTGATTATATTCTTTGCAGCCAAAGATCGAGAAGCTCTATACAATCAGGAAAAACATGTGGCTGACTGTGGCTCAGATCATGAACTCCTTATTGTCAATTTCAGATTTAAATTGAAGAAACTGGGGAAAATCACTATACCATTCAAGTATGACATAAATTCAGTCCTTTATAATTATACAATGGAAGTGAGAAATAGATTTAAGTGAAGAGATATGATAGACAGAGTGCCTAATGAAATATGGACAGATTTTGTGACATTTTACAGTAGACAAGGATCCCCAAGAAAAAGAAATACAAAAATGCAAATGGCTATCTGAAGAGGCCTCACAAAGAGCTGCAAAAAGAAAAGATGCCAAAAGCAAAGGAGAAAAGGAAAGATATACCCATTTGAATGCAGAGTTCCAAAGAATAGAAAGCAGAAATAAGAAAGCCTTCCTCAGTGATCACTACAAAGAAATAGAGGAAAATAATAGAATGGGAAAGACTGGGGATCTCTTTAAGAAAATTAGATACCAAAGGAACATTTCATGCAAAGATGGGTTCAATAGAGGTCAGAAATGGTATGGACCTAACAGAAGCAGAAGATGTTAGAAAGATGTGGCTAGAATACACAGAAGAACTGTATAAAAAAGATCTTCATGAACCAGATAATCACGATGGTGTGATCACTCACCTAGAGCCAGACATCCTGGAATGTGAAGTCAAGTGGGCCTTAGGAAGCATCACTATGAACAAAGCTAGTGGAGCTATTTCAAATCCTGAAAGATGATGCTGTGAAAGTGCTGCACTCAATANGATTGGGGGCAGGAGGAGAAGGGGACGACAGAGGATGAGGTGGTTGGATGGCATCACTGACTCGATGGATGTGAGCCTGAGTGAACTCTGGGAGTTGGTGATGGACAGGGAAGCCTGGCGTGCTGCGATTTTGGGGGTTGCAAAGAGTCGGACACGACTGAGCAACTGAAATGAACTGAACTGAACTGAATAATGAGTGATGTGGAGCACCTTTTCCTGTACCTGTTGGCCATGTAAATATCTTCTTTGAAGCAATGTCTATTTATGTGTTCCACATATTTTTTTGATTGGATTTTTTGTTGTTGTTTTTTTGAGCTGTGTAAGCTGTTTGTATATCTTAGAAATTAATTCCTGACAGTAGCATCATTTGTAAGTATCTTCATAAATATTTAAATTATTTTAAATAGTCAGCATATCAGTTGTAAATCAAATGTTTCATTCAAAGACACATTTTTATTATCTCTATTCCAATTTTATCATGTGGTTTTTAAAAATATTTTTTGTGAGGTCAACCAACAAGAAAACTCAGAAATTTTTCATGATGATGCATTATTTTCTAATTTTTATACAAAATTTTATTCCCTTTATTAGGGTTATTTATATACATAAATATATTTCAAATGTTCTCCATTTTCAAATAGTATCTTTTTCAAGTTTTTAGCTTTCCTTTTTTAAGTAAGGCAGCGTCTGACCTTCAACATTCAAGCTTTTGCATATGTATTTTTTAAATATCATTATATTTTGCTGAACAATTTCTAAGCATATGTATGTAATTTAATTTATGAGTTCTATGAATTTGTGTTTAAAATAGCTAGAAATACATATAAGGATAAAATGTTTTATCAGAGAAGGATAATTTTTTCAAAGTTATCCAATCACATGGATCTACTTTTAGTAGACACCTATTATCACAAATTTTCATAATAATGCAAAGTTCTTTTATATTTTTCCTACGTTAACTTTTCATTATCGCCAAAAATGAAATATTTTGCTAGCCTCATGTTCTATCCCTGACTTGTATTTGTAGAAAGCCCTTATCACTTCAGTCTCCTTATTCATCTTAAAACCCAGTCCTAAAGAACATCAGAGCTTCCCAGGTGGCACTAATGTAAATAACTTGCCTGTCAGTTCAGGAGACATAGGACATTTGGGTTCAATCCCTGGTTAAGGAAGTTCCCCTGGAGAAAGAAATGAAAACCCACTGTAGAATTCTTGCCTGGAGAATCCCATGGGTAGAGGAACCTGACACGCTACAGTCCATGGATTCAGTAAGAGATGGACATGACTGAAGTGACTTAGCAGGCAGACATTCCAATACAAGAGATCCAGGTTGGATCCCTGGGTGGGGAAGATTCCTTCAAGAAGGAAAGGGCAACCCAGTCCAGAAATCTTTCCTGAAAAATCTCAAGGACAGGATTGTTTGGTGCGCTATACAGTCCATGGCATCACAAAAGTCTTGGGACAGACGTAGTAACTAAACAACAACAAAGAACATCACATATCAGTTTTCTCTCAAGTAACAGGAAAAGTAAATAAGACTAAACTCTCAGCAGGAGAATATATCATTTTCCAGCTAGTTCATACCAATCTCTTACCAGATCCTTCACCTAGCTTTAATTTATATAAGACTCTATTTGATGGAAGAAATGCTCTCTACAAGGAGGTGAAATGCCATTTATGAAATACAATCATTTCCCCTCCCCCCACTGGCTGAAAGAAAAATTTCCAATTAGAATTTTAAAATTAAAGTATTATCTCTGCTTTTTAAAATGCTGAACAATAACTAAGTTTTCCTACTGAAAGATAAGTTCAGAGCTGAAATTCACTTTTTCTATGGACAATGTTCCAAGAACAAAGCATGCACATAGAGGGAGAAATTGAGCCTGATTATACTCTCCCAAGTGAAAGTGGGGAAAAAATTCCAAATCCTACACAAAGAAAGTATGTGGTCAGATAAGTACAACTGCTCAGATAAGTACAACTGCTGGCAAAAACAATTTAATCAACCATTCTTCCTAAGATGTTTATGTGACTTCTGAGAAACAGGGTACTTTTGTAACAAAGATTAAATTGCTTCCACTGTGAGTGGTACCAGCTAGTCATATCCTGATGTGTCATAGAGAGCAGACAGGGAATGAGTCCAATACAAAAGGAGGAAGAAAAAAAAGGAAGGATTGCTGATCAAACAGCTAGTTGTTCACAGCAGTGATTTAGAAAAAAAAATATCCCCTTTTACATCTAAGCAATAGGATGACTTCTAACAATGTGCAACAAAAGCACTGCAGAAAATTATTTACCTTGAAACAAACAAACAAAAAGATCATTCATTTCAAAGCAAAAGTGCAGTGCACAGCATTCTACAGCAAAACTCAAATAACCATGTAAGCATTAAAGATGAAGTCTTTTGCACAATAAAAAGAAAAACATATTAGCTAAAGAGCCCTACTTTTGGACCACTAAGGCTAAGCATGTATTAAAGGCAAGAGAAGAAGAAAAATTAAAAAGCAGAGACCAGCAATATTTGACAAGAGCTAATTTTTTTTAATCCAGTTCCAGTAAGATTCCCATTTAGATTTCCAATGAGACATAAACAGCCTTGGAAATGATTTTCGAAAATCATTAGGTCTACAAAATTTATGTACAGCTTGCAAAATTGACATTGACCAAGTCCACATATATCAATTCACATTTGCCTTTTTCATCCCTCCCAGCCAATTCTAATATTTGTAGGTTCCATGTAGTTAAAGAATACTCACATATGGATTGTATGCTGGCAGATAATGAAGTAAAACTTTTATTATATATTAGTTGATCATAAGCAAAACATGGATGTATAAACACACATATGTATATACAAATTTATGCATGTATATAAACACTAATGTATTCGCATTTGTTCTCCATTGCAATGTAAAAATGACATTGCCTTCTCCAAAAATGACATACATTGTACAAAATGTACATAAGTATGTCTATATGTGTTTATATACGAAAATATATATCGTTTGTCTGTGTGTTCTCCCTCTCTTGGAGAGAAAGTGAGAGACAGTGAATAAGACAAGTATATTTATTTCTTTAGATAAGATGCTTATTATGACTTTTTATAGACCATTTATCCTAGAAACATAAACACTTTAAATTTGCAAGTAGTGACTTGCAACTATATTTATTTTCTTGCTCCCTGATTATGTATTACAAGTAAAGATTTGTGTTATTTATAGATTATCCTCTTCTAATATTGACACTAGACAGTGAAAAGTACTACAGTAAATTAGGAATAAAAATAATAAAGCAGTATTTTGAACAAGCATGGGTTAATTTTTCTGGATTAATTTTCCTTCTCTAATTCCATAGTGAGGAGATGTGGTTTATCTTCATGAAATAAAAGCAAACTGTAGTCAGATAGTTACTGGCTACCTTGAGGGGTTCTAAGATCAGTTTAATTTATGCCAAAAGTAGTTTGCAATTTGAGATTTCTATAAGTAGAATGGTAGTAAATAGAATCTAAAAGAAAGTTTGTCACAATGAATAGAAATGTACTCCTGATATATAATGTAAAAGATATATTTTTCAGACTATTAGCTACACTCATAAAATTACAATATTAATTTGGGGAAACAGATAATGAAGATCACTCTTGACCAAGTGGACCCTACTGGACAAAGAGATAAAGATAAAAAATTCTTCAAAATGTTTATTATATATATTTTAAAACAAATACAGATGCATAAAGGAACAAATTTTGACCCAAAATAAAGTCTAGAATTTGAGGGCTGACTTACCTCAGGCCAGCTAGTATTCTTAACACTAATTTGAGACTTCCCTGGCTATCCAACTGCTATGATTTTGCCTTCCAGTTCAAGGGGAGTGGGTTTGATCCCTGTCAAGATCTCTCTTGCCTCCTGGCCAACAAACCAAAACATAAAACAAACAATGTTGTAACAAATTCAATAAAGACTTTAAAAATGGTCCTCATTAAAAAAAAGTCTTTTAAAATAATAAACACCAATTTGATCCTTACAATTACTCAGTTGAATTTGGTGACAGTGTTGGAACCCAAAGTAAACTTCAGATGGTATTTAAGGACAATGAGAAACTCGGATGTGGTACCTGTGAACCCCTTTTTGAGTTCACTACCTTTCTTGCTGTTTCCCAGGACAGAAGGTAAGGTCTAGTTAGTTCTGAGCTACACTCTCTTTACATTGAGTTTCTGATCTAACTGGCTCTTCCATACAAGACAGGTGAGCTTGAGCTAGCAGACTGTTTGGCTTGGTGACCAACTGAACTGGTAGGTGGTTCTGCCTGAAGCGAAGCCCCCAGAATTGCAGACTGCAATTCTCAGATTTTGAAGTGGAAAACCTTGATTCTATCTCAAGATTCAAATGAGAACTGTATTCAGTTCGTTCATGTGTAGCTCCTCCCCACTTGAGGTCTGCTGGTTCAACCCATGCTTCAATCCAAGGTTCCATGGGAACTGGTGTTGGTACAGCCAAGGCTTTCTCTTGGCCAGGACTGTGTTTCCATTACTGCTGGTAAGTTAAGGTGCATATGCTTGTTGTGTTTTTGGTAGATAAAAACTATTTCTAATGGCGATCTCAAAGGCAAAAAAACCCATAGAAATTCGAGGGTATGGACCGAGCACTCTTCATTTCGAAGGAACTTTTCTCTCATTGCCAGGAATCATTTAATCAAGCCAAGTTTATCCTTAAATTTACTCAGTTGAATTCTTGTTGTTTAACCATTCACTTTGAGGGGTATGTGAATATGAATTACATATGAATTTTGAAGACATACAACTAGTCAATCTGAAACTGCAGAAATGTGCCTTGGAGGGCTCTGAGGAGCTCCAGTCCTTTATGACTCAACACAAAAGGAATTCAGTGAGAGGCAAAGTGACAGATAAGAAATAATTTATAAGAATAGGATGCTTATGAGGTTTTCAATCAGGTAGGCAAGAGCGGCCATGCTGAGAACTTACTGGGCTACAGTTTCACAATCAAAGGAAAAGTGGGAAAAGGAGTCACCACCTTCCTCATTTTTGAGTAGATGGGAAACTTCTGTCATGAATTCCTCCCCCAGATCAGGTAAAGGAGTTTCTTTGTCCCTAAATGGTCAAGTTGGGAGTGTCAACAGAAGAATGGTAACATATGGTAAAAGAGGTATCTCAGGTTTTAGTATGCTGCCACCTTTTTCCAGAGAAGGCAATGGCACCTCACTCCAGTACTCTTGCCTGGAAAATCCCATGGATGGAGGAGGCTGATGGGCTGCAGTCCATGGGGTCTCGAAGAATCGGACATGGCTGAGCGACTTCCCTTTCACTTTTCACTTTCATGCATTGGAGAAGGAAATGGCAACCCACTCCAGTGTTCTTGCCTGGAGAATCCCAGGGACGGGGGAGCCTGGTGGGCTGCCATCTATGGGGTCACACAGAGCTGAACATGACTGAAGCGATTTAGCAGCAGCAGCAGTAGCAGCCACCTTTCCCTAATCTTTTGTTTTTAAGTGCATGCAGAGGGGTTTGTCCTAGGAATCATTCATTTACTGACCTCGCCAGACAGAATGGGGTCTCATTCCACTATTATTTTGTTGTGTAGGGGCATATTTCATGCTTTCATTGCATGGTTTAGTTGCTAAGTAAGCCTGGTTGGTTTTGTTGTTAAGCAAGCTTGCTTTCTGAGTGACAGATAGTTAAGTTACAGAGGTCTCCCATACTATTTTCTTTGCTTATGATCCCTTAGTAGGATCAACTATTTAATTATCTACTTTGTCTCTGTCAGATCTACAGCTCTATCATTTATCTATCATGGATCCGTCTATCTGTCTACCTTTGTATGTTTTATGTATCTATCTATCGTCAGGTCAGTTGTTCTTGCTCAGTTCTTGACTCATCATAGCAAAGAATTGAAATGAGAGACCAGTACAGCTCAAGCAGGCAAGACTTACTGAGCAAGCAGTAAGACGTACACTTTAGAGACATGAGAGGAGACCAATCACAAGAGAGGCCCTGTCCTGATTCAGTTCAGTTCAGAAAAGTCACTCAGTTGTATCCAACTCTGCGACCCCATGGACTGCAGCAACCCTCTCCATAACCAACTCCTGGAGCTTTCTCAAACTCATGTCCATTGAGCCAGTGATGCTATCCAACCATCTTATCCTCTGTCGTCCCCTTCTCCTCCCACCTTCAATCTTTCCCAGCATCAGAGTCTTTCCAAATGAGTCAGTTCTTCACACCAGGTGGCCAAAGTATTGGAGTTTCAGCTTTAACATCAGTCCTTCCAAAGAATATTCAGGACTGATTTCCTTTAGGATGGACTGGTTGAATCTCCTTGCAGTCCAAGGGACTCTCAAGAGTCTTCTCCAACATCACAGTTCAAAAGCATCAATTCTTCAGCGCTCAGCTTTCTTTATGGTCCAACTCTCACATCCATACATGACTACTGGAAAACCAAAGTTTTGATTAGATAGACCTTTGGCAGAAAAGTAATGTCTCTGCTTTTTAATATACTGTCTAGGTTGGTCATAGCTTTTCTTCAAAGAAACAAGCCTCTTTTAATTTCATGGCTACAGTCACCATCTGCAGTGATTTTGGAGTCCAAAAATGTAAAGTCTCTCCCTGTTCCCATTGTTTCCACATTTGCCATGAAGTGATGGGACCAGAAGCCATGATCATATTTTTCTGAATGTTAAGTTTTAAGCCAACTCTTTCACTCTCCTCTTTTACTTTCATCAAGAGGCTCTTTAGTTCTTCTTCACTTTCTGCTGTAAGGGTGGTGTCATCTGCGTACCTGCAGTTACTGATATTTCTACCGGCAATCTTGATTCCAACTTGTGCTTCATCCAGCCCATCATTTCTCATGATGTACTCTGCATATGAGTTAAATAAGCAGGGTGACAATATAGAGCCCTAACGTACTCCTTTTCCTATTTGGAACCAGTCTGTTGTTCCATGCCCAGTTCTGACTGTTGCTTCTTGACCTGCATACAGATTCCTCAGGAGGCAGGTCAGGTAGTCTGATATTCCCATATCTTTAAGAAATTTCCAGTTTGCTGTGATCCACACAGTCAAATGCTTTTGGCATAGTCAATAAAGCAGAAATCGATTTTTTTTTTTCTGGAACTCTCTTGGTTTTTCAATGATCCAATGAATGTTTGAGAGAGTCATTTCCTAGGCAGGTTGATAAGAAGTTTAGGGGTCCCCAAGGAGAGACAGGTCTGGAATTCTCAAAGAGGAAGAAAGGACAAACTTTTTCTTTCTCTACATTCCTTAAAAAAAAAAAAAAGATCTTCATGACCTGGATAATCACGATGGTGTGATCACTCATCTAGAGCCAGACATCCTGGAATGTGAAGTCAAGTGGGCCTTAGAAAGCATCCCTAGGAACAAAGCTAGTGGAGGTGATGGAATTCCAGTTGAGCTATTTCAAACCTGAAAGATNGGGAGGGATTGGGGGCAGGGGGAGAAGGGGACGACAGAGGATGAGATGGCTGGATGGCATCACTGACTTAATGGATGTGAATGTGAGTGAACTCAGCGAGTTGGTGATGGACAGGGAGGCCTGGCATTCATGGGGTCGCAAACAGTGGGACAGGACTGAGACTGAACTAAACTGAACATTCCTTAAGATTATGTAACAATAATGTATCCTGCCTGAGGACAGTCTCTGGATTACACCTTCTGGCTAATTCTGTTATCTTAAAAAGTAAATTATGGGAGTAGGTCTGGTGAGGTCTTTACAACCTCCAGACATTCTTTGGATTCACTGGGGAGTATATAACTTCATTGCTCACACTAGCAGAGGGGTATTCTTTATGCCCCCTTCTGATGCCTATGTCAGAAGCTTTCTCTATGTCCTTTATACTTTACTAAAACTTTATTACACAAAAGCTCTGAGTGGTCAAAACTTGTCTCTGGCCCCGCATTGAATTCTTCTCCTCCGGGGGCCAAGAATCCCCATGTCACGTGATTCAGCAACAAACTTTCATGTTGGCAATTTGATCTCTGGTTAACCTGCCTTTTCTAAATCCTGCTTGAACATCTGGAAGTTCACGGTTCAAGTATTGTTGAAGCCTGGCTTGGAGAATTTTGAGCATTACTTTGCTAGTGTGTGAGATGAATGCAATTGTGTGGTAGTTTGAGCCTTCTCTGGCATTGTCTTTTGGGGGGATTGGAATGAAAAAAAGACTTTTGCTAGTCCTGTGGCCACTGCTGAGCTTTTCAAATTTGCTGGCATATTGAGTGCAGCACTTTAACAGTATCGTCTTTTAGGATTTGAAACAGCTCAACTAGAATGTTATCAGTTCCACTAGCTTTGTTAGTAGTGATGCTTCCTAAGGCCCACTTGACTTCACATGCCAGGATGTCAGTCTCTAGGTGAGTGATCACACCATAGTGGTTATCTGGCTCATGAAGATCTTTTTTGCATAGTTCTTCTGTGTATTCTTCCTGATTAGACTTCACTCTTTTATATTTCTTGCTCTCGCCCCTGAGCAGCCCCTGGGGCTTGTTTGGTTATGCCCTATGCAAATAGGGAATTATGCCCAAGACATATCAGGGAAGGTGGCATGTTGGCCGCGTGTTCCCTCTGGAAGTCTTTACTCAGATCTGCTGCTTCTTTTCTTCTTCCAGCCCTTCATGTTTGTGATTCTCTAGCCACAGCTTCTCTAACTGCCATTTTGGTCCTTTTCTCCCTATTCTAGCTGCCATATCTATCTGTCTATCTATCTGTTTTCTGTTTTCTCTGTTTGACGCCAGACTCCCTGGGTTTGAAACATTCACATTACTTACTAGCCGTGGGCCTTTCTGGATCCTTTATGGATATGACTGGATTTCTTTGTGTGTTTATTTTCTCAATGAAGAATATGAGAAAAAATAATTATTTCTCTTTGCAGCTTTTTGTAGAACATAGGAGAAAACCTATGGAACCTCATTCCTCTCCATAAAGGAAAAGGGACAAATATTGGGATTGCATGGAATTTGTCTTCAGTAAATATTAGTTGTTAATTTGTTTCTGCTGAAATCTTAATTTAATAATTTTTCATTGTGTGTTAGTCGTTCCATCGTGCCCATCTCTTTGTGACCCCATGGACTGCAGGCCACCATGCTCCTCTATCCATGAGATTTTCCAGGCAAGAATACTAGAGTGGGTAGTCAATTCCTTCTCCAGGAAATCTTCTGGACTCAGGGATCAAACTTGGGTCTCCTGCACTGCAGGCAGATTCTTTACCCACTGAGCTACTAGGGAAGCCCAACCTGTGTCTTTTCTCTCTGCAGTATCTTAATTCATCCTAAAGCACAGGTTTTAATTTATTTTATCTTTATTTAACCCCATTTAACATAAGATAATTTCATATGAGCATACACTATCATAAAGTCTCCAGGCATAAAGAGAAAGGCATTATACTGAGAGGAAAAGTTAAAATTTTTGCTAAACCCTTGAGAGCAGGTTCTTATCTCATGCAATATGGCAGGTTCTTATCTCATGCAATATGGCAGGTTCTTATCTCATGTAATATGGCCTTTAGGCTCTCTCAGGGGTTGTTTTCCCTTCGGGGACTTTCCAAGAAGTTGTTTTTCCAGGCCATCGGAATGTGGCCCCGACCAGCCGTTTAGACCTGGTAGCAAACAAGCCTATCCCTGTAAAGGTCAAGACCTGTGCACCAATCAGACTGTTCCCATCCTAGCTGCACCCGTTTGTGGTTTTTGTGCTTAAAAATGCTCTGTAACGACTGTTCAGGGTTCGTTCCTCCCTAGAGGTGACTGAACCTAGGCACGCCGGCCCAATAAATCCTCCTGCTGTTTGCATCAAATCCGAGTCTCGGTGATCTTTGGAGCGACGGGTCCTAGGAAAAGACCGTAAGGTCTAACAATACAATAGTGCTACCCAGTAAACATTTCTTTTTTAAAAATTAAAGTATCAGTGCTCGTAAACTGTTGTAAATATTGCAGCCTCTGGGAATCCCTCACAGGTAGATATTTCGAAGGAAACGCTCAGGTTCCCTCCCACATCTCCCAGCTGACGTTACCCACCCTCCAATCCTGTTACATTCTTATGCAGAGCAATCTAATCACCTCATCCTCTACCACCCTCTTCTCCTTTTACCTTCAATCTTTCCAAGCATCAGGGTTTTTTCCAATGAATCAGTTCTTCAGTGAGATGGTTAGATAGCATATTGTCAGTTTAATGGGCATGAATTTGAACAAACTCCTTGAGATAGTTGAGGCATGCTGCAGTCCAGAGAGTCACAAAGAGTTCAACATGACTTAGTGACTGAACAACAGCAACGCCAAGAGCAATCTAGCCCCCACCTACCATCTCTCCATAGCCTCATATTCTTGAGTAAATAGCTTTATTAGGTCTGTTTCTGAAACATTCCTGAGATGTATTCTGTCATTAGCTTTTAACTAGCTTTTATTTTGCAGAGAGGGAAGAAAGGAAACAGGAGAGAGAGGGAGGAGAACCGGAAAAAAAAAAAAAAAAAAAAGAACAGGAGAGAAGAAAAGGAAATCTTAAGAAGCCAGGCTACTTAGGTATAAACAAGAACATTTAGAGGAAATCTCTTTAACATAATATAAATGCTGCATGCTCATGCAAAAGTTACCTAGCTCAAAATGATCTTTTTCACTGAGTAAAGAATTTCATATGAAATTCTTGCATCATGTATGTGTGTTCAGTCACATTCAGCTCTTTGAGACTCTATAGACCGTAGCCGCCCAAGCTCCTCTGTCCATGGGAATCTCCAGGCAAGAATACTGAAGTGGGTTGCCATGCCCTCCTCCAGGGGATCTTCGCCACCGAGGGGTCCAACCTGCATCTCCTATATGTCCCACATAGCAGGTAGATTCTTTACCCACTAAACGACCTGAGAAGCTCTTCTTGGCTCATGAACTGTCATCAGTTAAAGAGCCCCAGCTTCTGGGGCAAATTACAAATGGTATGTGAGTTTACAATAGACTCAAATTGATAACATTGCTTTTCCAAACAACTCATTACAAGGTAACCGGTTGATCTGAACTTTAAGGTCCTTTCCAATCCTGAGGTTTGAAAAGGCTGTCATTTCCTCTTGTATATACAAACCTCACAGAAAGTTTAGGGAGTTTATTAGGTCCTATTCAAATTCTTGGGGAAGGCTCAATGCTGAGTTCTGAATGGTTCACTCAAATAGATTTATATGCTAATATTACCAGAGACTAGTCAGCCTGTATTTATTGACTTGATGACTATTATCTATGTAGATTTTTCTAAAATATTCATTACCATATTATCTAAGGAGCTCCAACTGTGAAGGCCATTTAGGTTTGGAATTTATCTCTGTGTGGATGTGTTTGTCCCATTAGCTTCACATGCCTCTTGGAACACAATACCTCTCCTTGAATTCACCTCCCAAGCATTAAACTAAAGAGAGTCACCTGGTTTATTTTGCCTTGGATAGGGTTCCACCAGCACTGCAGTGTTTGGGTACAGACATTTATTTATGTCTTTTCCCAGGGCTTCTTTCACTAACTGTTCATATTTTTCTCCCTCTGTTATTTTGTGCCCTGTAGCATAGCTCAGTCTATCAATTATTACAGTCAGGGCTGATGCTGCAGGATTCAAACAAAGGCCCACTAACAACAAAGAAACCATGGCAAGAGCAAGCTGTAGTCTGTGTGTCACTAAATCAGCTGATCAATCTGCGATTGAATTGTCTTTAAATGTATGTCAATTCAAGAACAGGGCTCAGAGATACATTTGAAGCATAAGAGAAAGGGGGAGGTGTGATTTTGAAACAGTTTTCTTCATAACAGCATAGAGCTGACCTTGCATTTAAAGATAGAGGGTGGAGGTGGGGGGTGGGGAGGGAAGCTATAAGAAAGTGTGAGCAGTATGAATAAGTACTGTTTATGGGAAGCTCTTTTAATACCCTTGCTAAAGCTGAACAATAGAAAGAGACAAAGCTCTGAAAAATTCGTGCCTTTTCCTGTGATTGATCTTTTATCTCTCCATTCCTGCCCAGATGATAAAATGCATTTTACAGGACAAACAAGCATGAGTGCTTTTATTTTCCCCAAATATGAGAAATGTTCCTTATTTAGAATTTTGCTATTGAAGCATTTGCTATAACACCCCTCCCACCCAACACACACACACACACACACACACACACACACACACACACACAATTACAAGTTAAAAAAAAAAAGATTTGAACTTTTGAGGTTAAAATGTTGAAATTCCTTATACCTTTTTGTTTTGTTTTTCTTTGCTTTGCTTTTTGCAGTTAATGAACTCTTTCTTGGCACAAAGCTACCTGGAATGATGCTAAAAATAGAATAGATTCTGAAGTGAAGCTTTGCTTCAAATCTAGATGACATTATTGAAAAAACACTCAGGACAATGGCCAAATGTAAGAGCTCAGCATAATTCAATTCCCTTCACCTCTCTCCCCCACACACGTTTCAACTACGTTACTTCTAAGTTTTTCTAAAAATTTAATTTCATAATAGCAACACAATGGCTATAAAATAGGAAAATTCACATTTATTTAATATCAACATTGTATCAGACAACGGAATAATTACTTTCACCTATCATATGATCCTTTGAGATAGCTCCCATGACCTTGCATAAGAAAACTATACTCTGGAGATCAAACTGTTTAACTCAGATTGGGATTTTAACTCACAGAGAGGGACACTAACCCAGCCAAAATCCAGATTGAGGCTTGAACCCATAGTCTTTTAAAAAATAAAAAGACTTTTTATTTTGAATTGTTGTTGTTGTTCAGTCACTAAGTTGTGTTCAACTCTTTGTGACCCATGGACTGCAGCATACCAGGCTTCCCTGGGCTTCAGTATCTCCCACAGTTTTTGCAAATTTATGTCCACTGAGTCAGAAATGCCATCCAACCATCTCACCCTCTGCCGCTCCCTTCTCCTCCTCCTCTAAGTCTCTCCCAGCATCAAAGTCTTTTCCAATGAGTGGACTCCTCCCATCAGGTGGCCAAAGTATTGGAATTTCAGCTTCAGGATCAGTCCTTCCAATGAATATTCAGGTTGGTTTCCTTTAGGATTGGCTGGGTTGATACCCTTACAGTCCAAAGGACTCTCAAGAGTCTTCTCTAGCATCACAATTTCAAAGCATCGATTCTTCAGCATTAAGCCTTCCTTATGGTCTAACTCTCACATCCATACATGACTACTGGAAAAACCATAGCTTTGACTATATGGACCTTTGTTGGCAAAGTCGAAGTGAAAGTTTTTCTTCCTCAGTTGTGTCTGACTCTCTGAGACCCCCATAGATTATAGCCCACCAGACTCCTTTGTCTACAGAATTCTCCAGGCAAAATTACTTGAGTGGGTTGCCATTCCCTTCTCCAGGGGATCTTTGAAAGCCAGAGATTGAACCCAGGTCTCGTGCACTGCAGGCAGATTCTTCATGGTCTGAGCCACAGAGATGTCTCTGCTTTTTAATATGCTAAGTCTGTCATAGCTTTCCTTCCAAGGAGGAAGCATCTTTCAGTCTCATGGCTGTAGTCACTGTCTGTAGTGATTTTGGAGCCAAAGAAAATAAAACCTGTTACTGCTTCTACTTTTTCCCCTTCTATTTGATATGAAGCGATGGGCCAAACGCCATAATCTTAGCTTTTTGAATGTTGATTTTTAAGCCAGTTTTTTTCACTCTCTCCTTTCACCCTATTGAGGTGCTCTTTAGTTCCTCTTAACTTTCTGCAATAGAGTGGTATCGTCTGCATATCTGAGATTGTTAATATTTCTCCCAGCAATCTTTAATCCACCCTGTGATTCATCCAGTCCAGTATTTTTCATTATACTTTATTTTGCATGGAGATATAACAAATTAACAATGTGGTGATGGTTTCAGGTGAACAGTGAAGGGATTCAGCCATTTATACATGTATCCATTCTTCCCCAAACTTTCTCCCATCCAGGCTGCCACATAGCATTGAGCAAAGTTCCATGTGCTATACAATACTTCCTTGTTGATTATCATTTTAAACACAACAGTGTGTGCATGTCCATCTCAAACTCCCTAACTACCCCTTTCTCCATCTCTCCTCCCAGCAAATGAGTCTCTGTTTGTAAGTTCATATGTATCATGTTTGAAAAATTTTAGATCCCAGATACAAGAGATGTCATACAATATTTCCGCTTCTCTAACTTACTTCACTTAGTATGACAATCTATGTTCATCCATGTTGCTGCAAATGGCATTATTTCATTCTTTTTCATGGTCAAGTAATATTCCATTGTATATGTGTACTAGCTCTTTATCCATTCCTCTGTCAATGGACTTTTAACCGAGACCAAACACCTTGTCTCAGGTTTTAATAAAGCACTTTATTAAAGTTTCCTGATGTCTCATCACAGAGAGAATTCACTGAGAGACAAAGTGATAGGCAAGAAGTAGGTTTATTTAGAGAGAAACACACTCCACAGACAGAGTGTGGACCATCTCAGAAGGTGAAAATAATACCAGTGTATGGGGTTGTCAGTTTTTATGGTGGTGGGTAATCTTATGGACTAAGGAGTAGGTGGAATGTTCAAGTTATTTGGGGAAAAGTGTGGGAATTTCCATGAATTGAGTCACTGTCCACATTTTAACCTTTATGGTTGGTTTTGGAACTGCCATGTGAGTGTGTCATTTAGCTTACTGATGTGTTACAATGAACATATACTGAGGTTCAAGGTCTAGTGGAAGTTGATTTGTTTGTCATTTGGACTTATTTGGTTCTTATCAGTTTATGTCATATCCTTGGGCTATGTCCTTCTTTTAAACGTTGTGCCCTGCCCCCTTCCCAAAAACATTCTGATGGCATGTGGCTTAGAAATGACAAAAGTAAGATCTGAAAACAGATTTGGTCAAATCAAAGGCTCTTGTTTCTTTTTTATCAATGGTTCTCAAATGTTAGGGCAATCAGAATCAACTGGAAGGTGTTAAACCCATCAGAACAAGACCCAGATTCCCCCTCAGTCAGTCTCTCCCATCAGGAGGCTTCCATAAGCCTCTTATCCTTCTCCATCAGAGGGCACACAGACTGAAAATTGCAATCACAGAAAAATAACCAATCTGATCACATGGACCACAGCCTTGTCTAACTCAGTGAAACTATGAGTCATGCCCTGTAGGGCCACCCAAGACAGATGGATCATGGTGGAGAGTTCTGACAAAAAGTGGTCCACTGGAGAAGGGAATGGCAAGCCACTTCAGTATTCTTGCCTTGAGAAACCCATGAACAGTATGAGGATGAAAAGGCAAAAAGATAGGACAGTGAAAGATGAACTAACTCCCAGGTCAGAGGGTGCCCAATATGCTAATGGAGATCAGTGGAGAAATAACTCCAGAAAGAATGAAGGGATGGAGCGAAAGCAAAAACAATACCCAGTTGTGGATGTGACTGGTGATGGAAGTAAAGTCCAATGCTGTAAAGAGCAATATTGCATAGGAACCTGGAATGTTAGGTCCATGAAGCAAGGCAAATTGGAAGTGGTCAAACAGGAGATGGCAAAAGTGAATGTTGACATTCTAGGATTGAGCAAACTAAAATGAACTGGAACAGGTGAATTTAACTCCAATGACCATTATGTCTACTACTGTGAGCAAGAATCCCTTAGACGAAATGGAGTAGCCTTTGTAGTCAACAAAAGAGTCTGAAATGCAGTACTTGGATGCAATCTCAAAAACGACAGAATGATGTCTGTTCTTTTCCAAGGCAAACCATTCAATGTCACAGCAATCCAAGCCTATGCCCCAATCAGTAACACTGAAGAAGCTGAACAGTTCTATGAAGACCTACAAGACCTTTTAGAACTAATACCCCCAAAAGATATCCTTTTCATTTTCATTCCAGGGGACTGGAATGCAAAAGTAGGAAGTCAAGAAATACCTGGAGTAACAGGCAAATTTGGCCTTGGAGTACAGAATGAAGCAGGGCAAAGGCTAATAACGTTTTGCCAAGAGAATGCACTGATCATACCAAACACCTCTTCCAACAACACAAAAGAAGACTCTATTCATGGACATCACCAGATGGCCAACAGAAAAATCAGGTTGATTATATCAATAACCTCAGATATGCAGGTGATACCACCCTTATGGCAGAAAGTGAAAAAGAACTAAAGAACCTCTTGATGAAGGTGAAAGAGGACAGTGAAAAAGTTGGCTTAAAGCTCACATTCAGAAAACGAAGATTATGGCATCTGATCCCATCATGTCATGGCAAATAAATGGGGAAACAATGGAAACAGTGGCTGACTTTATTTTGGGGGGCTCCAAAATCAGTACAGATGGTGACTACAGCCATGAAATTAAAAGATGCTTGCTCCTTTTAAGAAAATTTATGACCAACCTAAACAACATATTAAAAAGCAGAGACATTACTTTGCCAATTAAGGCCTGTAAATCAAAGCTGTGGTTTTTCCAGTAGTCATGTATGGATGTAAGAGTTGGACTGTAAAGAAAGCTGAGCACTGAAGAATTGATACTTTTGAACTGTGGTGTTGGAGAAGACTCTTGAGAGTCCCTTGAACTGCAAGGAGTTCTCAACCAGTCCATCCTAAAGGAAATCAGTCCTGAATATTCATTAGAAGGACTGATTTTGAAGCTGAAACTCCAATACTTTGGCTATCTGATGTGAAAACCCGATTCATTTGTAGACCTTGATGCTGGGAAAGACTGAGAGCAGGAGGCGGGGACAACAGAGGATATGATGATTGGATGGCATCACTGACTCAATGGACATGAGTTTGAGTGAACTCCGGGAGTTGGTAATGGACAGGGAGGCCTGGCCTGCTGCAGTCCATGTGGTGGCCAAGAGTTCGACACATCTGAGCAACTGATCTGAACTGAACTGAAAAGCACAGATTCTGGGGACTTCTCTCCTTTTGTTGTTGTTTAGTTGCTAAGTTGTATGACTTCTTTGTAGCCTGCCAGGTTCCTCCATGGGATTTCCCAGGCAAGAATCCTGGAGTAGGTTGCCATTTCCTCTCCAGGGAATCTTCCCAACCCAGAGATTGAACACGAGTCTCTTGCATTGGCAGGTGTGTTGTTTACCACTGAGGCACCAGGGAAGCCCCAAAGTTTCTATTTAGTAAGTCTGGGTACAGCCCAAGAGTTTTCAGTTCTTACAAGTTCCCAGGGGATGCTGATGCTGCTGGTCTAAGGGCTAGACTTTGGATCACCACTCAATACTGTGCTACTCCTCATTAGAAAGATATACATGGGTATTTTACATTTTACTACTGACAAGATTTGTTATTCAAGATAAAATACTTGAGAATCATTTGAAAGATGAAATACTACATACTGATGAATTAAATTTTATTAAATTCTCATTTCTTATGCATCTAGAAATTACATGCTGTGGGGATTAAGATAATGAATAAAATATAATCCCTGTCCTCCAAGAACTCATCAACTAGTTGAGATTACAGTCATAGATATGTGCTTAAATTTATCATTAACAAGACAAACACAATAAATGCTTCAACAGAAGACTCATAAAAAATGGGCTCTGGGAATATGAGGTAGGAAATTCTGTCAAAAAAAAAAAAGCCAACAAGTCCTTACCTTCAACTTGCTTTATCCTGGAGTCCCTCCCCTCTCTGTCTCTTGTCTTCTGATAAGAGTAAGTTCACTCTATTTACTGCAGCTATTTCTTCCAATCCCACTTACACACAAATCTGAAAATAGAGCTTCCACATCAAACATGTCAGTAAAACTGCAGTGGGAAAATTCACCCATCTCCTCTTAATTGCCAAACCCAAGGATATGAAAACAGCCCTCAAGTTTCTGGGGCATCAGGCCCCACTTCCTGATCATCCTCTGGCCTGCACTGCCCATCTCAACCCAGCTGACCTCCACCTTCTCTCGCTCCTTCTTCTCACTGGCTTGGACCTTTAAACTCACTTGTGTTTGTTGCCTGAAAACCTCTTTTCCCTCCATCTGGCCTTTTAAAGTTGCTGTTCCTTGAGTTTGCCCTAGGCCTTCTTATATTTCACAAACCTTTCTTCAGCTCACAGAGGAGTGATTTCCTGTTCACCTTCACCTGTTTACCTTCAAGCCTGTTCTCCTTACTCCCCCTTCAGGAAAGGTCTACTGAATCCCATTTGCCTCACGGAAGCAAAACTTCTCACCATCTGGTCTGACTAATTTTCCATCTGATCTCTTGCTTCTCTTTTCACTGATCAATTCGTCCATGGTTTGTCTTCAGAGATCCACTATTCCAACGGCTTTTTCTAACTTAATTACACATGGTTGAGCTAATTACATTGTCCACCTTCATGGATGCATAAAGAGCTTCTTTTTTAAACTATATTTTTTAAATTTTTTATTTAATTATTTTTTTTTTAATTTGCTGTATTTCTTGTTTTTGGCTACATGGATTCTTCATTGCAGAGTGTAGTGTTCTCTAGTTACAGCATGAAGGCTTAGCCGCCACCTAGCGTGTGAGATCTTAGTTCCTCAACCAGGAATCGAACTTGTGTGCCCTGTGTTAGAAGGTAAAGTCTTGACCACTGAACCACCAGGAAAGTCCCCACAAGGGGCTTCTTGTGTAAGAAAACGTCTGTCTATTTCCTGTGCGTCTCCTTTATTCTCACTCCACCACCACACTCACAGGGCACTTCACTTACAGCACTCATGGTCACCAAAGATATGGAGGCCAGGCTCTGGGACACCCCCTGTCCTACGATTTAACTCACTTCTGACACCATCTCTCTGGAGATAGTGTCATATGCCACAGCGGAAGGGCCCAGTCTCACAAGAATCTCTCCCACCTCTCACAACAGGTATACACCTATGTCATGCTTATTGTCTCTTTTTTAGCAGAAAGTGTTTGAAGGCAAAGAGTTTAGGAGGTAATTAAGATTAGATGAAGTTATGAGGATGGAAACCCTAAGAATGGGATTAGGGTTTATATTATATTATAGACCAGGCAAAATTAATATTTTAAGAGAGAAATGAGAACAGCGGTTGAGTCTGGAACAAAGAGTTTGGATGAGAATTAACTGGAAAGATGCAGAGGGGAACTTTTTAGTGTGGTAATTGAGTTCAACAGTTTGATAAAATATTGGTTACATGACTGAATGTGTTTGTCAGAAGCCTTTGAAACTGTACTTTCAAAATGTGTACATTTTATTATTCTGACTACTAAAAGAATCTATATATCTGAGGTGACCTGACTAGTTTAGATCAAGTTAGCTAGATAAGGTGGCAAGAAAGGAAACCACATGTATTAATTCTGTTTATGTGTTTTACTGAAAAATTCTGATGAAAGATTTAGGTTTATTTTAGTATTTGTGCTTTATGCTTACTGTTATGTAGCCTTTCTTAATTGCAAATTTCCAGTGGTTTATATTACCAGAAACAAAGAAAATACATGCATATGTGTAAAAAAACTTTTACTTCTGCTGAAAGATTTATGTTTTAGCCTTTAAACAATAGACAGTAAAAAGCCTTTTGGACAGATATAGACTTCTCTAAAATATGAAGCCAAGCAAAACATGGGCTTCTTTCTTTTTNAGAAACAATCAAAACAGTGGCAAACTTTATTTTTTTTGAGCTTCAAAATCACTGTAGATGATGACTACAGCCATGAAATTAAAAGATGCTTGCTCCTTGAAAGAAAAGTTATGACCAACTTAGACAGCATATTAAAAAACAGAGACATTACTTTGCCAATAAAGGTCCATCTAGTCAAAGGCTATGGTTTTTCCAGTAGTCATGTATGGATGTGAGAGTTGGACCATAAAGAAAGTTGAGCTCCGAAAATTGGTGCTTTTGAACTATGGTGTTGAAGAAGACTCTTGAGAATCTCTTGGACTGCAAGAAGATCTAATCAATCTATCCTAAAGGAAATCAGTCCTGAATACTCATGGGAAGGGCTGATGCTGAAGCTGAAACTCCAACACTTGGGCTACCTGATGCGAAGAACTGACTTGTTTGAAAAGACCCTCATGCTGGGAAAGATTGAAGGCAGGATGAGAAAGGGGTGACAGAGGATGAGATGGATGGATGGCATCATTGTCTCAATGGACATGGGTTTGAGTAAACTCCAGGAGTTCGAGATGGACATGGAAGCCTGGCGTGCTACAGTCCATGGAGTCACAAAGTGTCAGACACGACTGAGTGACTGATCTGAACCGAGCTGAATATTTATGCAAGCCTGTGTATGAAATCTCTCCAGTCATGTCCAGCTCCATGCGGCCCCGTAGACTGTAGCCTGCCAGGCTCCTCTGTCCATGGGATCCTCCAGACAAGAATACTGGAGTGGGTTGCCCTGCCCTCCTCCGGGGGATCTTCCTGACCCAGGATTGAAACTAGATCTCTTAAGTCTTCAGCATTGGCAGACAGGTTCTTTACCACTCACGCCACCTGGAAGCCCATAATATCTGCATTACAAGTTAAAATTTAAAAGTTAAGTGAGTTTTAGAAAAGCAAGTTGTTTTATTTTGAATAAAAATATATATTTTGTAATGTATTGCATATGTAAAAGTGCATTATATTAAAATATATATTTTATATATAAAATATATTACAAAATGTACATTTTTATCCATAATGGAAAATATTTGCACTTCTAGAATTCACTTAACTTTTAAAAAATTTAATATCTAATATCTAATAGTATCTAACTTCTAATATCTAATAGTATGTATCAAAAAGTTACCATGAAAATTCATATGTAATATTTTATGTTTATATTGTATTGTTTTAATATTCTTCCTATCATCTTCAGACAACAGAGAAACCTAAAGATGGTGCTCAGAATTTACTGCGCTTTCAAGGAAATGCTATGAGGGAAAAAATAGCGTAATTCCAAATAATATTAACATGTTTTTATTATGCTAATAAAGAAATGGAATACATCAGAATTCATATTAACCTATTTTGAATAAATACAATTTCATATCAGTTTTATTTATTCACTTAATTATGAAATCATTATCTTGGGATACATTAGAAAGGAGGTATAAAATTAAATGCAAATTATTGTGAGCAAAGTTCTTATAAATGCATTAGAAGTCCTAGAGGTAAAATATCAGAAATCATGACTGATATTCAATATTTAACCTTATTCTACTTCATATATTCTAACAAATTATTGAACCTGAGAAAGAAGTCATGCGTATTTTGATTTATGGCTCTTCTCTCAGAAAAGAGGAGACAGCTTGGGAATTCTGATTAGCTTCTGGTGCAATGGTAAAAAGTCCATCTGCCAGTACAGGAGATGCAGGAGATGCAGGTTCAGCCGCTACATCCAGAGGAAGATCCCTGGAGAAGGAAATGGCAACCTATTCCAGTATTCTTGCCTGGAAAATCCTGTGGACAGAGGACCCTGGCGGGTTATAGTCCATGGGGCTGCAAAAGAGTCGGACACAACTGAGCAACAAAGCACACAAACTGACGCGGGGAGGAATCTTCATGAGACTGAGCCCTTAATCTGAGTGATCTGCACTATTTCTGGTACATAGCGAAAGAATTGAGTTCAATTTTAGGATACCAGGCCTGTGTCCATCAAGAATTGAATTGTTTGGAAGTAGAAATCTCTCAATCTGGTGTCAACAGTATGGTGAGTAGTATAAACAAAAAAGGTGATTCCTTTACAGATACTGTGAATTTTAGTTTTCACTAGGTCCTATGTATGTTATTTACATAATTCATTTAACATGCATCAATTTTGAGTAAAAAATTATATTTCGTTATTAATAAAATATATTTCCTAGTAATATGAATCCTGGAGTAGTTGTACCTGTTTTAAAAAAAAAAGCTAAACAATATGTTTATTTTAAAAGAAACCAGGAGAGCCTTTTTCTAAAGTACACAACAAAACACAGAAAGGCTCAGAGAGTCCTTGTGAACAAAATATGAAACTTCTCAAATGCTCTGAAAAAAAATAGATAAATGTGAAATACAAAATAAAAACTTATGGAAACAATCCTATATGTGATTTTTCAGACCAATTCAGAAACCCAAACCAATGTTTTATTCCTTTTCATGCTTCTGTGCTCAGTCTTTCAGTCATGTCCAATTCTGTGCAACCCTTTGGACTATAGACCAGCTGGCTCCTCTGCCCAGGGGATTTTTCAGACAAGAATACTGGAGTGGATTGTCATTTCCTCCTCCAAGGGATCTTCCTGACCCAGTGATCAAACCTGGGTCTCCTGGGTCTCCTACATTGCAGGTGGATTCTTTACTCTGAGCCATTGGGAAAGCCCTTTATTCCTATAATCTGTCATTATTAATAAGCTGCTTAAAAATGGCAACCTTTACTTCTGGATATGCAACTCACAAATCAGCTCATATTTTTATTTCTGAGTTGTCAGTGATATTAAGTATTAGTATTTTCTGAATTTAAAAAAATATCAAGTTTTTATTTCCAATAATACAGCAGTCTAAATGTGATAACATTCCTCCTACTCCTCCAAAAAAAGAAAGTTTAAAATGGTGGATAAAATACTCTTGCATTAACATGCACTTCTAGCCTAGAATAATAAATAAGGTTTCTAAGTAATTTGAATATGATTACCTTACACAGAAGAAGCCATTTAAGTTACAAAATATCTGCACCATATACTCTGGAGACTGTATAGTTTTCATTTTCTCCAGGGCCCCACATTCTATAGATTCTGGACCTAATTAATCCTTTATCCAGAGATATCCTGCTAAAGACATTGAATAGATCAGGTCTCTTCCTCTGAGAATATATCATTAGCCATTTAATTGAAGGTCTAACAAGGAAATTAGCTGGGTTACTTTCTTTCTTTTCCCCAGAGACATCTCCTCACCCCTTGTAAAGACAATAAATTCATACACACCAGCTATTTAACTTCCTAGAGTGCATCTGCTAGGTAGAAACATGTATCAGGATAGAGTTTCATCTTGAAGGTAAGAATAGCATAGAATTTTAAAGTGATTTTATAGTCACAATTTTAATGAATAACTAGACCCTTTCCATGTGGCTGAACAATTAAATCTCAGAAAAGGCTGATGCAGTCAGTCAGGTGAGTGTGGCTTCTCCATCCTTCTTGATGATTCTGAACTACCTTCCTGGACATTGTGTCCTCACTGATTTACAAATGTACAAAGAGCTTCCCAAAATTCTCAAAACATTTACAAATAATCAAATATGCAAATTCAAGTTATTTGATATGCAATATGATCAACATATCATAAATTCTTCCTTCTATACAACTCAGAAATGAAAATTACTCTTTGATGTGAAATCTTAGTTGATTTGTTTTGTCTTCCATGGGTGTATTTCTCAGTTTCTTAGCCTTATCATGTGTATACCAGTTGAATATTATTTAGATAATTTCACATTCTTTGAAGCACATTTTTATAACAAAAATGAATAAATATTAATTAAGAAATTATTAGATACTTTGAAAAAGAAAGAGAAATATATTCTAGGAGTGGAGACTTAAACAGAATCAAAATGAACAAAAAATACAAGTTTTGTGGAGACAGGATATAATTTTAATCTAGAGATTAAGGGAAATTTTGAAGAAGAGGAAATGCCAGGTAAATTGTGAAGGAAAAGTACATTTTTAACAGGAAGAGAAGAACAAAATTCCAGGCACATTTAGGAACATCTTTGAATGTACAAGGCATGTACTGCGTGGTATGATCTGGCCATCATAGTAGTAAGGTGGGTTTGTGGTGGAAATAAAGTTGTAATGGAGTCTTTCTTCATGGTAGGAAATCATGAATATCAATCTATAGAGTCTGGGCTTCACTGTGTAGGTTATATGTGTTCACCAAAGTATTTTGAATAGTATGAACCTTTGACAAAGGGTTGAAGAACATTTAGAAGTGCTGTGTAAGGAAACAAAAGAAATCAAAATAGCACTTCTTGAGTGCTAATCAATATTCTTGGCACTTGCCAATGTTCTTTGACAATTCAAACACATTTAATCCTGACCCTACCTCTTCCTATGTTGGAAGTAATATGTAACTTACATCTGGAGAAAAAGTAGTTTTACAATTCATTCCAAGTCACACAAATAGTTAAGAGGATGGATTTGAAGTTTACTGATATACTGATGAGGAGAGTGGAAATATGCTGATGGCTAAGCCAGAAATAGCCCATCATTACCGAGTGAACTCTCCCATCTAAAGGTCAGAACTGAAGTAGTCAAGGACTTTTTTGGACTAGCAATAGCTCATTTGTCCTGTGAGCAAAACCCCCAAGCCCCAAATTTCCCTTCCAAAATTCCTCACTTGTAGAGAGCAGAATGGAGACTTCTGAAACTTGGTAAGAAGCCATGAAGTTACCTTTCCTAACATCCAACAACTATGTTTTGTCATAAGATGTCAATAGTGAGGATGTTCTGTGTTTTTAAGTAGTAATGCAGACTGTTTTGGAGCAGTTATATATTAATGATAGACAACAGTAAACATGTACTGTCTTTAGATTTAAAGTTATAAAGAACAAAGCAAATAAGGAATATATAGCAACACTTACCACATTGGGTAAGGATCAAAAGTAATATTTTTATTATTCAAATTAATGTAAACTTGTTAATCTTTGAAGAAATTCTACATATCATCATTAAATTTTCATTGCCATCTATGTAACATTGATGCTTTATAAATGTCACAAAAAGGTCTGTTTCAATTTGTGCTTGAACTAGCTACAGCCAACAATTTTTTCTACTGACACCTGCTAGAAATAACTCCACCCTTAAATATAATAAGCTTTTCCCTTCGGTTTGTATTTTGTTTTTTGACCCAATTAACTCTAAATTAAGTAGACTTCACAGGCAAAGAACACCGTCATGCTGACATATAAGTAATATTATAAATAGACTCCCAAAAGATGAACAATGAAATCCACTGATGCAACCCATTTTTAAAAGCCATCTCCTACAACAGGCATGCCACAGATGTTTTTGCTTCCAGACATTGCCGTTTTATTTAAAATAATCCAAATTGTGCTAGAAAATTAATTTTGCGTTTTCCTGAGAAACATATCATTTTTAAAAATGATGTGTTGCATGTATTGTTCCAGTTTAACTCACACCTGCCGGCCTTGTGGTGTGAATAATTTCATGAGTCTTTAGCTTTTCTTTACACTGTATGCTTACATCTTGATCAGATGGATTTATAACACCTATTCTGGAAGAAATGTCCTTTACCTTTCGAAAGAAACTTTTCTACTGTAAAATCTGTGAAAGTGAAGTTGTTCAGGTGACCCCATAGACTGTAGCCTACCAGGCTCCTCCCTCCATGGGATTCTCCAGGCAAGAGTACTGGAGTGGGTTGCCATTTCCTTCTCCAGGGTATCTTCCTGACCCTGGGATCAAACCCGGGTCTCCCGCATTCCAGGCAGAAGCTTTAACCTCTGAGCCACCAGGGAAGCCCAAAATTTGTATATCTATAATTTAAATAAAGTTTTTATTTTAGAACCTTTGTAGATTTATAGAAAAAATTAAAATAGTACAGGGGTTTTGTATACCCCATAACATTTCTCCTATTATTACTGTCTTAGTTTAGTATGATACATTTTACACAATTAGTGAGCCGATATTGATGTATCATTTTTTTTCTTTTATTTTTACAGTTGATAATTCCCTGTGATTCCCCTTAGAGTCGAACCAACTGTGACTAGGACCAGCCACCTCACCAATATTGATACATCATTATTAACATAAGTCCATAGATATTTTAGGATTTCTATGGTTTTTACTGTTGTGGGATCCAGTCCCAGATACCATACTACATTTAGAAATTATGACTCTTTAGATTAATCTAGACTGACAGTTTCTTCAGACTTCTGTTGCTTTTAACGATCTCACAACTTTGAGGAATGCTGCTCAGGTATTTTGTGAGATGTTTGAATTTGTTTGAATTTGTCTGACAGTTTCCTTGTGATTACACTAGGGTTATGAGTTTTGAGGAAGAAAGTCACAGAGGTAAACGTGCTATTTTTCATCACATCATATCAAGGGTGCACACTATCTATATGATTTATGACTGTTGATGTTGACCTTGATCACTGGCTAAGGCTGATTTGTCCCTTTTCTTTTTTAAAAAGTTTTTCTTACTTTCCTCTTTTCATACCATGCTCTTGAGGAGGAGGTCACAATGGACACTAAGGAAAGTTTTATTTCTAACTTTTCAATTCATTTTCTTTCTTTCTTTTTGTCTTATTTTATTGACTATGACCTCAAATAGACAGAAATAGTGCTAGTGAGTACCTTGTGTTTGTAGAAAGCCTTTAATATTTCATCATTAAATATTATGCTGGCTTTTCCTAGATACACTTTATAAGAATGAGGAGCCACCTACTATTCTTTAAGTGTCAGGGAGTTTTAAATTATAAATGGATGTTCAACTGTTATTAAATTTTGTTCTACATGTATGGATTTGCGTATGATTTTTCTCTTTATTCTATATATGTGGTGAATTGAATTGCTTGATTTTTCAATTATTAAGAAATTAACACCTTGAACATCTTAAAATTACATATGTTATATGTCAATAATATCTCAATAAAGCTGGGATGAGAAAAAAGAAACAAGTGTTGTGGCTATTCTTAGAATTGTTGCAGGTAAGAGGCATACAGATGTTGATGCTGTTCTGTTTCATAATTTGGGGGTTGACTGCAGAGGTGAATTTACTTTGTGAAAATGCATAGAGCTATTTGAACCCTTTTCTCTCTGTAGGTTATACTTTGATAAAAAATAAAGCTTAAAAAAATCTTGCATTCTTAATATAACCTCAACTTACTCAATGATCTTTTCATTATTTCTGAATTCTACTTAAGAAATAAATATTCTAATTTACATAGGATTTTCCTTAATATCCGTGAGAGTAATTGGCCTAAAATTTTCATTTGCTGTTAAAACTGGCACAAGCTTGTAAAACATGGTGAGTAGTATTTTCTCTTTTTTTAATTCTCTGGGTGAGTTTGTATAATGTTGTTTTATGCATTTCGTAAATGTTATGAAAATGACTCTCTGCAGCCATTATCTGGGCTAGAGATTTTATTGTGGGACATTTATTTCAATTACAGATTTAATTTCTTCAGTAGTTAAAAAAGATGTATCTTCTATTTCTCTGTGAGTTAGTTTGGGAAAGTTTCGCTCTTCTAGGGATTTGTCATTTTGTCTAAATCATCAAATTTACAGCCAAAGATAATGTATTATATTTGTACGTAGATACATGTATATATATTATACTATGTCTTTAAGAATTGCAGTGATCTTTCTTTTGTAATTTTCTATTTGGTAATATTTGGTCCACTTCTCATTTTTATCAGGTTTCAGGGAATTTTTCAATTTTATTAGCTGTGTAAATGAACAAATGTTGGCTTTGCTGCTCTCTATTTTATATGTTTTCTATTTCAAGTATTAGTATTCATCTTTTTTTCTCTCATAATTCTTAAAATTGTAAACATAATTTCTTGAGATAAGCACCACAGATTCTTATCCTTTATTATTTCCTAAAACATGAATTCCTGGTTATACATCCCTTGCAAATTATGTTTTTGCTATATCTCACTCCTACAGATACGTCATGTTTTCTGTTACCATTCCCTTTAAAATATTTTCTAAATTCATCTTGATTTCTTTCTTATCCCATATCTTATATAGGAATGTATTGATTAATTTCTAAGCATCTTGGAATCTTTAATTATTTTACATAATGACTACAACCTTAGTCTACTCTAATCAAAGGAAAATCTGATTTTAATCCTTTGATATTGGTGAGTTGCTTAATGGAGCATATTACCAACTGATTAAAATTTCATTTGCACTTGAATATAATATGTATTTTGCCACTGTTGATATGAAATTCCTGTATAAAAATTTTATGAAAGTCTTTGATTGCATCGCTTATATACCAATGTTTTATCTAATTCTCATGTCAATGAATGAGAGAATTTACTGAAGTCTCATGTTTTTTTAATTTTTGGTTTATTCTTTAATTCTTTCAATTTGTGCCTTATATATTTTAAGCAATGTTTTTATTTGCATACAAACATAGACTCACTAAACTTTAGTGCTGTATTTGATGATTTTACTATTATAAAAATATTCCACTTAGCTCTATATAAGATTTGTCTTCAAGTTTATTTTATGACTGGTATTAGTTTAAATATGTCAACTTTCTTTTACCAAGTTTCTTTTTATATCACAATTTTCCTTTTTACTATATTTTTTTATTTGATGTGCATCTATGGTAATCAAAATTTATTGATATTTCTTATGTTTATTTTTATTCTAGTTAGATAATATTTACCTTCAAATTGTAGTATTTGTGTGTGTGCTTAGTCACTCAGTTGTGTCCAACTCTTGTGATCCCATGGACTATAGCCTGCCAGGTTCCTCTGTCCACGGGATTTCCCAGGCAAGAATGTTAGTAGGGATTGTCATTTATTCCTCCAGAGGATCTTCCTGGCCCAGGTATTGAACCCACGTCTCTGTCTCTTGTGTCTCCTGTGGTGGCAGGCAAATTCTTTACCACTAGCGCCACCTGGGAAGCCCAATTGTAGTATTTAGTTTATATATATATATTTTATTACTGTTTTATTTGAACTTGGTCTTTCCTGGTAGCTCAGAGGGTAAAGAATCTGACTGCAATGCAGGATACCCTGGTTCAGTCCCTGGGTCAGGAGGATGCCCTGGAGAAGGAAATGGCTACCCACTCTAGTATTCTTGCCTGGAGAATCCCCATGGACAGAGGAGCCTGGCAGACTACCGTTCATAGGGTCACAAAGAGTCAGACATGACTGAGAGACTAACACTTCAAACTTCACTTATTTGAACTTAATTCTAACTTATTATTGGTTTTTCCATTTATTCCAGGTTTATTTAATTTTTCTCTCCTTTCCTTTATTATTCAAGGATTTCCTGATATCATTTTTATGTTCCATTCTATACTATATTTTATGTATATACTCTCTTACTATTCTTTATGAAAGAACTTAAATATTACTGTTGGAATCTTGGACTTATGAGAGTTTATTATAAATTATTCTTTTTAAAATTCTAAAAACACTAAAAGCTTAGAACACTTTAATTCAACTTACCCTCACTCCCTAACTTTTTTTGGGGGGTGCATCATAAGTTTAAATCCCCATAATATTTGCCATTTGACTCTATTCTCTCATGTCATTTTGTTGATGAAGCAAGTTGACATGCTTTCTTTTAATATAGTATATCTTTTTAAAATAACTCAAGAATTTTTTAAATTGTTTTTTATTTAAGTGACAACTGAAGTCAATGCTTGATTTTTTATTAAATTTTGGGCCTAGAAAACAAATCTCTAAAAGATAATAATGGGTGAAATTGACAAAATTTGAATTGGTGCTGTGGAGTAGATAATCTATAACTGAGGATAACAAAAGCCACAATCAAAGCCAAATCCAGCTCACCTTTTGTAAAAAATGACTCGTGCTTCAGATTCAAAACCTAGCAGAAGAGGAAGACTGACCACTTACATGTACTATCAGGGTGAAATTTATTATATGTAAATTATGCCTTCATTTACAGAAAAAAAATAAAGATAAAGACATTTTCATCAAGACACAAGTTGAAAAATTATTCTCTCCATTAAACCTACAATCTAAGTTAAGTTAAAAATTTAATATAAAAGGAATCGGACACTGGATAGAAACCTAATTCTGGAGAATGGGTCAGAAAACATGAGAAAGTGTAAATATGTTGTTTAAGATAAGGACTTCTAAAAGTTATTTTATACATATACATATATATGTGTGTATATATATATATACATATACCTGTATGTGTGTGTGTATATGGAAGAAGGAAATGGCAACCCACTCCAGTATTCTTGCCTAGAGAATCCCGTAGACAGAGGGGCCTGATGGGCTGCTGTCCATAGGGTCACACAGAGTTGGACACAACTGAAGCAATTTAGCATGCATACATGCATGCATTGGAGAAGGAAATGGCAACCCACTCCACTACTCTTGCCTGGAAAATCCCAGGGACAGAGGAGCCTGGTGGACTGCCTTCTATGGGGTCGCACAGAGTCAGACACAACTGACGGACTTAGCAGCAGCAGCAGTGTTTGCATATGCATGTGTATCTTTAAATCTCTTTTAAAAAGTATTCAGTTTAAAGTAAAAATAACAATGATATGTGGAATACAGAACATAAATACAAGAATAAAATGTTATATGACAAGGAGAACAGAGAGGAGAAATTAGTAAAGTAAATATACCATTGCAAAGTTCATATATTGTTTATGAATAGTGGAACCATTTTTGAAAGTAGACAGTTACATAGCTTAAAATTGCATATTAAGCAACCACTAAAAAAAATAGCAAAAACAGACAACTAAAATGGCAATAAAAGATACAAGATGAAATATGAAAATATTTTCGACTAACCTGCCAGTGCAGAAAGAGAACAAACAAAAGGCAGATGGGAAAAGCAAAATGAAAACAAAAATGTCGAAAGACATCTTTAATGAAACAGACAGGTGAGTGGTAGGCCGGGAGAAAGTATTGTGATGCAAAACACTGACAACAGGACTTGTATTCACGTTATAGAAAAACTGCTAAAATTCAATCATGACACGGCAAACGACACATTAAAAAGTGGCGAAAGTCTTAAGCGGTCACTTCACAAAGCAGCTACATGGGTGGCAAATGAGCGCGTGAGAAGTGACCGACATCATAAAGCTTTAAACCATTAGTCTCTCAGTCATTCCGACTCTTTGTGACCCCATGGACTATATAGTCTGTCAGACTCCTCTGTCCATGGAATTCTCTAGGCAAGAAAACTGGAGTGGGTTGCTACTCCCTTCTCCACAGGATCTTCCCGACAAAGGGATCGAACCCAGATCTCCTGCGTCACAGGTGGATGCTTTACCGGGTGGATTCTTTACCATCTGAGCCACGAGGGAAGTCCCAAGTCATCCATGAAATAGGTCTGCAGTTGGGGTTTGGGGTTTAGTTTCTGAGTTTTGCTTGTGACTCATTCAGTGCCTAAGTTCATCAGTAACAGCCTGTATCTTCTACATCTTTGAATATCCGTGACTAGCACACAGCTGGGGTGCAATCCGTATTTGAAGGAATGAACTACACAAAGTCATAGACAGTTAATTTTAAAGAACAGAATAAAAAGAGAGGAAACCTAAAGGAGAAAGGAGATGCTATCCACTGAGAATAAAGCGAACACTTTCTGAGAACCTCTGAGGGGACAAGAGCATTGTCAGGGAGCTGAGCACACAGCCTTCAGCTCTGCTTGGCTTGGCTTCGCACTGCATATCTGTGCTCTGCTGTTTGATGAGTCACTCAGCACATTTCTTCCACTTTTAATAACCTTCTCATTTGAAATTATCCTTAAAAAGAAGTATTAGTTATAAAGTTCTTCAAAAATTTTGCAAAGACACTGAAATCCTTTGAGACCTGTCAGTTCATTTTCAGCTGTACCTCATCCTTGTTGAGAACCATAGTATCATTAACTTTTGGTACCATTTTTTCTTTATCTTGAAGATTTCATAGGGCAAATCTAAACCACCCTCCTCATGAAGAGATCTGTGCCAAAGTTTCCTTTTTCTTCTTGGCAGCAATGTTATTAAACATTTTTCATGATGATAACCCCTAACAGAAACTTTCTTACTTACATAGTTTTTACTACCTTTCAACTTGGTTGGGTTCTGTTGATGTCCCTCACTGAGTTTGTATTTTTCACGTCAAAAGACCCTGATAAGCTACTATGTGAAAATTGTAAATGCACCCAATGTAGTTTCAAGACATAAAACTTTTCACATGAAATACCGAGGTCAGCATGAAAACATTATCTGTTTAATAATGATCATACATGAATCAGTATATACAAAGTTTTTTCAGAGCACTTGTGAACCCTGCTGATGTGCACTAACATCTTTTGTTTTTAATTGGATGTCTTTATTTTTGCTGATTTATGATTTTCATCCTTTAAATCTGAAACTCAATTAAAACTCTGTTCCCTCTGCAGTTTTTCCCTCTTCAGAACTTCAAACAACTTACTTTAAAAATTAGGGTACTTGCCAGAAATTGCTACAAAAAGAAGCAACTAATCCTATGTCTTGATACCAATTAGTAAACATCATTGTATTAAGAGAGTCTTATTCTCTATTGGTGGTTTAGTCCCTAAATCGTGTCTGATTCTTGTGATCCCATGGACTAGCCCACTAGGCTCCTCTCTTCATGGGATTCTACAGGCAAGAGCACTGGAGTGGGTTGCCGTTTCCTTCTCTAGGGGGATCTTCCTGCCCCAGGAATCAAACCCAGGTCTCTTATACTGCAGGCAGAGCAGATTCTTTACCAACTGAGCTATGACTCTCATTTTGTTTTTTATACTGGTTGGAGACTGAAATAGAATAAATCAGTATATTAAATTATGGTACTTTATTCTTCACTGTTCCATGTTCCAGGAATAGATTTTTTAAAAACTATCCAGGTATAGATTAAAAAGTGAGATGGTGGCAAATTTGTTTTGTTTTTCAAGAAAGCTTGTAAAAAAGATAGCTTAACTTCAAAACGTCTATTTATTTATCTCATTTGGGAAGAAGAGTAGGGAACAAAAAATATTTCTCCAAACAATGCCTAATGAATGTACTGTTTAGCAGAGCTAATATGAATAATTTCTGAAACAGACCTATGCATGTGTGTATATTCATAAATTCTTATATATTCATAACATTGATGAAAGTGAAGATCCCGTGAAGAAGAGCATGGCAGCCCACTCCAGCATTCTTGCCTGGAGAATTCCATGGACAGAGGAGCCTGGCAGGCTACAGTCCACGGGGTTGCAAAGAGTTGGAAGCAACTGAATGACTAACACACACACATATTACTTAGTTTTGTTAAAAAAAAAAATTAAATTTAGCTTTATAATAAGTAGGTTCAAAAATCACAAAATTATTCTCATGTAAGACAATGTATAGATGGCAAGAAAAATCCCTCTTTATAATCTGAGTCCTCGCCTTTCAGGAATAAGCATTTGGATAGTAGCCAAAATGTGACTAAGTCATATCCATTTTGGAGGTTCTTCCTAACTTTCTTAGATCTATTTTGTGTTCAACAAGCAATCCTCAGTTTATGACTTGTCTTCAAACATAAACTGACCAACAAGGAAAGAAGTTCTGATCACTAGACAAAAGATGTAGGTAATTTGGTAACTATAATTGTCATTAAAGTTTACGTCATTCATATCTTCATTTATACAATAGTCTCTGGTGTGTTTGAAAGTCCTGGAAATGTGTTCCTTAAGCAAGATGCCAGACCAAGTCTCTGAACTTGAAAAGTCCTGATCATATTTTGGACTGTTATGATTCCAACCAGGTACTACTGTTCTTGGTTCTGCTAAACAAACTTTTAGCATCCCTTGATTTTATCAGGATATTATTGGTGCAAAATGGTTGTTTCAAAATTTTTTTGAAAATCTGTGTATAAATGAGATCCCTCTATTCTCTTAACTATGTCTTTCAAAAATATTTACTCCATATTCTCATGTAAATTACCAAAAGACATTTTAAAGTCTTACTCGATGTGTTTGTGAGTGTGTGTGTGAGAGAGAGACTATGATCTGAACCACTCTGAATATCTATACCTTCCAACCGTCAGACATTCCCACCACCAGAGTATCAAGTAGAACAGATCCTAGAAAGCAAGATATACTGCCTTGGAAAGACCCCTGATTAAAAAAAAGAAGAAGAATGCTATGGTCTGAATATTTGTTTCACTCTATAAAGGGGCTGGCAATAGTACTTTCTGGGTGTTGTGAATATAAATGAGTTTAATATAATGAAAGCACCTGGCCTGTAGTAAGCATTCTATTAAGGTTAGCTTTTATTATGACAGTGGCACTTTCTAGGACTTTGCAATTCTAAAAGGCACCAGGTTATAAGTGGCAGGTTTGGGTTATTATGACAGCTGTTGCTTTCCTGGATTAATTTGGAGAGGAAAAAAAAAAAGTCTAATAGTTAACAGTAATAGAATGAAAAGCAAAGGCAAATCTTCTGTCTCAAAATCTCTTAGTCCAGCATACAAATCTACATATCATTGCTTATATGATCAACAGATACTTAATGAGAGGCACCACAACTCCATCAAATGATCACGTGTGGCTATCACCAATCAAAAAAGACTATATTTACCTTAACTACAGAAACGTCTCCATCTGTGCATGCATAGTAGGACATCTATTAACTTATATGTTCATATTTTTCTGAGCTTGTCAATAAAATAAAATACTGATATTTTAAGGTCTTTTCTTAGATATAAAAATGTTTTCACAGTGGATATTATAATGTTGCTTTGATATTTGTGACATTTTGTTGTAGATTACAAGATTCTTCCAATACACAGAACAAGAGATGTATTAACACAGTCCAATATCTTTCCACAAGCCATCTATCATCCAAAGTAAAATAAATGGCTTCAATAATAGATTTAATCATAAGCTAAAGAGAAATGGAAGCTTTAAAGACAAGATTTACAGAAAAGAAATGAAGCCGTAGCTGGAGAGGAGAATGGGATGTGCAGAAGGGCATCCTGCCTGATCCCCCCTCCCCCAGGTTTTCCCCCATAAAGACCTAGTGACCAAGGGATTGAATGGTATTAGTACTCACCATCTTCAGCTGGTTAAATCCAAACCCTTAACACATTAACCCTATCCTCTAGTTAATAGTCCCCTACGGTAGGCTTACCTGGTGGCTCAGTGGGAAAGAATCCACTTGCCAATGCAGGAAATGTGGGTGGGTTCAGTCCCTGGATTCAATCCTTTCCTCCCTGGGAAGATCCCCTAGAGAAGGAAATGGCAACCCACTTCAGTATTCTTACATGGGAAATCCCATGGGCAGGAGCCTGGCAGGCTACAGTCCATGGGTCACAAAAGAGTTGGACACCACTCAGCAACTAAACAACATTTTGGTCAAAGAGTAGTATTTTTTACACATCACATCACTAAAAGCCTTCTGAATGAAAGAAGGAAAATTCCACTTCTAGATCAGGAGAGGAAATAGAGATGGCAGATCCCAAGCTAATACGCAACCATTCTAGAATCATCCACATAAAAAACAAATGCACCGTTAGCCAAGCACTTTGACCTCACAGGAACGGGGTCCCCTTTGCCCTTGGAAGAACCATGAAAATATTAGAGACTTAAGTTTCTTTGAATATTCTCATTTATTTCTCTGAGGATTTTCTAGGTTAGAGTTTAAAAAAAATAAAAGACTGAAGAACTCAAAGTTCCTTATAAACAATCCAGAAGTGTTAATTATCATGTCTATATAGCTTCACTTGGGTTTCCCAGTGGCACTAGTGGTGAAGAACCCACCTGCCAATGCAGAAGACAAGACACACAGGTTCTATCCCTGGGTTAGGAAGATCCTCTGGAGGAGGAAATGGCAACCCACTCCAGTAATCTTGCCTGGAGAATCCCATGGACAGAGGAGCCTGGCAGGATTCAGTCCACGGGGTCACGAAGAGCTGGACACAACTGAAGTGACTTAGCACACATAGCCTCACCCATATAGTATAATAATGCTCAATTCCAATTACATTTTTTTCTGAATAAACATGTAAATGTTACACTTTCAGTACAAAACTGGAGTCTCAATTTGTATAATTCCTAATATTACCTTATTTCCCTACCAAGGAATGATGCTTTTAAAAAAAAAAAAAAATCAATTAATTAATTAATCTGGCCGTGTTGAGTCTTAGTTGCAGCAAAATCAGTGGGATCTAAGCTCTGTGACTAGGAACTGAACCCACGTCCCCTGCCTTCCAAGATAATATTCTCAGTCCCTGAACCACCAGGGAAGTCTCAAGAGTGATGCTTCATATAACAGGGAAGAAAAAATAATCCCAGTAAAGTATTTCCTCCCCACAATTTGTCCACTTACTGATACCCAGTAAGACTCTCTACCTTCAAGCCATGGATTGTGAAGTTTTTATTTTTGGTGGTGGTGGTTTAGTTGCTAAGTCATGTCTGACTCTTTGAGACCCCATGGACTATAGCCTGCCAGGCTCTTCTGTCCATGGGATTCTTCAGGCAAGAATACTAGAGCAGGTTGCCATTTCCTTTTCCAGAAGTATTTGGTGTTTTGGTCCAAAATGCTTTCCTTTGACAAATTATAAATACTCCTTTTACTCAAAATTTTCATATTTTCTTTCTAAAACAACTTTTGGAATCTGGAACTTTGATTAAGTTATTTTGCTAATTTTGAAAGACTATTGCTAAAACTATAACCCATAACCAAAGGTCAAAGTCCTCTTAAAACTTCAACTGTGCCAATTAAGTTAATGAATGCAAGAGAAACATCCTCTTTACAAAATGTGGTTAAAATCAAATACAATTAGTTTTTCTGCATGCATGAATTTTAACAAGATACCAACAGTTTCACCTTGGATCTTCTTTTTTAGAAAAATTGTAAAATGTTTAGCCACCTATTGGGATAGACCAATTGTATGTGGTTTTTAAGAATTATGATGAGGAAAACTACTAGGTGAGACTGGTGATATGAATTGTTTAAAAAGAAATTCCTATTACACAAACTAATTTTTATTTGAAAAAGTAATTTCTGAATGGGGAGTAATGCTTACAACCAGAGTACACTAATTAATCGACTTTAAAAAGTCAATGCATTACCGTGTATTAGAATCCATGCATTGTATCTTTTATCTCACACATTTTTGTGTTTCAAATCCCCAAACTTACACAATACAAGGAAACTGACATTCAAAGCAATCTTTATGAATAATTTTTCTGTTTCATAACTTAAAGATAAGCGCTTCCATCTGCTGCAAAAAAAAAGAAAAATGTCAACAGAATCCATTTGATCAAAGAGTTTTTGTCAATTATTAAAAGAGGAAAAATCCACAAATTTGTGATTCTATGTTATCTCTTCCACTTTCCATTTGCAGCTTATACAGTTTTCATGCTTTCAAATTGTAACAATAGTTTAACATTTTAAATACTTTTTTGGCACATCACTGAGGAGCATTAGGGATATTTGCATTTTTTTCTGTTCTTTCACAGCTCTGTGATGATTTTCATCATCCTCCATTGCCCCAAAAGAAATGTAGCTTGCCTTTTCCTATAGAGCTATTTATCATCTCCAGAAAGTTAAGTCATCTGCATCTGAATGATTTACTCAGTAAGGCTGAATAATTCTCTGGTTGGTCCTTTCCCCCCACAAGCAAAGATGACATTGCATTTAGACAAGAGTCTGTTCAAGAAAATCCTCAAACATTTATACAATTGAAATAAAATCCCTCTTCTCTAGGTGAAGTTAAAGACAAAATAGTGGTGCAATACACCAGAAAAGACAAGCTTTTTCTGTCCATTTTTCTACAAAGTACTAGAACAAAATAAATAACGTGTACTAAACTCATGTTTATCAGTGTTAAGTATTAACTGAGCTACTATAAAACACAAGGATTTAACACTCTTGCACATATATAATTACAATAAATCTTTCCAGTAAAATCATATAACAATTTTGTTTAATTAATAACCAGTGTTTATATTATGACTTTAAATCTTATTTATAGCTGAAAAAGGTAATATGTTGCAGTTACATCGTCATTTCTTCTGTAATGTTCTGCTTTCACTTGAGTTAATAACTGCCTTACTTATTTGCTTTGTTTTCTCTTAGTTTAACTTCAAAATATTCAATAGAATTTCTTTTTAACTTGGAAAATAATTATCAGTATCTTTTAAATTTTTTAAATTATCTCTGGATTTATAGTTTTCTAGACAAGGGTCCATCTAGTCAAGGCTATGGTTTTTCCAGTAGTCATGTATGAATGTGAGAGTTGGACTATAACGAAAGCTGAGCACCAAAGAATTGATGCTTTTGAACTGTGATGTTGGAGAAGACTTTTGAGTCCCTTGGACTGCAAGGAGAGCCAATGAGTCCATCCTAAAGGAAATTAGTCCCGAGTGTTCATTGGAAGGACTATGCTGAAGCTGAAACTCCAATACTTTGGCCACCTCATGTGAAGACCTGACTCATTTGAAAAGACTCTGATGCTTGGAAAGATTGAAAGTGGGAGGAGAAGGGGACAACAGAGGATGAGATGGTTGGATGGATGGCATCACCAACTCAATGGACATGAGTTTGGGTAAACTCCAGGAGTTGGTAATGGACAGGGAGGCCTGGCATGCTGCAGTCCATGGGGTCGCAGAAAGTTGGACACAACTGAGCAACTAACTGAATTAAACTGAACTGAGACCTGCTGTACTTATTCTCTGAAATTTTCTCCTATCATTTTCCTAGAATTTTCTTCTTTCCTTTACATCAAATTCTCTATTGCCCAGGTTCCTTTTTTTATTTTTAAATTATCCATAGCCAGTGAGTTCCTAAGAAAGGGAACATGGGGGATAAAAGTTTTGAATGAAAATATGTTTCCTTTCACCTCCAAAGTGATTGTTAGTTTGGGCATAGAATTGAAGGTTAGAAATCATTTTCTATCCAAACATTAGGGCAATGTACCACCTCCTTCTAACTTCAGATGTTACAGTTAGAAATATAATAGCTTTCCTAATATAAGTTATTTATCTTATGTGAGTAATCCTTTTTGCTCTCTGAAAATTTTTAGGATGACAGGTTTTTGGTTTTTTTCTCTTTTTGTTTTTCAGCATTTTAAAGATGTACCTCCTCTATCTTCTTGCTTGTATTGCTTTTCAAAATAAATCTACTGCCATCCATCCACTTGTTCCTTTGTATATAGTATGTCTTTTTACTCTGGCTATTTTAAAATTTTCTTCTGTATCCTTGGTTTTAAGAAATTTGATAATGAAATGCCTCGATCTAATGGGTTTTTGTTTATGTTTTAAAAAGACATTTAGGGCTTAGGATTTTTTGAGATCTGTGAATCTCTAGTTTTATAGTTTTCACCAGACTTAGAGAATTTTCAGCCAATGTTCTTACAAACATTTTCTGTTTCCGCCCACTCCTTTCAGGAATTCCATTTACAAAGGTATTAGGCCACTTGACTTTTTCTCACATCTCACTAATGCTCTGCTTTTTTTTTTTTTTTTTTAATTCTCTTTCTCTGTGCTTCATTGTGAATAGTTATTTTTGCTGCATTTTCAAGCTCACGATCTTTCTTCTGCCATGTGTGATATGCTGTTAATTTCATTGAGTATAAATATTATTTGTGTATTTGGCTGCACTGGGTCTTAGTTGCAGCAAGCAGGATCTAGTTCTCTGACCAGGAATGGAACCCAGGCATGCTGCATTGGGAGCGTGGAGTCTTAGCTACTGGACCACCAGAGAACTCCCCCTTATTGAATGCATTTTTCTTCTCAGGTATTATAGTTTTCATTTTTATAAGTTTGGGCTTTTCACCTTACCTGTCTCTACTTAGCTTTCTGAACATGTGGAATACAGTTTTTAATAACTGTTTTAATGTCCTTGTCTGCAGATTCTAACATCCAGGTCAGTTCTGGTTCAGTTTCATTTATTTTTTTCCTCTATGTGATGGGTCTGATTTTATTTTCAGCAAGGTATTTTCATGCCTGTTGTTTTTACTGGATGCCTCCCAGTGTGGGTTTTATCATTTTAGGTGATATATTTGTATTATTATGAATATTCTTAACCTTGGTTCTGAGATATGTTTCAGTTACTTAGAAATGGTTTTCTTTTGGTTCTTGTTCTTAAGGTTTGCTAACAGGGACTAGAGCAAAGATTAATCCAGGGCTGATTCCTCGTCACTCAGGCAGCATCCTCTGTGTCCTTGGTTCACCATATAGACCTTGAGATTTTTCTGTCTGATTGGTTTAAACTATCACTATTCCCAGGACTTCTCTGATAGCTCAGTTGGTAAAGAATCTGCTTGCAATGCAGGAGACCCCAGTTCCATTCCTGGGTTGGGAAGATCTACTGGAGAACGGATAGGCTACCTACTCCAGTATTCTTGGGCTTCCCTTGGGGCTCAGCTGGTAAAGAAGCTTCCTGCAATGCGGGAGATCTGGGTTCCATCTCTGGGTTGGGAAGATCCCCTGGAGAAGGGAAAGGCTACCCACTCCAGTATTATGGAGAATTCCATGGACTCAGTCAATGGGGTCACAAAGAGTCCGACGTGACTGAGTGACTTTCACTTGTCACTTGTCACCCCTATTCCCAATGCTGTGTGAGCTTAGGGCTCTGTTACACCTAATCCTTGCAGAATATCCTTTCTCTGGCTCCATATCACTTCCTCTCACATATGCATTAATCAATACAAAAGCAAGCACTTGAGGAGACACTCTGTAGATCTCCAGGACTCTCTCTTGGAGCTTCTCTCTTCTCTCTGTACTCTGCCTTTGAATTCTAACTGGATTGCTCTCTCCAGACTCTCAACTCTTTATTACAAGTCAGAAAGTCTACTGCGCTCTACCTGTTTCTTCTTCCTATGCCGTGGCCTGGAAACGCTCTCAAAGCAACACCTGAACTTAATAAGGGCTCCCTGTGTGTGTTTCTCAATGTGAGGAACTCTGTCCTTTGTTGCCTGATGTCTAATGTCTTGCCATCCATTGTTCATGTATTCTGTCCCCTTCTGAGTTGGTTTCAAAAAGGAGAGTGAAAGTATTCTTTGTGATTCTGTCTTGAACAGAAACAGAAATCCCATCTGTCAGTGCTCATATGTTCAATTTTGGAACATTTATTTAATAATCTCACACACTTTCCTATCCTTCTTTTATTTATAGAATTGATGTCTTACCTCACTGAAGATTAGTTTGATTCTGTTTTCTGTCTTGTTTTCACAAGTAACCTTTGGACATTTCTGGTCAGTGAGATATGAGGTGTTTGACGTGTGACATATCCAGATTGAGGCGGTAAAAAGATTCTGAGTGATTCTCTAACCTCATTCTCCTTTAGGCTTAGGAGACCAGTGATGCTCCTGATGGTCCAGAATCTCTCAGACTGATATCTCTGAATGATCATGTGGAACACAGCCTTCCTGGATACCTACAATGGACTTTGCATCAGTAAGAGATACATGTTTATATGATAAGCTTTGCGAGTTAGAGGTTGTTTTATATGTAGCTGAAGTCTAATCTATCTTGACTAACACCTTGATTCCCAAAGAAAAGGTTGAATGCCCATAGCATCTTTATTTCCCTAACTTTTTGCTTTTTGCTTCTCAATCTATATGACAATGTGTTTTCTCCACTGAAGTTTCTTTGAAGGCATAGGTAATGTCATGTACCTGCAGTTACTTAGAAAATATTGGCTGACTAGATGAATGGTGGAGTTTGTATTTTAGTGTAACATATTGAGTGTGTTTGATGTTTCTAATCATAATAACCATATGGATTAAGATAATGTAGACACATTAGCAATAAAAATGGAGTATAATAATATAATTGCATTGATATATAATATTTGGGGAAAATCTCTAACTTTTCTTTGACTTTTTCTAATTTTTTTATGCAGGAAAGATTTACTGTATACCTAGGAATCATGTGCTGTGCTTCTTTCTAAGAATTCTTTCCTGAAGAATAAAAGAGAGCATTTCAATTGAATTCTAGGGCTTACAACCTTATCTGGGATTTCAGGGAAAAAATGACATAACAGACTGTCTTTATATAAAAAAAATTATGGCCATATCAATTCAAAGCTAGCTAGAATGATTTTAAATACTACTCTCTCTGTTGGAAAGATTATGTCAAAATAGTAATGCATTTGTCTGTGAGCCAGTTATATAGCAACACTGAAGAGGTATATAGCTCTAAGTACATTGGCTCCAAAAATATATGTGGCAGAATTATTTGTTTCTTTCCACTTCTCTTTTTTTTCTTCCATGGAAATTAACTTTTACTCCAATAAAATACCTACTTATTCCCCAACAACATCTTGGGGAATGTTGTCATGGTGTCACCAACATCAGGTGACAAATATTGACCGTCATATACTGGTTCAGTTGTTTTCTTATTTAGTATACAGAATTTTAGCTCCTTGAGGACAGGGCAAAGATGACAACATATCTTTCCTTGTGACTAATTTGGCAAACCTGGCTCCTGAAGGTTGTGTAAGTATTAATATATATCTGTACATGGAGATAATTAACATGGAGTTCTCTTAAATAGATGAACTCAGAGAAAATCTTGATTAACCTATATTAGAATTTTTTTGTATTCATCTTATACAATTAATATTTTAAAGTGTTTACTATGTGTGAATCACTTTTCTAAGTGCAGGGACATGAAAAGGGGAAAATAAAGGTAAACTCTCATTTCTGGTGAAAGTCGATCAGTCATGTCCAACACTTTTCAACCCTGTGGGTACCCTTTCCCTTTCCCAGGGGATCATCCTAACCAAGGGATTGAACCCAGGTCTCCCACATTGCGGGCAGATTCTTTACCAACTGAGCCCCAAGGGAAACCCAAGAACACTGGAGTGGTAGCCTATCCATCTCTTCTCCAGAGGATTGTCCCAACCCAGGAATCGAATCAGGGTCTCTTGTATTACAGGCAGATTCTTTGCCAACTGAGTTATCAGGGAAGCCCCCTCATCTTTGGTAAAGCTTGCAGTTCTAAAATATGCAGATCGGATTATGTCAAGTGCTCTGAGAAAAAACATATCTTGAAAGGAGCAACCGAGTGCAAGAGGATAACAATGCTGATATGTTTCACTGTTTGGTACACTAAGGCATTATAGATGACTCTGTAAAATGAATATTTTCCATCATAAAGGATTGCAGCTTAATTTCTTACATCTATTTATCTACCTTCTCTCTGATCTCTGTTCTTAAAATCATGATGAATAATAAATGACCCTTACTTACTCCTGGGTAGATGCTATGAAATACACATTCTAATTAATGTGTTTAAACTGCACTGGCTTGAAAAATTATATATTTGTATCTTTCTATATTTATTTGCTGTATAGACTGAGGATTTAAAATCTAAGTAATTAGAATAACTAAAGTGATATCAAATGAGTTAGCTTTAGATCTAGAAATAGAATTTGTGTCTTTTAATTTTATTAAATGTGCCAAGCCAAACTTGCCTATAACTGAGAAGGTGCTTTCTGAGTGCTACACGTGTTATTTAATATGATAAAGTAGATATTTTTAAAGTTATGTAAGTTTTACAGATTCTGTTTTTCATTTAACTTGACTTTAAGTGATCAAAATCTGGAAGAATAAATTCAGAGATACTGCCTTTCATTTATTATATTTCTGCATGCTTGGGTAACACAGGGGCTGTTTGGAATGCAAGGTTTGACCTCTGGAAATCTGGTGTTTGTTTTCAACCTGCTGACTTCTTGACTGATCTTACTGATCTTACCCAACTCACATAATCACCTGCTTGAGTTTCCTCATCTGAAAATCAGAGATAAGAATAGTTTTTTGCTGTTACTGTTATAACTGAAATGAGAATAGTTCTAAAGCTTTGGTATTCAGAGTCAAGCATGGCAGGACAGTATAGCAAAACATGTGAACTTGATCCAGCACATGGGGTACGCTCCCTCTTGCCAAAGTAATTTATCCCAGGAGTTACAACTATTACTCAAAGTTTGACTTTTTTCAAAGGTCCAAGTCAACTGATCTGTTATGTTTGGCTGGGATCCCCCTGTCATCCATTCTCTGAAATTTGTAACTCAGACATAAAAAAAAGTAGATAGTAGAGGATAGATACTTTATTAGTGAAAACAAATTTATCTGTCTGCCCCAAAACCCTCCATGTCCCATGTCCGCTCTGCATCCATCACTTTGTCAAATTTCATACCCAAATGGGTAATTAAAACGTTGAGAGCATTGAATATGTGCCAATTTATTTGCTTGGCTATGTACCTGGTTGAAGTACCTGGTCCCTTTACTTAAGGAGTTTTGAGTCAAGTAGGGGAAAAAACAGTAACATGTGCATATTCAGTTGTGTCTGAATCTTTTGTGACCCGGGGACGGTAGTCTGAGAGGCTCCTCTGCCCATGGAATTTTCCAGGCAAGAATACTGGAGTGGATTGCCATTTCGTCCTCCAGGGGATCTTCCCAACTGAAGAACTGAAGCTGCATCTCTTGTGTCTCCTGCTTTGGCAGACAGATGCCCTCCTACCAGCACCATGTGGAAAACCCTAGTAATAGGAGAAACAACATTAAATGACTCAAAGATAAGCATTAAGAATCTCTGATGTGGATGGTCACTGGTAGAAGAGTTATTAATTATATCTTGTTATTAGGTATGTTAGGGCATATTGTTTCTAACTATCCTGTTCAATCCTTTTTGAGTTCATACTATTCTATTCATACTGTCCTGCTGCACATTTAACCTCTTTCCCATTGCTATTTCTTCTATAGAACCAAGACGTTCTCAGTTTCTCACTTTTACATTAAATAAAAATAATTTTAAAATATACATTTAATACCATCACTTTATTCTTCTTTTCATATGTTTCTAAACCAGCGATTCTAGATTCTGTCAGACTTACCACCTTCTATTTATTACAAGTATTTTACCACTCAAATTTCTATCCTAAAATGAAAGGCATAGTTAATCACTTACATGTTATACATATTTACAAAAATCAGTACAGGCGCGGTCCAGATCAAAACGGCAGTGTAGGAAGTTCAACTCATCTCAGGTACACACACACCAAAACTTTTTACCTGTAGAACAACCGTTTCTGGGAACAACCTAAACTAGCAGTTCAGATTTTCTACAACTAAGGAATAAGAAGTGCAACTCCACACTCAGCAAGAGCTGGTGGTCACCATGACAATGTGTGAGCTGGTGGAGGTGAAATGCCATGTTAGGGTGCCAACCTGCTCCCAAAGCTGGCTGGGCACTTCACCTTAAGGAAGAAAAAAAAAGAAGGAAATGAAAAAGAAGAGGTCTCAATGAAATAAATGAAAGTGTTCTGTGTTTTCTTCTAAACCCATGAAATATATGAAATACATACATTTTTACAGATTCTGTTTTTCATTTAACTTGACTTTGAGTGATCAAAATATAGTTTTTACTTTGATTTAATGTGAGGATCAAGATTTAATGTGAAGTGAGGATCAAGATTTATTTTCTTACCCATTCAGATTTTTCATTGCTTCAGCGCTTTTTATGGATTCCCTAAAGTAAAACATTGATAGCTTTGTCAAATATCAATTGTGGACTCTATTTCCAGACGCTATTCTGTCTATTTATCTATACGTCTTTCTCAAAGGTGATATCTCATTCTTTTAATTAGTATACATTCACAATAAGTTTTGAATGGTCAAGATAACCCCGGCAAGAAAATTCTGACAAAAATTCAAATAGGAAGACTAAAGACTTTTCTCTGAAACTTCAACAGCTTAAAATATCAGTTTGTTTCTTTTCACAAAATGCAACATTTTGAGAATCATATATTGTTCCTTCCCTCTACTTTTATTTTGGATTTGAAATAATTTTGGAATTATTGTAAAGTAATCATAAGAAGATGATTCCTGGGTACCTTTCACACACTTTCCCATAAATGTTAACACAATTTAAGGAATTTATATTTCCTCTCTAAGTGTTCAGTTCAGTTGCTCAATCGTGTCTGACTCTTTACGACCCCATGGACTGCAGCAGGCCAGGCCTCCCTGTCCATCACCAACTCCCGGAGTTTACTCAGACTTATGTCCATTGAGCCAGTGATGCCATCCAACCATCTTGTCCACTGTTGTCCCCTTCTCCTCTTGTCTGCAATCTTACCCAGCATCAGGGTCTTTTCAAATAAGTCAGTTCTTAGCATCAGGTGGCCAACATATCAGAAGTGTTGCAATTCACCAACAAAATCATCTGGCCTTGAAATATTTTTGTTGGAGTATTTTAAATTGCTATTTTAATTTTCCTCTAGGGAATGGTTCTTTCCTTAGAAATAGAGTGATTTGATTTATTATTTTCTTTCTTCTTTTTTTTTTCGGTCATGCCATGTGGCTCATGGGATCATTGTTTCCCAACCAAGGTTCAAACCCGTGAGCCCTACATTGGGAGCATGGGGTCTTAACCACTGGACCACCAGGGAAGTCCCTTGATTTATTGTTTTGTTCTTGAAAAAGTTTTAGTAGATTCTATCTTTGAAGGAATAACTTTCTTTCATCTAAATTGTACAGCTTATGAGTACTTAATTGTCATAGCATTTCTTTATTATCCTTCTAATGTCTATGGGGTTGTAGTAATACCTCTGTTTTCATTTATTAGCAATTTGCATTTTCTCTCTTATCTAAGAGTTCAGTCTGTCTAGGGATTTACTGATTTTTTTTTTTTTTTTTTTTTTAACAAACCAGCTTTGAGTTGAAGTGATTTTCTGTACTATTTTCATAGTTTCAATTTCATTGATTTCTGCTCTACATTTTATTAATTTCTTCCTTCTGCTTGTTTTAAGTTTACTTTTTAAAGATAAAAGCTTAGCACTCTGATTTGAGACTTTTCTTCTTTTATAATACAAATAGTCATTGCTATAAATTCTCCTTTAGTTATTGGTTTAACCACATAACCAACAATCTTATATTCTGTATTTTTATTTTCATTTAGCTTAAAATATTTCTAATTTCTATTGAGACTCTCTCTGACTTAGTTTATTCAGAAATATAGTGCTAATTCCCAAATATTTGCACATTTCAGACATCATTCTATTTTTTTCTTTTTAAATTCTGTTATCATTCAAGAACATTATTTATGTGATTTGTATTGTTTTAAATTTGTTAAAGTTTGTTTTGTGATTGAGAATATGGCCCATCATGGAGAAGGTTCCATGTGCACTGAAAATAATGTGTGTTTTGGGTTGGAAGGCTGAAGAGTTCTATAAATGTCAATTAGATAAAGTCAACTGGTAGTTTTGTTCAAGCCTTTTGTGTCCTTATTGATTTTTTGTCTACTTCTATCAATTGCTGAGAAAGGAGTGTTTAAGTCTCCAATTATAAGTTCGTATCTGTCTATCAAGTTCACTGATTCTCTTTTTGGTAAGCCTGCAAATGAGCCTATTGAAAGAATTCTTCCTCTTCAACACTCTATGTGTGTGTGTGTGTGTGTGTGTGTGTGTGTGTGTGTATAACATTTCGTTTATTCTTTTTCACAGCTTCCATCTCTTTGCTGAAATTACCCATCTGATCTTGTATGATGTCCATCTTTCCTATTAGGCCCTTTAACGTATTAATTACAGGCATATTACATTCTTTGCCAGATGGTTTAAAATCTACATTATAGTTCAGTTTTGCTCTGTTGGTTGATTGGTTTCTTTACAGTGTGTTTATTTTTCTTCCCTTCTTGATGCTTCGTAGATGTAGATACTGGTTGAAAGCTAGACAGCTCAAGTAAGTCATTACTTATTGAGGTGAAGTATTGTTATGCTTCCTTCTACCACACATCAATGTGGATGTTTGAATTAATCTAGACAAAAGTCTGAATTTGAGGTTGGTTGTTGCTATGGTTACTTTCAGTGCTCTACAGTCTTCAAATTTCTCTAAGATATAGTCTACTTAAAGTTTAGAGTGAGTGTTGATTTGCCAGGCTTTCTTCTCCTTTTCATGCATGTCCTCCCACACTACCTTAGCAATCTGACATATTTTACTCATACTTTTTTACTCACACATATTTTTTACTCATTTTTTACTCATCCATTTTTTACACATTTTTTACTCATACATATTTTACTCATACAGGTTTCAACTCAAAATTTGTTTTATAAAGCTTTTCCTAACCCTTTTAGGCAAATCCAACTACTGTTACTATAAATGTAATTACAATCTACTGTGATTGTTCGTTTTCATGGTTTTACTCTTTCACTAGACTGTATGCATCATTTGAATTGTGAAAGGAGGTTGGAAAAAGGGTGATTTAATAAATATTTGGTTACTACATGAATAAATGTGTGGAAGAGTATGTGGTTGAGTAGAAGAATTATTATTTAATTTATAGTAACCTGATACATGAAAAATGCATGGATGCGGTTACTAAGGTTACAAGAATTAGTACAAAGTTATTATAAATCAAATGGGCATATGTATAACAGAGAAAGGAAGAAAAAATTGAAAATTCTGGCTAATATTTATACAGTATTTATTGTCATCAGAATAGCCTTAAGAGCTTTATGTATATAAGTTAATTTCATCCTGATAGCAACCATGTAAATCAGACCCTGTAGTTATCCCCTATTTAAAAAAGAAACTGAACCAAGAAGAGATAAAGTGAGTTGCCTAAGGTCATACATCTTCTAAATGGCAGAATAAGAGTTCAAATCAAAGCATTCTTGTTCCAGAATCTGTTCTTAATTAATCTACCATTAAACTCATAAATAAGGACATTCCAGGACATTCTACAGAGAGTTTTTACAATGAAGAAAATGCAAGAAGTAATTTCTTTGATGATTGGACTGATCAGCATTCCTTTTAATGACATCACTTTCTTGGTTAATCTATGTAAAGCCGTTGTTAATAAGATTTGCAGAAACAATAGCTTTGAAACAACACCTTATACAGAATTAAAATCCTGCAGACAAATGTTTGGTCAGCTCTAAACTTTAAGTTCGGAGAAGGCAATGGCACCCCACTCCAGTACTCTTGCCTGGAAAATCCCATGGATGGAGGAGCTTGGTAGGCTGCAGTCCATGGGGTCACTAAGAGTCGGACACGACTGAGCGACTTCATGTTCACTTTTCACTTTCATGCATTGGAGAAGGAAATGGCAACCCACTCCAGTGTTCTTGCTTGGAGAATCCCAGGGACAGGGAAGCCTGGTGGGCTACCGTCTATGGGGTCGCACAGAGTCAGACACGACTGAAGCAACTTAGCAGCAGCAGCAGCAGCAGCAGCAAACTTTAAATTATACAACATTTAAAACAATCTGTTCAAGTTAGTATAGCTATCTAAATATTTGTTCATTAAGAATACAAATAGATTTACATTACCAGTTGCTGCTGGTTAAATGAAATATTTTGAGACACACACGGGCAAGTCTGAAAAATTATTTGTCTTGGGAAATGAAATGTATGTTTGTATTTGGGCTAAGACAAGTGTTGCCAGAAAACTCAAACTTGGGGATAGGATGACTATAGCACGCTGACAATATTTTAGATATTGAATGGGCACAGAAACTGAGCATTGTATGGTATATATCAATTTCATGTGTATGTGAACTGTCTTCAGGTACCCCTCTCTGTGCCTCACTGGTGGCTCAGATGGTAAAGAACCTGCCTGTAATGCAAGAGACCCAGGTTTTGATCACTAGGTTGGGAAAAATCTCCCAAAGAAGGGAATGACTACCCATTCTAGTATTCTTGCTTTGAGAAGTACATGGACGGAAGAGCCTGACAGGCAAAGAGTAGGATACGACTGAGCTACTAACACTCTTCTCTAAGACCTAGAGAAAAAGGGATTTAAATCAAATTTAAAAGAAATCTTAAACTAAAACTTTAGAAGTGATACAAATGTAGGAAATGCACACTTAATAACCTGTTAATACTCTATCAGAATATGGCTCAAATAAATTACTGTCTTCCATTTTGATACAGACATTTAACGATACTTCAAGGTTCTATTCCAACTTATTAATTCAATGCCCAACATAGTTAACCTGTTTCAGTTCAATTCAGTTTAGTCGCTCAATCATGTCTGACTCTTTGCAACCCCTTGAACCGCAGCACACCAGGCCTCCCTGTCCATCACCAACTCCCGGAGTCCACCCAAACCCATGTCCATTGAGTTGATGATGCCATCCAACCATCTTATCCTCTGTCATCCCCCTCTCCTCCTGCCCTCAATCTTTCCCAGCATCAGGTTCTTTTCCAATCAGTCAGATCTTTGCATCAGGTGGCCAAAGTATATTTTTTATTTCTATGATTTTATACATATAGTTTACTTATAAAATTTCAGTTCATCTCTTCAAAATATTTCATCTCAAAAAATATTCTGTTGCACTGCTGATTAAGGAAAGTAAAACTGTTTTGTTGAACATTCAGCTTATATTATTAATTGTCAAGTGCTAATATATTTAAGTTTAATGTTTTATAAGGATTTCTGAAAGTGGTGGACTTATTTAAGCACCATGGTCTCAAAAACATTGTCACAATTACTTTAATTTTTAAATCTGTTGCTACCATCAGAGAAGCATCTGTATTCTTGCTTATTCATCTTAACCAATTAATAATTCAGAATTCTCAACAGACAAAATATTACTCACTGTTTGATATTTTGCTTCTGAGAAGCTCCATACTGAAAATGTTCTCACCAAAATAGAAGAAATATGGATAAAGTATTCTTACTATCTGCTTTTAATTAACTGCAATAGAATTATTTTACTTTTTCCCTCATCTTTTTTTTTTCTGTCAATCCTCAGCTATCTCTACAATAAGCTGAGCAAAAGTATTTTGAAACAGGTTGAAATGTGCAAATGCTTGGTACCTTTACTTTGTGTTACACTCAATAGATTCTCCATTATAAACTTAATCTATAAAAGATTTTACCATTATTTTTAGATTGTGTGCATACCCAGTTGCTCAGTCATGTCTGACTCTTTGCAACCCCATGGACTGTAGCCTATTAGACTCCTCTATCCATAGGATTTCCCAGACAAGAATGGTGACGTGAGTTGCCATTTCCTCCTCCAGGAGGTCTTCCTGACCCAGGGATTGAAGTCCCATCTCCTGAGTTTCCTGCATTGGCAGGTAGATTCTTTACCACTGAGTGGGAAGTCCTTATTTTTAGCTTGCTTGCTGCTGCTGCTGCTGCTGCTAAGTCGCTTCAGTCATGTCCAACTCTGTGCGACCCCATAGACAGCAGCCCACCAGGCTCCCCCATCCCTGGGATTCTCCAGGCAAGAACACTGGAGTGGGTTGCCATTTCCCTCTCCAATGCCTGAAAGTGAAAAGTGAAAGTGAAGTCGCTTAGTCGTGTCCAACTCTTAATGGCCTCATGAACTGCAGCCAACCAGCCTCCTTCATCCATGAGATTTTCCAGGCAAGAGTATTGGAGTGGGTTGACATCGCCTTCTTTGATTTTTAGGTTAGAAATAGCTAAATTTATAACAGCTTTTGAGTTAAAAACAAGCCTTCAAAAATCAGCAAAATATAGAAATGAACACTAATGCAATTGATTCCTTTTTTAGTTCACTGAGATTTTCATCAGTTGGTCCTCTTTACTTATGTTGGTTGCCACTCTCGACAATGTGATAGATTCTATTATGTGTATTTGTAGCATTTATAAAGTAGAATAATTTTTAATTTAAAAAGATATAGTAGTTTTACTTTAGGCAAAAATGTTTTTTCTTGAATATTATAGATGTCTCAGTTTATCTTTCATTTCCCTGCTTTATATCACTTCTATTTTTTAATTCTCTTATATGAACAGTAGCACAAGTTATGATGAGACATTGCACCTAACATTTGGCATGAAGTGCAGAAAGTATTGGTTTAGTAACGATAGTACAATTCAGCACCAGATGATTGTTCCAAGTCTGAAGGCTGTCCTAGCTTTTTCATATTTTTTGATTTCCACAAAAATCCAGCAATCAGGACTTTGGGGATATAATCTCTTAATTTAAAAATATTTTAAAATGATTCAAATATTTAAAAATCACTGTGATGATCTAGATAGGTAAGACGCAGGAGTGGGAGGGATGCTCAAGAGAGAAGGATGTGTACATACTTATAGCTGAATCACACTCTCATACAACAAATCAACACAGCACCATAAAGGAATTGTCCTCCCATTAAAATAAACATAAAATAAATAAAATAAAAAGCAAAGCATTAAAGAGAAAACCAGACACTATTTTTGAATCTTATAATCCTCAAATCAGTGGTTTTGACTTCTGTTGTGGATTCGTTGAGATTTGCCCCCATTCATCAGAGTTTTTCCTGGTGGCTCAGATGGTAAAGAATCTGCTGCAATGCAGGAAATCTGGATTTGATTCCTGGGTCAGGAAGATCCTCTGGAGAAGGGAATGGCTACCCACTCCAATATTCTTGACTGGAGATCCCATGGATGGAGGAGGTGGCAGGCTGAAACCCCTGGTATATTGGCCTTTAAGTGGGAGATTAAGCTCAGTTCAGTCGCTCAGTCATGTCCGACTCTTCGCAATCCCATGAACTGCAGCACACCAGGCCTCTCTATCCTTCACCAACTCCCGGAGTCCACTTAAACTCAACTTCATTGAGTCGGTGATATCATCCAACCATCTCATCCTTTGTCGTCTCCTTCTTCTCCTGCCTTTAATCTTTCCCAGCATCAGGGTCTTTTCAAGTGAATCAACTCTTCGCATCAAGTGGCCAAAGTATTGGAGTTTCAGCTTCAGAGAAACTGAAGTTGAAATCAGTGCTTCCAATGAACACTCAAGACTAATCTCCCTTCTGATGAACTTGTTGGATCTCCTTGCAGTCCCAGGGACTCTCAAGAATCTTCTCCAACCACACAGTTCAAAAGCATCAGTTCTTCAGTGCTCAATTTTCTTTAAAGTTCAACTCTCACATCCATACATGATTACTGAAAAAACCGTAGCCTTGACAAGATGAACCTTTGTTGGCAAAGTAATGTCTCTGCTTTTTAATATGCTGTCTAGGTTGGTCATAACTTTCCTTCCAAAAAGTAAGCACCTTTTAATTTCATGGCTGCAATAACCATCTGCAGTGATTTTGGAGCCCCCCAAAATAAAATCAGCCACTGTTTCCCATCTATTTGCCAGGAAGTGATGGCCCGGATACTATTATCTTAGTTTTCTCAATATTGAGCTTTAAGCCAACCTTTTCATTCTCCTCTTTCACAGTCATCAAGAGACTCTTTAGTTGTTCTNATAACCATCTGCAGTGATTTTGGAGCCCCCCAAAATAAAATCAGCCACTGTTTCCCATCTATTTGCCAGGAAGTGATGGCCCGGATACTATTATCTTAGTTTTCTCAATATTGAGCTTTAAGCCAACCTTTTCATTCTCCTCTTTCACAGTCATCAAGAGACTCTTTAGTTGTTCTTCATTTTCTGCCTTAAGTGTGGTGTCATCTGAATATATGTGGTTCTTGATATTTTTCCCAGCATTCTTGATTCCAGCTTGTGCTTCATCCAGCAGAGGGTTTCTCATGATGTACTCTGCATATAAGTTAAATAAGCAGGATGACAATATATAGCCTTGACATACTCCTTTTCCTATTTGGAACCAGTCTGTTGTTCCATGTCCAGTTCTAACTGTTGCTTCCTGCTTGCAGAGTTCTCAAGGGCAGGTCAGGTGACCTGGTATTCCCATCTCTTGAAGAATTTTCCACAGTTTATTGTAATCCACACAGTCAAAGGCTTTGGCATAGTAAATAAAGCAAAAATAGATGTTTTTATGGAACTCTCTTGCTTTTTCGATCATCCAGCAGATGTTGGCAATTTGATCTCTGGTTCCTCTGCCTTTTCTAAAACCAGCTTGAACATCTGGAAATTCATAGTTAATGTATTGCTGAAACCTGGCTTGGAGAATTTTGACCATTACTTTACTAATGTGTGAGATGACTGCAATTGTGTGGTACTTAGCATTCTTTGGTTTTGCCTTTCTTTGGGATTGGAATGAAAACTGCCCTTTTCCAGTCCTGTGGCCACTGCTGAGTTTTCCAAATTTGCTGGCATATTGAATGCAACACTTTCACAGCGTTATCTTTCAGGATTTGAAATAGCTCTACTGGAATTCTGTCACCTCCACTAGCTTTGTTGATAGTGATGTTTTCTAAGGCCCACTTGACCTCACATTCCAGGATGTCTGGCTCTAGGTGAGTGATCACACCATCGTGATTATCTGGGTCGTGAAGATCTTTTTTGTACAGTTCTTCTGTGTATTCTTGCCACCTCTTCTTAATATCTTCTGCTTCTGTTAGGTCCATACCATTTCTGTCCTTTATCGAGCCCATCTGTGTGTGAAATGTTCCCTTGGTATCTCTCATTTTCTTGAAGAGATCTCTAGTCTTTCCCATTCTATTGTTTTCCTCTATTTCTTTGCAGTGATCACTGAGAAAGGCTTTCTTCTCTCTCCTTGTTCTTCTTTGGAACTCTTTTGAACACATTCAAATGGGTATATCTCTCCTTTTCTCTTTTGCTTTTGGCTTCTCTTCTTTTCACAGCTATTTTTAAAGCCTCCTCAGACAGCCATTTTGCTTTTTTGCATTTCTTTTTCTCAGGGACTGTCTTGCTCCCTGTCTCCTGCACAATGCCATGAACCTCTGTCCATCATTCCTCAGGTATTCTATCAGATCTAGTCCCTTAAATCTATTTCTCACTTCCACTGTATAATCATATGGGGTTTGATTTAGGTCATACCTGAACGATCTAGTGGTTTTCCCTACTTTCTTCAATTTCAGTCTGAATTTAGCAATAATGAGTTCATGATCTGAGCCATAGNACCTCTGTCCATCATTCCTCAGGTATTCTATCAGATCTAGTCCCTTAAATCTATTTCTCACTTCCACTGTATAATCATATGGGGTTTGATTTAGGTCATACCTGAACGATCTAGTGGTTTTCCCTACTTTCTTCAATTTCAGTCTGAATTTAGCAATAATGAGTTCATGATCTGAGCCATAGTCAGCTCCCAATCTTGTTTTTGCTGACTGTATAGAGCTTCTTCATCTTTGGCTGCAAAGAATATAATCAATCTGATTTTGGTGTTGGCCATCTGGTGATGTCCATGTGTAGAGTCTTCTCTTGTGTTGTTGGAAGAGGGTATCTGCTATGACGAGTGTGTTCCAAAACTCTATTTGTGTGTGGCAAAATTCTATTAGCCTTTGCCCTGCTTCATTCTGTACTCCAAGGCCAAATTTGCCTGTTAATCCAGGTGTTTCTTGACTTTCTACTTCTGCATTCCATTCCCCTATAACAAAAAAGACATCTTTTGGGGGTGTTAGTTCTAAAAGATCTTGTAGGTCTTCATAGAACCATTCAACTTCAGCTTTTTCAGCATTATCAGGGCAGAGACTTGAATTACCATAATATTGAATGGTTTGCCTTGGCAACGAGCACATCATTCTGTTATTTTTGAGACTGCATCTAAGTTCTGCATTCCAGACTCTTTTGTTGACTGTGAGTGTTATTCCATTTCTTCTAAGGTATTATTTCCCACAGTAGTAGATATAATGGTCATCTGAGTTACATTCACCCATTCCATCCCATTTTAGTTCACTCGTTCCTAGAATGTCAACGTTCACTCTTGCCATCTCATTTTGCCCACTTCCAATTTGTCTTGATTCAAGGGCCTAACATTCCAGGTTCCTATGCAATATTGCTCTTTACAGCATAGGACCTGGCTTCCATCACCAGTCACATCCACAACTGGGTGTTGTTTTTGCTTTGGCTCCATCTCTTCATTCTTTCTGGAGTTAATTCTCCACTGATCTCCAGTAGCATATTGGGCAAATATGGTGTTCTCAAGACAAAAATACTGAAGTGGTTTGCCATTCCCTTCTCCAGTGGACCACATTTTGTCAGAACTCTCCACCAAGACCTGTGTGTCTTGGGTAGTCCTCTAGGGCATGGCTTAGTTTCATTGAGTTAGACAAGCCTGTGGTCCATGTGATTAGATTGGTTATTTTCTGTGACTTCAGTCTTTCTGCCCTGATTCCTTCTCTCAGCACTGACTGTCTTACTGGGGTTTCTCTTACGTTGGACATGGAGTAACTCTTCATGAGTGCTCCAACAAAGTGCAGCCGCTGCTCTTTACCTTGCAGGTGGGGTATCTCCTCAGGGTCGCTGCTACTGACCTTGGAGGTAGAGATCTCCTCTTGGCTGCTTGCTGCTCCAGCACTGGGCTAGTGATCAGTTAAATTCTTCCTTTTTAGAGAAGGACATTCTTGAAAGCAGCAAAATGAGTGGGTCTTGCTCTAAGAATTAGGAGCGTAATACTCTTGCTCTCTTTGCCAAGGCCAGGGATGGAATTCAGTGGGCTCCAAGGCTTGGAGCTGGGCTGGCGATGACCTCCAAGTGGTGCAGGGCTCTGTTCGCACACCTTAGGCTATAGGAGGTATATATGGAAATAAATTCCCAAGGTTGTCTTTCATTATTTCCTTCCTGAGGAGATAGTTCTTTTATAAATTTCATGGACTGGATAAAGCTAAATATAAACTTGAAATTATGTAGTTACTTGAAAAAATAAGGTGACTTTTCACTAAAATAGACTTCTAGTCTAAAACTTAGCATCATTTACAAGCATAAAGGACATTTATTATTCTAAATCAGGCCTTTAAAATGATATTCAATGATGTGAGAATCATTCCATTCTTCATTTACAAGTGAATTAGCATAACAAAGCTGCTTAATGTGAGAGTTCACAAAGCTCTGATTAATACATTAATCCTTACATTTTACAATAGGACTTATTTTTGCAAAAAAAAAAAATCTATTAGAAACTGCCTTTACTCTCATTCTGTCCATTCTTTGAAAATATTAACTCTTCAGGAACTGCCATCTCACTTTGTAAAATATAAGTTTTGCAATAGGATATGACATCATTTATATGCTTGTTGTTGTTCAGTCCCTAAGTCATCTCAGACTCTTTGTAACCCCATGGACTGCAGCACACCAGGCCCCCCTGCCCTTACTGTGTCCCAGAGTTTGCCCACTTTCATGTCCACTGAGTTGGTGATGCTATCTAATCATCTCATCCAGGTGAAATAAACACACTATTATTTCCAGAATATTTCTATTTCATTACTCCTTTTAACAGGAAAAAAAAAGTTTAGATTAATTTATAGTAATGATAATACCACAAGCAGTTAATATTATATGATCCAGTTATTAAACCAAAATTTCCTAAATGTAAAATTTTTCACAGAAGACCTTTACTATAATTTAATTTGCTCACAAGTTCACCTTTTCTGGAAGAGGTTGCAGGGGTTTGAGATCTGGCTTTAGAATGGCAGAATTTAATTAATTCCTGCTGTTAAATTAATTAAACAAGGCCATTAGATGAGGCAGTTCTAATGCCTTAGCAACCTATGTAACAAATCAAAATCTAAGCCTATAAATGCCTCAAGGTTGAGAAACCAAGACCTAAAGCAACCAAGCACAGCTAGGCTTTTCCAAGTAAGGCAAATGCTTAAGTTATAGCCAACTAAATAATTTCCTTACTTAGTTTTAACATATTTTTCTATCAAAGTTTTTCCCCTGGCTCTCAGCAATAGAGTATTCTTAACCACTTAACTTTGGCACTGCCTGATTCAAATAGATTTTTGTTCAAATACATTCTTAAAACTTTAATATGCCTCAATTTATCTTTTAACATTGCCATTTGACAGTGGCTATTGAATTTGACTGTTTCATTAAAACACTAATTCTGTGGCTGCCAATCTTTAACTCGTGACCATGCAATGTCTTCAGAATTAACATACCACAATATTTGGTCTGTAGTCTGATAATACATTATAACCTACTTGTAGTATTATTTTTAAAGTGTTTATTAATTCTGCTATGATTAGTAAACTTCAGATTTAAAGTACTAGTAAATGCATGCTACTTAATTACTCATTTTTAAAATTAATGAATGATGGAACTAAAATTTCTATCATGTTGGGAGGAAACATTGTCTAGAGTATTTCATTTATTTATTTTTAATTGAAGTATAGTTGCTGCATAACAGTATATGTTACAGGTGTACAGTATGAAAGTTTTTCTAGTTTTTAAACCTAAGCTCCATTTATAGTTATAAATTATTGGTTATAACCCCCACTTTGTAAAATATATCCTTATAGCTTATTTTATACCTAATAGTTTGTTCCTCTTAATCTCCTACCCCTATAGAATTGTTCTTATTTTTAAATTGCTAGGAAATTCCCTGGTGGTCCAGTGGTTAAAACTCTGTGGTTTCACTGCTGAGAGTAAGGATTCAATCCCTGGTCACGAAACTAAGATGCACAAGCCATGCAGCCAAAGAAAAATGGTAATAAGGTAAACCAGGAAGACCAATGCTTCTACTGCACTGACTTGAGAAAAGCTGCTGCTGCTAAGTCACTTCAGTCGTGTCCAATTCTGTGCGACCCCATAGACAGCAGCCCACCAGGCTCCCCCGTCCCTGGGATTCTCCAGGCAAGAACACTGGAGTGGGTTGCCATTTCCTTCTCCAATGCATGAAAGTGGAAAGTGAAAGTGAAGTCGCTCAGTCGTGTCTGACTCTTAGCGACCCCATGGACTGCAGCCCACCAGGCTCCTCCATCCATAGGATTTTCCAGGCAAGAGTACCGCAGTGGGGTGCCATTGCCTTCCCCAATTACAAATAAAATTCAGTACTAAAGACAGCAAGCCCAGGTGGCACAGTTGTAAAGATTCCACCTGCCAATGCAAGAGATGCAAGAGATGTATGTTCAATGCTGGGTGTGGAAGATATCCTGGAGGAGGAAATGACAACCCACTCCAGTATTCTTGCCTGGAAAATTCCATGGACTGAGGAGCCTGGTGGGCTACAGTCCACAGGGGTCCCAAAAAGTCAAACCCAACTGAGCACACAGGCACACACACACATGCAGAGTTATGAAAACAATGAAACCTGGGTGAATTATAATGAGTATGGAGAAAGGAGAATCACTCCAAGTGAGCTGATGATCACAGGTGGTGTTAGCTCTGGGGGCATTTACCAATTCTGTGTGTGGACTAAGGGTCAGTGTTAGCCTAGGCAGTACTGGAAGTGACACTTGGACAAACTCAAAGGCATGGATGGTTGCAGAGTTCTTGTGCACTGTGCTGATACAGAGTTCAGCTGAACTCTCCTTAACGACAGTGAAATCCCTCTGGTGTTTCATGGATGAGGAAAGAAAACACAGTAAAGGGAGGAAGTATGTACTTCCATATGTACTTGGCCACCCTCACAAAAAAACTTCAGAAGTTTTGAAGCTACCAAGGACAAGACGCTGGAGAGTGAGCTGAGAATCTCTCAAGAAGCAGAGTAAGTATCTTAGCATAATTTTAAGTTTCAGAAGACAAATAGCATAGAAGAGCCATGCTCAACAAACAGGGTAGACAGAGGGAGACTTAGAGGAAGTGTTTCACTTTTTAGCTTGGATATTTCTCATGTGAACATGAAGTATACATGTTAAAATTCTGTTTGCTTTCTTGCTTTTAATCTATCTTTTATTACAAAGGTCTCAGCTAAGAACCAGGGCTTCCCAGACGGCTCAGCTGTAGAGAACCCACCTACCAATGCAGGAGATGCAGGTTTAATCCTTGAGTTAGAAAGATCCCCTGGAGGTGGAAATGGCAACCCACTCCAGTATTCTTGCCTAGAGAATCCCATAGACAGAGGAACCTGGAGGACTACAGTCACCAAGAGTCCAACACGACTCAGTGACTGAGCTCTCATGAAGCTAAGAACTCAGAAGCAGAGAGGGAGAATTATTTTCTTCCTATAGTTTGGCTCTTGTGGTGTAACTTCCATTTTTCTGACTCATCCATTGCAACCTCCATTCTACTCTCTGCCCTAGAGCTTGACCTCTGTGGGAGCCACCAGCCAAACTCATCTGCACTCTGGGTTGACGTCTATGGTTGACATCAGCTGGGCTCCATGGCATTCTGGCTTTCCTTTTAGGCAGAGCCACTAGAGGTTCCTGTAAATCTGTGCCTATCAATCAACTTTTATTTTTCTTAATCTTTGCCTTTCCCTATTCAGCCATATATATATATATTTCTAATTACATCCTCACTACCCCACATCATGTGATTTGAATTTTAATTTAATTTTGTCTAGGATTTCAGTTCCAATTGGAAGAAGTTGGATTTCAGTAACCATTCAATTCCAGTTGTGGTGATGGACACTCCCTTATTTCAGCCTGTGATGCCTCACTATCCCCTGTCAGTTTCTACACACCACCACCCCTACCCCCCGCCACATCATTAGACATCATCCTGACTGACACAGACCTAGGTTATTGGCATCATGCTATGAAGTCTTAGAAAAGGGTTAGAATTACTCTGAATATTACTGAATGCAAATCCAGGACCCAAAGATTTTATTTTTGAGCTTTAAATTAGGAAGGAAGGTAGAGAGGCCTATCTTCAGAGTAATCTTTGTAAAAATCTATGTAAAATAGAAGTCTGATCAGGGGATTTCTCTATTTTAACTCCTTCAAAGTATCCATCCCCTCTCTGGCAGGACTAAATTCAAACCCATTTCCTTTAACCGGGAATCACAAAGAGCCTGACCACTTCATACCACTCTAGGCTTATTTTGCAATATGTTTATATTAGTTACATGGCTCAGAGATTAAAGCGTCTGCCTCCTTCATGAATTTCATAAATGGAGATCAATCTCAAGATTTCTGAGTCCTTCTTTGTCCTATTTTGCCCAGATCCCTCAGAACCATCAAGATACTATCTTCCAGACAAATATCAACACACTGTGTTCCAAAACACCAACTTATCGATGAAAAGATTTTACCCTAAATTCTCATCTCTTGTCTTACCAATGGAGTTAAGCTGACTATCTAAATATAAGTGAAAAATAATTGGCCTCTTTAAAAAAATATTTATTTACTTTTGGTTGTGCTGGGTCTTGGTTGCTATGTGCAGACTTTCTCTAGTTGCAGTGAGCAGGGGCTACTCTCTGGTTGTGGTGCAAGGGCTTCTCATTGTGGCGGCTTCTCATTATGGATCACAGGCTCTAGAGCAGGCTGGCCTCAGTAGTTGTGGTGGACTGGCTTAGTCGCCAGTGGAATCCACAACTAAGCACATGGAATCAGGGGTTGGACCCATGTCCCCTGCATTGGCAAGAGGGCTCTTAACCACTGGAACATCAGGGAAGTCCTTCCTTCTGTCTTTCTCTTTAAAAGTTTAGAGCTTTACCATCGATAGGATCCCTAGGAACAGAATCTGAGGCTCTGAGATTTGGTTGACTAGAGTGCTCTCTCATAAACATTAATTTTGAGGGAACAAGAGGAGCAGAAGTGGGCACAGGTGTGGTCAAATTGTGTTGCAGTGGAAATAATGGCTTCAATCTTTCCCACCAGGAGCTCTGAAACTGGAGAGGCCCTTCTGAATATCTCATATAGACAAGAGGCCCTGGGCTTGTGTCTCCCTACACTCTGTGGTTACTGATTGCCAACTACTGAAGGAATGGAGCGTGATGGTTGAGGAAGCCTCCTTGGATGGAGAACAAGTTTCACAGTGGCATGCAGCTGTGAGCTCTCTGCAGCCAAGCTTCCCAGCAGTTAAGGGATGGAGGTCTTCAATCTGGAAGATGAACCATAACATCCGCTACAATCTACCCCTTGTGATACTTTCATCCATCTGTTTCACATTCAGTTCACCTCTTCTGGGAGCAGCTCCTCCAGAATTTTGATTGGTTTCTTATCCAGGGAAAACTAAAAGAGGAAGATCTCTGCAATGAGCAATACCTTGTGTGACTGTAGCTGGTCTCCAGTTTGGAAGTGGTTTTCATTTCCTGCTTCTTGTACATCGCATTCCAGACTCCCCCATGCTTGACTAGAAGCTATATCGATCTGAGCTTACTTCGGGGCCACTAAGACCCTCAACTTTGAGGAATCTGAGCCTTTGTACAGTGTCATTCTCAGGTGGTGTGTACAGTTCTTATCATTCTGCCATATTTACTTTAATTTTTTTAAAATTTTTTAATTGGAGGATAATTCCTTTACAATGTTGTGTTGGTTTCTGCCATACATAAAGCAATGCGAATCAACCATAATTATATATGTGTATACATTGTCTCCCTGTGAGCCTCCCTCTCCTCCCTGATCCCAGCCCTCTAGATTGCCAGGTTGGGCTCCCTGTGTTATATAGCAGCTTCCGACTAGCTATCTATTTTACACAGATTTTTAACAAATAAAATATTAAAGAGTTGATACACACCTATCCTCAATTCATTGCCTTCTTCCTTTTCCAAGGCTACTCATTGTCTTAAAATCAAGGTCTCATGACTTCCTGCATGGTTTCCGCTCTATCTTCACATGTAGATACTTCTTTAACGTACACATTCACATATCATGTAGAATACAGACTAAGTGTCCACATCAATAAGCAAAAATGCAAAACTAATCAGTAGGAATGGAGAGAAAAATAGGAACTTCACAGAAAAATGAACCCAAATTGACAATAGAAATATTTAAATAAAATATTAGAGAATTCAGTTCAGTTCAGTCACACAGTGGTGTCCGACTCTTTGCGACCCCATGGTCGCACCACGCCAGGCTTCCCTGTCCATCACCAGCTCCCAGAGTTCACCCAAATGTGTATAGAATCAGTGATGCCATCCAGCCATCTCATCCTCTGTCATCCCCTTCTCCTCCTGCCCCCAATCCCTCCCAGCATCGGGATCTTTTCCAATGAGTCAGCTCTTTGCACGAGGTGGCCAAAGTATTGGAGTTTCAGCCTCAGCATCAGTCCTTCCCATGAACATCCAGNGGGTGCAGCACTTTCACAGCATCATCTTTCAGGATTTGAAATAGCTCAACTGGAATTCCATCACCTCCAAAAATACAATGAGATTTTTTAGGTTGCTGACATTCTAACAGAATGTCATAATTTAGTGAGCTCCTTGCAACCATTTTTCCCCCTTTCCCAGTTATGCATTTGGGATATGAATTAAATATATTTGGACTTTTTCTTTCACTCCTTTGCGATAAAGAAATCTTGTTTCACTGAACTAATGTAATTCCCAAAACAAGATATTTTAAATCACTAATTTTCCCTTTTTGATGTATAAAAATAAATGCAAAGGCTTTACTTTAAAAAAAGGTCACTTTCAAATTTTTTTTCCTTTTTCCATATTATCCCTTTATATGTGAATAATTCATTAAAATATTTTAATCATTATACCATTCGTGCACATGTATTGATTTATAATTTGTCTTTATCTTTTTTCAATTAGCAGTTGTATATATTGATTATTATTTTTTAGTACAGGACAGTCATGAAACTAACACTAGGTTCATTTTTTTTCTCTTGTGCTTTTACCTGGAAACTAATTTATTGCTCCTAATTTGGCAGAATGCTATTCTAAGTAAATATACTTTCACTGCTAATTTATTTAAAATGGGCCATAGAAGAAGAACAAAACAACTTTGGTTTTGAAATAAGTTATTTATGGTGGCTTCCCAGGTAGCTCAGTGGTTTAAAAAAAAAAATCCATTTGCTAATGCAAGAGACACAGTTTCAATCTCTGGGTTGGGAAGATCCCCTAGAGAAGGCAATGGCAACTCACTCCACTATTCTTGCCTGGGAAATATCAGCGACAGAGAATCCTGGTGGGCTATAATCCATGGGATCACGAAGAGACATGACTGAGCAACTGGACACAGATATATAGTGAGCACAGAGAGAGTCCAAGTGGAACTGATAGCCTAGAAGTAACCACAGAATAACCCAAATGGCCCCATCCTGTTTCTAACAGGATACTGAGTTTTTTTCAGAGATACCTGAACAAAACCATGAGTCATGAAGCTGAAGCACGCTCAGAGGAGGAAATTTTAACCTTGAAGAGCAGAGGGAGCCAAAGTTTCTATGCCTCCACTACAAAATCAAAGAATGAGGACAAGACCATAATCTGAACTCTGGAACCCTTTTCAGAAGTGGTAGACTTGCCTTTGTTCAACTAGCAATATTCTCTGCAAAATTCTCCTTCGCTGTGGCCCAGCACTGTCTCATGGTTTAAATTAAAAGGGGCTTCTCTGGTGGCTCAGATGGTAAAGAATCTGCCTGCAATGCAGGAGACCCAAGTGCTATACCTAGGTTGGGAAGATTCCGTAGAGAAGGGATCAGCAACCTACTCCAGTATTCTGGCCTAGAGAATTCCATGGACAGAGGAGCCTGGTGGGTTGCAGTCCATGGGGTTGCAAAGAGTCAGACATGATTGAGCGACTAACTCAATTCTATAACAATATTAAATTAATAAAAGTTAAAATAAAAAATATCAAACAAGAAACAGGGTTATCTAAGGTTGGGGAGAGGTGGGGGTGGAAAGCACCAAATTACAAATTTACAGCAAAAGGGAAAACTTTTATAATTAGTTTACTCCTAATTTATAGAATTAGCTGATTCCCTGTTACAATAGCTGATATATAGTAAAATAGAGTAGCATTAGTACTTAAAGAAAATGTTTTTTCACTTTAATTATATAAAAATTATTAATATTTGACTACATAATAATGCTTCATAGAATAATAACTTTGGGATATAATATTTCTCATTTTTTTTCTTAATAAATTGTGCTTTGTAAATTTGTTCATTCTAAATTAGCATTATAAACAATATTAGTTTTTTCTTGTAATCTAATAGTTTAGGTTGCTGACCTCATGATGCAAGAAAGTTTCATCAAATCTCTTTGGTTTCTAAAGGAAGCAGTAACAGATTCTGCTTTTTAATTTGTATTAGTAAAATATTTATGAAATATTTTGTACAATGTAAACCAGATCTTATACTTATTTTGTTTAATCAGAAAATCAACCCTTTGTGAATTTCTATTTTATAGGTAAGAAAGCTGTTCTTCAAAGTGACTGACTGCAAATTCATAAAACTAGGTAGTAACCGTTTCAGAATTGAAACACAGTCTGACTCCAAAATTCACACTCTTTTGACTACTGTATTGTGTACCACATTTACAGAATAAAGTGTACTCCAAAGCAGAGTGCCATTAGTGGCCCAGGACACCATGGTGGCATAACATTCTCCTGCCATTCTCGTTGGGAAATTCCACTTTGAATTCCACAGAGACTAAAAGGAAATTGAAACAGTTTATGCCAGGACCCTTAAATGCACCAGAAAAGTTTCTTTACATTCATTATGACCAGCATCATTCTTTCTTTTCCCTTAATGTAGGGATAGGGAAGTTCCAGCTAGCTAGACAGACTATAATTCAAGATGTCAATTTCTATTCCTAAAAGAATCGTATGGTATAAAAGCTGAAAATGAATAGACATACATGGCTGAATATAAGTTGTTTTCCCAAGTGAGATCTTAAGTTGTAGCTTCTTGTTAAAGTAAGTTGATTTGTCTGTTTTATTTTTTATTTTATTTGTAGTTCCTTTGGCCTTTTCTCTACCCTTAAAAATGAGAATCCAGTCTTATTTTCCTCTCTATGTGGGCTGCAAAATATCTGGATATAACCTTTAATTACCCTGCAATGACATTAGTTTTCTAATCCCTAGTGTCCAGCTTTCTTCATCAGATGACTGGCTATTTAACTTGAAGTACTTATCAGTGACCAGACTGTTTGAGAATGGAATGCATAAAACAAAATATGGAAACTAATAGAAGAACATTGATTCTCTGTCCCATCTGAAGATAGACCACAAATTAAGTAATAAAATAACAGTGCTTCTCATGACATTTCATTCCTATGGAGCTGGAATTAGCAATGCATAACCCATAGGTAGCAACATTAATCTCACAAAACATCTAGGTAGGAAACCATATGCAGACATCTTGATATTTATTGCTACCATAGCAGGCCCATTGTAAAAATTTGTATTTTCAATAAATTAAGCCAAAATTAACAAAGGGAATCAACTGGACCCTGCAATTTTGCACAAAACAAGACTGTTTTGTTATTTTGGTTTATTGCATCTCAGTACCAGCTTTGTCTCTCCCAATTCAAAGTCTAATATTTTCATCTATGCATGTAGCAATGAAGATTGGCAGCTCTTAAAATTTGCATCCACGGAACCAACATTTCTACATATGCTTTGGTACTCAGGAATGAAAATCTCAGGAAGGAATTGTCTAGAAGGTCATCAAGGAAACGGTGATGGTTGAGCATTAGCCCTAAGGTGGCAATGCTTTTTTTCAGTTAGATGGATGCAGGGGTGGGGGTGGACAGCTTTCCTAGTAGAGAAAGATCATACACATCGTGGCTTGATGAAACAGTGTGTGCTGACAGAATGACAAGCATTTCAACATGAAAGCAGCTTTGGGGATCTGAAAGATAAGTATCTGAAAATCTATGTAAGGGCCATAAAAGAAAGGGGTCTTTTTTGCTCTGCTAAGAGGAGTGGAATCCATCTTCCATCTTGTAGAACAGGGCTTTCCAACCCCCAAGGCATGGATAGGTCAGTTTGTGGCCTGTTAGGAACTGGGCCACACAGAAGGAGGTGAGCAATGGGCCAGGAAGCTAACCTCCACCTGTATTTACAGCTGCTCCCCATAGTTCATGTTACCACCTGAGTGCCACTTTCTGTCACATCAGAGGCAGCAGTAGATACTCATCGGAGTATCGGATCAGATCAGGTCAGTCACTCAGTCGTGTCTGACTCTTTGTGACCTCATGAATTGCAGCACGCCAGGCCTCCGTATCCATCACCAACTCCTGGAGTTCACTCAAACTCACGNTGTTACCACCTGAGTGCCACTTTCTGTCACATCAGAGGCAGCAGTAGATACTCATCGGAGTATCGGATCAGATCAGGTCAGTCACTCAGTCGTGTCTGACTCTTTGTGACCTCATGAATTGCAGCACGCCAGGCCTCCGTATCCATCACCAACTCCTGGAGTTCACTCAAACTCACGTCCATCGAGTTGGTGATGCCATCCAGTCATCTCATCCTCTGTCGTCCCCTTCTCCTCCTGCCCCCAATCCCTTCCAGCATCAGAATATTTTCCAATGAGTCAACTCTTCGCATGAGGTGGCCAAAGTACTGGAGTGTCAGCTTTAGCATCAATCCTTCCAAAGAACATCAACCCTACTATAAACTGCATACATGAGGGATCTAGATTGCATGCTCCTCATGAGGATCTAATGTATGATCATCTGATTCTGCATGATGTTGAGTTGTATAATTATTTCATTATCTATCACATCGTACTAATAATAGGAATAAAACTGAAAAGAGGAAGTGTTAGTTGCTCAGTCATGTCTGACTCTTTGTGACCTCATGGACTGTAACCCACCAGACTCTTCTATCCATTGGATTTTCCAGACAAGAATACTGGAGTGGGTAGCCATTCCCTTCTCCAGGAGATTTTCCCAACCCAGGGATTGAACCTGGGTCTCTCACATTTCAAGAAGATTCTTTACCAACTGAGCCACCAGGGAAGCCCTCCTGGTATATCAGTTCAGTTCAGTGGCTCAGTCATGTCCGATTCTTTGCAATGCCATGGAGTGCAGTACACCAGGCTTCCCTGTCCATCATGAACTCCCCCAGCTTACTCAAACTCATGTCTACTGAGTCAGTGATGCCATCCAACCATCTCATCCTCTGTCATTCCCTTCTTCTTCTGACTTCAATCATTCCCAGAATCAGGATCTTTTCAAATGAGTCAGTTCTTTGCATCAGGTGGCCAAAGTGTTGGAGTTTCAGCTTCCACATCAGTCCTTCTAATGAGTATTCAGGACTGATTCCCTTTAGGATGGACTGGTTGGATCTCCTTTGCAGTCCGAGGGACTCTCAAGAGTCTTCTCCAACACCACAGTTCAAAAGCATCAATTCTTCAGTGCTCAGTTTTCTGTATAGTCCAACTCTTACATCCATACATGACTACTGGAAAAACCAAAGCTTTAACTAGACAGACCTTTGTTGGCAAAGTAATGTCTCTGCTTTTTAATACCCTGGTGTATAGTGCTATATAATTTTTGTTACTATAAAATGTATAGGAGAAGGGGATGACAAATGATGTGATGGTTGGATGGCATCACCAACTCGATGGACATGAGTTTGAGTAAGCTCCGGGAGTTGGTTATGGAGAGGGAAGCCTGTCTTGCTACAGTCCATGGGATTGCAAAGAGTCAGATGGGACTGAGCGACTAAACCTAACTGAACTGATTATAAAATGTTATTATTTATTACTTGAGTTACTCCACATTCACTTTATTAATCCCTTTCCAGATGCGAGTCACCATAATATTCAAATCTTACGAACAGACAAGAGCATGCCCTCCGAGAGTTTTGTGTATATAAGCTGTGCAGTAAAAACTGCTAGAAAATAGGCAAATGAAGTGAAGAACTAAAGAGAAGTTGCTCAGTTGTGTCTGACTCTTTGCAACCCCATGGACTGTAGCCCACCAGGCTCCTCGGTCCATGGGATTTTCCAGGCATGAATACTGGAGTGGGTTGCCATTTCTTTTTCCAGGGGAATTTCCTGATCCAAGGATTGAACCCAGGTCTCCGGAATTGCAGGCAGACGCTTTACCGTCTGAGCCACCAGGGAAGCCCACACACCAAACATCTTCCAGGGCTCAGACAGAAGTTATCCTTTTGGGTGGAAAAGTCTTATGAATGAATGAAAGTTTCTCAGGCAGAAAAGTGGGTAGGAGAAAATATCAATGTCAAAAGTGGAATGGTATCCTGAAAGAACCTGGTTTGATGTTCTGGAAAATGAATAATGTGGTTCCAGATCAGAGTATATGGGAGAGCCACTGCAATTATTAAATATTGGTACTAATTAGAATGGCTTCCCTGATGGCTTAGACAGTTCAAACTACTGCAAAATTGCACTCATTTCACATGCCAGCAAGGTCATGCTCAAAATCCTCCTAGTTAGGCTTCAACAGCATGTGAATCAAGAACTTCCATATGTACAAGCGGGATATAGAAAAGGCAGAGGAATCAGAAATCAAATTGCCAACATCCATTAGATCACGGAAAAAGCAAGATAATTCCAGAAAAACATCTACTTCTGTTTCATTGAGTACACTAAATTATTTGACTGTGTAGATCAAAATAAACTATAGAAAATTCTTAAAGTGATGGGAATACCAGATCACCTTACCTGCCTTTTGAGAAACCTGTATGAAGGTCAAGAAGCAATAGTTAGAACTGGACATGGAACAACAGACTGGTTCCAAATTGGGAAAGGAGTACATCAAGACTGTATATTGTCACCTGGCTTATTTCATTTATATGCAGAGCACATCAAGGGAAATGCTGTGTTGGATGAAGCACAAGCTGGAATCGAGATTTCTGGGAGAAATATCAATAACCTCAGATATGCAGATGACACCACCCTTATAGCTGAGAGCGAAGAGGAACTAAAGAGCCTCTTGGTGAAGGTGAAAGAGCAGTGAAAAAACTGGCTTAAAACTCAACTTTCAAAAAACGAATATCATGGCATCTGGTCCCATCATCTCATGGCAAATAAATGGGGAAACAATGAAAACGGCGAGAGACTTTATTTTCTTGGGCTCCCAAATCACTGCAGATGGTGACTGCAGCCATGAAATTAAAAGATGCTTGCTCCTTGGAAGAAAAACTCTAACAAACCTAGACAGTGTAGTGTATGAAAAAGACATTACTTTGCTAAGAAAGGTCATTATACTCAAAGCTATAGTTTTTCCAGTAGTCGTGTGTAGATGTGAGAGTTGGACTATAAAAAAGGCTGAACACCAAAGAATTGATGCTTTTAAACTGTGGTGCTAGACAGGACTATTGAGAGTCCCTTGTACTGCAAGGAGATCAAACCAGTTTATCCTAAAGGAAGTTAACTCTAAATATGCACTGGAAGGACTGATGCTGAAGCTGAAGCTCCAATACTTTGGCTACCTTATGCAAAAAGCCAACTTATTGGAATTAACCCTGATGCTGGGAAAGATAGAAGGCAGGAGAAGGGGGTGACAGAGGATGAGATGGTTTGATGGCATCACTCACTCAATGGACTTGAGTTTGACCGTGATCCGAGAACAACAGGGAATCCTGACAAATTGTGTCGTCCATGGGGTTGCAAAGAGTCGGACACAAGTAAACGACTGAACAACAATGTAGCTACATTGCAAATGAAAGCATATTATCTGTTTGCAGTTGGAAATATCTATGGAGAACTATTGAAATAAAAAATTACAGTCACGAGAACCATGCTAAGTACCTGAAAGTCGTCATCTTCTTTATATAATCAATTTTATACAAATTTTATACAAAAGAAGAAAGAAAAAGAACAGAGAATATGAAAAGTAGAAGAGAGAGGAACAACATGAAAAGGAACATAGATAGAGGGTAAGAAGTAAGGGAGAAAGGATATAACAGAGGAAAATCAAGATAGGTTTTATAATTAAAGATGAAGAAAACGGTGATGTGATCCCTCAACATAAAAACTGGATGAGGAAAATTAGAAATTGTAGAATAAAAACTTCTCGGGCGCAGCTGAGGTAAGAATAAATATTCATTTGGAAAATGGAAACTGCAGTCTTTTGGTGCAATGAGTAGGATATCAAAAGAGGCTTCCCACACAGTTGTTCTTTAGTACGATTAATCCTTGATTTAATGTCCCTATGTATTTACAAAGCCCTTGATGTACATATGTAATAGAATAATATATATTTCACCTGTAACTGGCTGTAGGAAATGTATAAGCAGAATCTCTTATCCAGTCACTAAATTTGCTACAATTGATATTTAAGACATTAAAAATAACAACCAAATTTATGTAATTTTTGTCCAGTGTCATCACCATCATCCCCAGTCGAATAATCAGACCCACCACATTAAGATACCATTTCTTTGTTACATTTTTTGACTTTTCTTGCAAAGCCCTTTCCCTCTCCTCCTCCTTAATTGTGAACCTCTTCAGATGACTTTGGGTAATTCTTAACAAGATACATCAAAATGGAAGCACTGAAGTGCAACTGTACAGTGTTTTTAAGAGGACTTGTCCAGCATATCTAGCTAATCAAGAGTCTTGGGCCCACAGTCTAAGCAATACTTTAAACACCAGTCATTGGGCAGAAAAAGAAATACTCTGCTGAAAAGTTGTTTAAAATTATAGTACATGGTTGGTGGTTGATAAGAGAGAGTTGATTCTTTTTTTTTTTTTTTAATAAAATGTTTTTTCAGGTTGGAGGCGCTTTTTTATCCCCTTTTTTTGTAACTATTTTTGAAGCATATTAAAATGCTTTCCTATCTTGTAAAACTTTGTGTAGTAACTAAATCAATGGAGCTATCAAAGTTATATTAGTCCAGCTACAGGATGAGGTGATCTGTAAAACTTAACCATAAACAAGACTACAGCAACCCAATAGAGTTCATCAAAACAGTTTATCTGAGAACACACACACAAAAATTATATTTCGGATTAATTTTTTCATATGTATACCAAGAGTCATGGAGGATCAACACAGAATTAAAATGACAGAGTAAATAGAAGATCCAATCTTTTTACAACTCCCGTGTGTTCTCTTGATGTTAGACTTTGTTAGACATGCCCTGGGACCCAATTACACTGAATCATTTATAGATATGGTTGAAAACCACACTGATAATGTTCTTATCTACCACTGATAAGCATTTGTTCTGCTATTAAGCATCATTATCACATTTTTGTACAAAAATAAATAAATAATAATAACTGTCACATTTTCAGTGACATTAAATTACAAGTGGGACAACAAAATTTTCAGGGGATTTTTATTTGTTGAGTGCTTGTGACATCTGCTTGTTATTTGGGCTGTCAAATTATAAGGACAATTTTCCATGGGAAACTTTCTAATTCCTTCTGGGAAGAACACTTGCAATTTTTATATCTTCCACTACAAAGGAAAAGTGAGAGATGATGTTGTCATCCCAGATTATCTTACTAGGTTTTTTTCAAGTGAGATAATTAAAAGAGAGAAGTAATATTCATTTTTCTAGCCATACTTTTGAATCCTAAATTACAATCTATTTTTAAAATTAGCATCCATCCAAAAAAAGGCTCAAAATGAGGTCATTATAAATACATTACTCAATCTAAACAATGTGGTCTTTTATACAAATAGTTTTACTGTCAAAAAAGCAGAGATTAGGGCCATTATTTAATAGTTTTAAGAATCTTTACAATTAAGACCAAGATTTCAGCCCTCTTCCTCTGTAAGGACACAGCAAGATTTCCTCTGTGAACTCTCACCAGTGCCCAAAGGACCCCCACTGGGAGTCAACCTGACTGGCACCTGAATCTTGGACTTTCAGCCTCCACAGCTAATAGGATCGATACAAACCTTCCAAATTCCCGTTCTTGAACTGATATCATCAAAATGGCAACATAGCTCATTCCTGACTTCCTTGTCCCTCACAAGAAAACCAACTAGCAAATATCCTCAGACAAGACATTATTGTGAGACCCCCAGAACCCCAGGAATGAGGCTGAAACACCTCCATGGACCCCAGAGATCAAGAAGGAATTATGAAAATGTTAAGAGGTGCAGGTTCTGAATGAATTTCTTCTCCCCTAGACCAGAGTGGCCCTGGGCTGAGAGGAGTTTCCTGGGCCTATAGTTTCTCCACCAGGGAAAAGAGATCCCAGGGTAAACATCCAGCTTTCCAGAATTGCTAGACACCACTAGGGTCTCCCCTCACTGGGGCCAGTGGGGGAATCTCTGGGACTTAATAACCAGGGATCAGATAGAAACAGCTATGAGAGTAGGGCTTACAGCAACTAGGGCTCAGATCTGGGCAGACACAGTTCTTTTTGTCAGCCTGAGCAGAGATACCAGTCAGTGTCTCTGTCCTTGTGCAGAACAAAGCTCATGGCCTTGTCAGGCCACAGAGTTGCGATGGAAATTTGGGTCCCCAGTGAATGGACCATACTGGCCACGGGGCCTGTTCTGTTAGTGGGAGGAGAGTCTGGAGACCCTTCCTCCTGTGGGGCCCGGTTCTTGGTTCGGACACAAGGAAAAATCTAGATCTTACCCATCATGAGAAAGTTTATTAACAACAGAAACAATAAGGAAAGAAAGAACAGGTGGCACGGAGTCAGACACTACTGAGCAACTGAGCACACACAAAGAAAGAGCAAAGAGGACACCTTAAGAGAGCTGTGGGCCATGCCAAGGGAGGCATGTGGCCATGGAGGGCTGGATACAGACCTTTTAAGGCAGAGTCATTTGCATAGTCCAGGGGGTCCTTGATTGGTAGCTGCAGGTTATATAGCAAGATGCTCTAGCCCAAATGTCCTTCTCATAATTCAGTCTGTTACAATTAGATCTATGTATTCACGGAGTATTTATGAATAATTAATAAGTCCAGTGGCTGCCAATGGTTACTTTAGTACAGGACAGTGTGAGGTGTGCACGTGTGCTAGAGTAAGGAAAGTCCCACTAATCACTGCAGTGGGGTCTTTATGGCCCCCTGACTATTTTTGGAGTACTGATAGGGGTATAATAGGGGCTGGTAAAGTGCTTAGTGGGATTAGGCGGCTGTTGGTTGGTTAGCTGAAGGGGCTGCCTCTTGTTGCTCTCAGCTAACCTCTTGCCTATGAGTTCTATGTTCATGGCTGGGAAGGGAAACCAAATTGGTAGTCCTGCATAACTAGGGGGCATGGTCTCCAACCCCACCGGGAAATCATGAAAGTCTTAGAAGGAAACATGGGGGAAAATCTCCTTCATATTGGTCTTGAAAATTACTTTTTGCACATGACACCAGAAGGGCATACTTCAAAAGTAGAAATAAATAAAATGATACTACATAAACGGTAAAAGTTTTTGCAAACTGAAAGAGACAATCAGCAAACTAAAAAGGCAGCCTATGGAATGGGATAAAATATTTGCAAGCCATATATCCAATTAGAGATTAATATTCAAAATGTGTACTATAAGAAACTCAAAGAACTCAATAACAACAATAAACAAATAATTTTATATAACAGTGAGCAGAGGATCTGAATACACCTTTTTCCAGAGAAAATATACAAATGGTCGAAAAGTACCTGAAACAGTGATCATCATCACTAATCATCAGGGAAATGTAAATCAAATCCACAGTGAAATATCAGCTTATACCTGCTAAAATGGTTGTTATCAAAAAGACAAGAGGTAAATGCTAACAAGGATGTAGAGAAAAAGAAACCCTTGTACATTGCTGTGAGAATATAAATTGGTAGAGCAATTATGGCAAACAGAATAGAGATTCTGCAAAACATTAAAAATAAAGCAACCATGTGACCTAGCAATTACATTTCTGAGTATATATCCAAGGGAAGAAAATCAGGATCTCAGATATTTGATCCTCCATTTTCACTGTCCTGTTACTGAGAGCAGGCAGGACATGAAAACAACCTAAGTCATACCAACAAGCAAACAGACAAAAATATAGGACTTCCCTGGCAGCTCAGTGGTAAAGAATCTGTTTGCCAAAGCAGGAGACACGGGTTCAATCCCTGATCTGCGAAGATCCCACATGTTCAGTTCAGTTCAGTCATTCAGTCGTGTCTGATTCTTTGCTGACCCCATGAATCACAGCACGCCAGGCCTCCCTGTCCATCACCATCTCCTGGAGTTCACTCAGACTCATGCCCATCGAGTTGGTGATACCATCCAGCCATCTCATCCCCTGTTGTCCCCTTTTCCTCCTGCCCCCAATCCCTCCCAGCATCAGAGTCTTCTCCAATGAGTCAACTCTGCATGAGGTAGCCAAAGTACTGGAGTTTCAGCTTCAGAATCATTCCCTCGAAAGAAATCCCAGGGCTGATCTCCTTCAGAATAGACTGGTTGGATCTCCTTGCAGAACAAGGGACTCTCAAGAGTCTTCTCCAATACCACAGCTCAAAAGCATCAATTCTTCGGCACTCAGCCTTCTTCACAGTCCAACTCTCACATCCTACATGACTACAGGAAAAACCATAGCCTTGACTAGACGGACCTTAGTTGGCAAAGTAATGTCTCTGCTTTTCAATATGCCATCTAGGTTGGTCATAACTTTTCTTCCAAGGAGTAAGTGTCTTTTAATTTCATGGCTGCAGTCACCATCTGCAGTGATTTTGGAGCCCCCAAAAATAAAGTGCCACTGTTTTCACTATTTCCCCCTCTATTTCCCATGAAGTGATGGGACCAGATGCCATGATCTTCGTTTTCTGAATGTTGAGCCTTAAGCCAACATTTTCACTCTCCTCTTTCACTTGCATCAAGAGGCTTTTTAGTTCCTCTTCACTTTCTGCCATAAGAGTGGTATCATCTGCATATCTGAGGTTATTGATATTTCTCCCGGCAATCTTGATTCCAGCTTTTGCTTTTCCAGCCCAGCGTTTCTCATGATATACTCTGCATAGAAGTTAAATAAGCAGGGTGACAATATACAGCCTTGANTTATGAATAATTAATAAGTCCAGTGGCTGCCAATGGTTACTTTAGTACAGGACAGTGTGAGGTGTGCACGTGTGCTAGAGTAAGGAAAGTCCCACTAATCACTGCAGTGGGGTCTTTATGGCCCCCTGACTATTTTTGGAGTACTGATAGGGGTATAATAGGGGCTGGTAAAGTGCTTAGTGGGATTAGGCGGCTGTTGGTTGGTTAGCTGAAGGGGCTGCCTCTTGTTGCTCTCAGCTAACCTCTTGCCTATGAGTTCTATGTTCATGGCTGGGAAGGGAAACCAAATTGGTAGTCCTGCATAACTAGGGGGCATGGTCTCCAACCCCACCGGGAAATCATGAAAGTCTTAGAAGGAAACATGGGGGAAAATCTCCTTCATATTGGTCTTGAAAATTACTTTTTGCACATGACACCAGAAGGGCATACTTCAAAAGTAGAAATAAATAAAATGATACTACATAAACGGTAAAAGTTTTTGCAAACTGAAAGAGACAATCAGCAAACTAAAAAGGCAGCCTATGGAATGGGATAAAATATTTGCAAGCCATATATCCAATTAGAGATTAATATTCAAAATGTGTACTATAAGAAACTCAAAGAACTCAATAACAACAATAAACAAATAATTTTATATAACAGTGAGCAGAGGATCTGAATACACCTTTTTCCAGAGAAAATATACAAATGGTCGAAAAGTACCTGAAACAGTGATCATCATCACTAATCATCAGGGAAATGTAAATCAAATCCACAGTGAAATATCAGCTTATACCTGCTAAAATGGTTGTTATCAAAAAGACAAGAGGTAAATGCTAACAAGGATGTAGAGAAAAAGAAACCCTTGTACATTGCTGTGAGAATATAAATTGGTAGAGCAATTATGGCAAACAGAATAGAGATTCTGCAAAACATTAAAAATAAAGCAACCATGTGACCTAGCAATTACATTTCTGAGTATATATCCAAGGGAAGAAAATCAGGATCTCAGATATTTGATCCTCCATTTTCACTGTCCTGTTACTGAGAGCAGGCAGGACATGAAAACAACCTAAGTCATACCAACAAGCAAACAGACAAAAATATAGGACTTCCCTGGCAGCTCAGTGGTAAAGAATCTGTTTGCCAAAGCAGGAGACACGGGTTCAATCCCTGATCTGCGAAGATCCCACATGTTCAGTTCAGTTCAGTCATTCAGTCGTGTCTGATTCTTTGCTGACCCCATGAATCACAGCACGCCAGGCCTCCCTGTCCATCACCATCTCCTGGAGTTCACTCAGACTCATGCCCATCGAGTTGGTGATACCATCCAGCCATCTCATCCCCTGTTGTCCCCTTTTCCTCCTGCCCCCAATCCCTCCCAGCATCAGAGTCTTCTCCAATGAGTCAACTCTGCATGAGGTAGCCAAAGTACTGGAGTTTCAGCTTCAGAATCATTCCCTCGAAAGAAATCCCAGGGCTGATCTCCTTCAGAATAGACTGGTTGGATCTCCTTGCAGAACAAGGGACTCTCAAGAGTCTTCTCCAATACCACAGCTCAAAAGCATCAATTCTTCGGCACTCAGCCTTCTTCACAGTCCAACTCTCACATCCTACATGACTACAGGAAAAACCATAGCCTTGACTAGACGGACCTTAGTTGGCAAAGTAATGTCTCTGCTTTTCAATATGCCATCTAGGTTGGTCATAACTTTTCTTCCAAGGAGTAAGTGTCTTTTAATTTCATGGCTGCAGTCACCATCTGCAGTGATTTTGGAGCCCCCAAAAATAAAGTGCCACTGTTTTCACTATTTCCCCCTCTATTTCCCATGAAGTGATGGGACCAGATGCCATGATCTTCGTTTTCTGAATGTTGAGCCTTAAGCCAACATTTTCACTCTCCTCTTTCACTTTCATCAAGAGGCTTTTTAGTTCCTCTTCACTTTCTGCCATAAGAGTGGTATCATCTGCATATCTGAGGTTATTGATATTTCTCCCGGCAATCTTGATTCCAGCTTTTGCTTTTCCAGCCCAGCGTTTCTCATGATATACTCTGCATAGAAGTTAAATAAGCAGGGTGACAATATACAGCCTTGACTCACTCCTTTTCCTATTTGGAACCAGTCTGTTGTCCCACATGTAGCAGAGCAATTAAGCCACAGGTATTGAGCCTGTGCTCCTGAGTCCAGGAGCCCGAGTTTACTGCAACCACCGAAGCCTGAGTGAAGAGAAGCCACTGCCATGAGGAGCCTGCTCACTAAAGCTAGAGAGTAGTCTCCACTGACTGCAGCTAGAGAAAGCCTATGTGCAATGAAGACCCAGCCCAGCCAAAATTAAACAAGTAAATTACATAAAGCTCTATTACACGCAATAGAATTTTCTTCAGCCACAGAATTGAGACATTCACAACAACATAGTTAAATCTCAAGGGCTTTATGCTGACTGAAAGAAGTCAGACATAGAAAGACAAACACCCTATCCCCCCTTATCTGTGGAATCTAACAAAACTGAGCTTGAATTAACAGAGCAGATTGGTAACAGGGTGGGCACAGGGTGGGGTGAAATAGGAAAAGTTGGTTTAGGTGCTTAAAATGTACATACTTCCAATTATAATTAATAATTCTGTGGGTCTCATATACATCACGGGAACTATAATTTAAAAAAAAAAACATATTGTACACTTGAAAGTTTCTAAAGAGTAAATATTAAAAGTTCTTACCATAAAAATAAAATCTTAATTTTGTGAGGTGAGTTCAGTTCACTTCAGTCACTCAGTCATGTTTGACTCTTTGCGACCTCATGAATTGCAGCACGCCAAGCCTCTCTGTCCATCACCAACTCCCGGAGTTTACTCAGACTCACGTCCAAAGAGTCAGTGATGCCATCCAGCCATCTCATCCTCTGTTGTCCCCTTCTCCTCCTGCCCCCAATCCCTCCCAGCATCAGAGTCTTCTCCAATGAGTCAACTGTCCACATGAGGTGGCCAAAGTACTGGAGTTTCAGCTATAGCATCATTCCTTCCAAAGAAATCCCAGGGCTGATCTCCTTCAGAATGGATTTGTTGAATCTCCTTTCAGTCCAAGGTACTCTCAAGAGTCTTCTCCAACACCACAGTTCAAAAGCATCAATTCTTCGGTACTCAGCCTTCTTCACAGTCCAACACTCACATCCATACGTGACCACTGGAAAAACCATAGCCTTGACTAGACGGACCTTTGTTGGCAAAGTAATGTCTCTGCTTTTGAATATGCTATCTAGTTTGGTCATAACTTTTCTTCCAAGGAGCAAGCGTCTTTTAATTTCGTGGCTGAAATCACCATCTGCAGTGATTTTGGAGCCCCCAAAAATAAAGACTGACACTGTTTCCAATGTTTCCCCGTCTATTTCCCATGATGTGATGGCTATGTGAGGTGAAGGCTATGTTAACTAACCTATCATATTAAACATTTGACAAAGCATATTAAATCATCACATTCTATACCTTTAAAACCTGCACAGTGTTGTTTGTCAATTGAATCTCAAGCTAGAAAAAAAATTGTTTTTAAAAAAGCATAGCTTTACAAATATAAGCAATAGATAACCTAAGAGTAAACGCATACAATTCTGACTACATTTCAATGTGTTTTAAAGATTTTTCTAATCACTATATTCTCTGTGATCTAAGAAGAAAACTTTTCATGAAATTGAGAGGAAAACATGTAAGCTTCTAGGTCAACTTTGGCACCTCTGTGATTTATAATAGCTTTGGGCCAAAAATTCTTAAGCAGTAGCTTCAATGTATCTTTAAACTCAAATAGTTCATCTAGCCATTGAATCCTAATAGCTTATCAGATATAAGGTCTGGTTAGTTTTCTGAGCATATCAACTTCTTGTTTATCCGACACATCCTTTATAATAGGAGAAATTGCTTAGTGTCCTGTATAGTATTCTTCTTCAAAGGAGGGGACCTCGTTTAGAAAAAGGAAATGAGAACGACCTCTGGATAAATATCTGCGGACTTCATGGTTATCTTTTGTATCCAATTAGTTTGTGAAAATGTACATTTTAATTAATTCCTTCAAATAGGCTTGAAATATTTTATTTGGCTTCCAAAGGTTTTGAAACGTTTGATTAAACTGCATTTAAGCAGCAAATTTTAGAACTTTTCAGGAAAAACGGGAATTCTCTTATCTATCTGACATGTTGCCTACTAATATTAAAAAAGCAAAACTATATTTCAATACAAAAAGTGTAGGCTAGTGTATACATGCATTTCTATATCCTTTATGATATTTGATTTAGAAAAAATTCTATTATTTTGATTTCCTGTCACTCTTTGAGTAAGGAAAGTAGAGCAAAATTGTTAGATTTCTTGTTTCGCTACAGATAGTTCATCAGTTTTTAGTGAACAAAGATTCATATTAACATCTGATTATTATAGAAAGGGAAGGGTCCCAAGTGTTACATGTGCATGCATGAGGGAAAGGAATATACTCCCCTCAGTGGTAGGAGAAGGTCGGACTCTGTCTTAGTTCAGGCTGCTATAGCAGAATACCACAGACTGGATGTTTTATAAACAGATGTCAGAAGTTTGTTGTTTAGTCAGTAAGTCGTAACTCTTGTGACCCCATGAACTGTAGTCACCAGGCTCCTCTGTTGATGGGATTTACCAACCAATAATACTGGAGTGGGTTGCCATTTACTTCTCCAGGGTATCTTTCTAACCCAGGGACTGAACCTGAGTCTCCTGAATTGGCAGGCGGATTCTTTCTTGTTGAGCCAGGAGGGATGCTCACAGCAGTTTACCTCTCATAGTTCTGGAGATGGGAAAATCCAAAAGAAAGCCACCAGCAGATGTAGCATTAGGTGAGGGCTTGCTTCCTGGTTCATGGGTAATAGTCTTCTTACCGTAACCTTACACTGAAGAAGGGGTGAAGATGCTCTCTGGGATCTCTAATCTAATCTAATGTAAGGACACTAATCCCACACACGAGGGCTCTACCCTCATGATCTAATCACTTCCCAGTAGCCCCCTCCAAATATCATCATTCTGAGGGTTATGCTTAAACATATAAATTGGTGCAGGGACAGATATTTAATCTATAGCAGTCTCTGACTCTGGAACATAGCAAACAGTCATAGCATAGTTAAGACTGCTTTTTCAGAAACATAGCAGTAGGCTCTCCATCTAAACATTTCTAAAAAGCTGTAGGGTGAGAAAAAGAAGAGAGTGTGCTCTACATACACAGCCTGCTTTTGAAGCAGCACCTAATAACCCAAGGCAAGAGTATTTTAATGAGGTATCACTCTCTTATCTATTCATTCATTTACTCAGTCTTCCATTTACAGGCATTATGCAAATGATGGGATGTAGAAAAGAATAAAATACTGCTTCATCCTCAAAACCATTATCTAGTAATCTAAGAAGCAAATTATCCTGAGTTAAATGAACTATTAAAATTCAATATAATCACAATAAATTTTAAAACAGTATTCTTTTTATCCTCTGCCCTATAGCTTGAAACTGAACTCCATATGCTTCAGACAGAATAGTTATTTCAAGAATCTTTGAGTCACAGAGTGATTTATCCACATGTCAAGATAAAATAACAAAATCAAAATTAAAAACAAAAACAAAAAAAACTACTGATGATGGAACTTGTTGATCTAATTCATCCAGACTATTTGTCTCAATTAGTTGCCTATGAGACAGTAACACTAAAATCACATTTTTAAGTAAAAATTAAATCCCTTCTGAAAAACACTATAAAGTGTCCACAGGGTAAAATAATTCAATGTACTTGTTGTCATGGTTTTTAAAGGTGATGTATTTAACACAATATATAATTAAAGGCATTAATTTAACTATATGCAGTAGTCATGTATGGATGTGAGAGTTGGACTGTGAAGAAAGCTGAGCGCCAGAGAATTGATGCTTTTGAACTGTGGTGTTGGAGAAGACTCCTGAGAGTCCCTTGGACTGCAAGGAGATCCAACCAGTCCATTCTGAAGGAGATCAACCCTGGGATTTCTTTGGAAGGAATGATGCTAAAGCTGAAACTCCAGTACTTTGGCCACCTCATTCGAAGAGTTGACTCATTGGAGAAGACTTGATGCTGGGAAGGATTGAGGGAAGGAGAAGAAGGGGACGACAAAGGATGAGATGGCTGGATGGCATCACCAACTCGATGGACGTAAGTTTGAGTGAACTCCGGGAGTTAGTGATGGACAGGGAGGCCTGGCGTGCTGTGATTCATGAGGTCGCAAAGAGTCAGACACGACTGAGGGACTGAACTGAACTGAACTGATGCCATAACAAAAGGCAAAAGGAGAAGTGGACGACAGAGGATGAGATGGTTGGATTGCATCATCGCCTCAATGGACTTGAGTTTGAGCAAACTCTGGGAGATGGTGAAGGACAGGGAAGCCTGGAGTGCTGCAGTCCACGGGGTCACAAAGAGTCAGAGGAGACTTAACGATGGAACAACAACAAAATGCTATAACATTTGATACAATGATAAATGTGATGATAAAACATAATCTCCTAACTGGTAAGTTTATTTAATAAACCATCTTTTCACCTTTCGATAATAATTAAATCTCTTTAAAAATCAAATGTTTCTGAAAATATGTCCATGGATCCCCAGGTTTCCAGATACCCTAGATTGAGAGAAACTCAGACCATCTGCCATATAGGCAATGCAGTACATTAGAAAAGACTATAGTTCTAGCCTAGCAATGCTAATTATTAGTGAAGTATCCCAGAATAACTCTGAACCTCAACTTTCTTCTATGTAAAGTGAGACTATTAATGTCTAACTAATGCAACCTATCAGATATTTGTTTATTCCTCAGAGTAACATTGCATGGAAGTTATACTCATTTAAGAAATTGTAGAAATTTAGGAATCGAATATTTAAATGGAATGCACAGTCACACAGATAGGAAATACTTCTTGACACTAAATATTAAAGTACTTATACTCTTCTTAAGGAGATGGCAATGGCAACCCACTCCAGTACTCTTGCCTGGAAAACCCCATGGATGGAGGAGCCTGGTAGGCTGCGGTCCATGGGGTCGCTAAGAGTATGACACGACNCTGCCAGCATTCAGAAGTTGTTTTGTAGATTTTACTCAGTGTTGAAATGTTCTTTGGATGAATTTGTGGTGAAGAAAGTGGACTCCCTGTCCTATTTCTCCACCGTCTTAGGACTCCTCAGATTTTTTGTTTTTGTTTTTTACAGAATTAAACTTGATTGTCATACATAACTTCTCATATACCATTAATAAAATTGGTAAAACTTATATTGTATATACCAAGTTACAAAAGACACTGAAATATATAGTTTTTGTTTTTTTTTTCAAAGTTGCCTTCGCTAACGTGGTTTAGTCATTAAAGTGAAAGAGTGGAAGCATGAACATTAGACAGCCTCTGGCATTCTGCCACAGTCACCATTCAATGCAAATGAAAATATTAAATGCCTGTTAGATGTATATATTATGCTAGATTCTTTGAACTTTATAGAAATGGTCTTGTAATAAACTGATGCAGATGCTGCTTTGCTTGGCAAGAGTTCTAGCTTTAAGTTTAAGGAATTAGTGCTATTTTGCTCCATTTTAATGTAATATTCAAGGGTCATGAAGTGAAAAAATTAAGACATAGGGCATGAATAATATTAGACTAATGTTGGTTCTTCTCCACAATAAAGTGAAGATCGGTTAACGGATGGTGAAAGTTTAGTGGAATATTGAGGCCTTTGGGGATATAATAATGAAGGTAAATATAGATTTAAATTGTGTTTAACAGGTCTACAATGATCAAAGATTCCTAAAGAAGTGAACAAGCTACATGCTTTTCAGCAGGATATACCGTGTTTTCTTGGCCCTCCTTCCTTCAACGCTGACATGTAGACCTGAATACCTAAGCAGATTGTTCCCACTCCTTTTTACTATCTATTTGCTAATCGTATGAGCTAGAGCTCATTTCTAGAGAGTGTGGTCACTGCAAGATGTAGATATATGAAAGATTGTAGGCATTTATAGAATTGGTGTCAACTTATAGGTCATTTATGCTGCTGGGAATTTTAGAATATATTGTAATATTTATTCACACTTAAAAAAATTGAGTGCCATTTTTATTGCTCAGTGCAAGAGAGTATATTCCAATCTCATTATGTCTTATACCAAAATTAATGCCATGACTATAGCATTTGGCTACTTTATAAAATCTAACAGCAGTTAAAACTTAATTTGCCTTTTCTTTAATTTAGAATGCTAACTTCATCTTATCTCTTAAATTCTTTCTGATACCTGGGCTATGCACTAGAAGCCTGAAAAAAATTCTGATTATTCTTCTATTTTATCAGTATACATTGTTACAGCATAATATCTGGTTCTTGAAAATTACTTTGGGGGTGTTTTATACAGTGTGTAAATTATTTGGGGGTGTTTTTATATGTGTATGTGCTAGGTTGCTTCAGTTGCAACTGAGTCATTGCGACCCTGTGTACTGTAGCCTGCCAGGCATTTATGTCCATGGGGTTCTACAGGCAAGAATATTGGAGTAGGTTGCCATGCCCTTCTAAGGGATCTTTCCAACCCAGGGATCCATCCTGTGTCTCTTAGTCTCCTGCTTTAGCAGGTTGGTTCTTTACTGCCAGTGCCATCTGGAAAGCCAATACAATGTGAAAATCTATTAAATAAACTGAATATTTGGCTAATAAATTGACACTTGCACTAGAAATCACCAACTGAAACAAAAAAAATCTCTCTTAATTCCTGACTTTCTCAACCATCTAAATGCATGACACTTGGGATTTTACTTAAGCTACTAATCTTCATTTCCTCTTTTGTTAACAGGGATTATAATACCTCCTCTAATTACCTTAAGCTGTTGTTTAGATCAGTTCAGTCACTTAGTCGTGTCCGACTCTTTGCGACCCCATGGACTGCAACACACCAGGCCTCCCTGTCCATCACCAGCTCCTGGAGTTTACCCGAACTCATGTCTATTGAGTCGATAAGCCATCCAACTGCCTCATTCTTTGTTGTCCCCTTCTCTTCCTGCCTTCAATCTTTCCCAGCATCAGGGGCTTTTCCAAATCACATCAGGTGGCCAAAGTATTGGAGTTTTAGCTTCAGCATCAGTCCTTCCAATGAGCATTCAGGACTGAGTTCCTTTAGGATGGACTGGTCGGATCTCCTCGCAGTCCAAGGGACTCTCAAGAGTCTTCTCCAACATCAATTCTTCAGCACTTAGCTTTATAATCCAACTCTCACATCCATACATCACCACTGGAAAAAAACATAGCCTTGACTACATGGATCTTTGTTGGCAAAGAAATGCTTTTTAATATGTTTTCTAGGTTGGTCATAGCTTTTCTCCCAAGGAGTAAGCATCTTTTAATTTCATGGCTACAATCACCATCTGCAGTGATTTTGGAGCCCCCCAAAATAATGTCTGCCACTGTTTCCACTGTTTCTCGACGTATTTGCCATGAAGTGATAGGACCAGATGCCATTATCTTAGTTTTCTGAATGTTGAGCTTTAAGCCAACTTTTTCACTCTCCTCTTTCACTTTCATCTAGAGGCTCTTTAGTTCTTCTTCACTTTCTGCCATAAGGGTAGTGTCATCTGCATATCTGAGGTTATTAATTTAGATAGCCAACTGAAATAAGATAAATCCACTGACTTTAAATAATGAAAGTGGACTATTATATTGGAATAGATTGAAGGATATAAGCATTTAATTCTTAATAAATTCATTGGCTTTAAATTTACAATAAATATTTACAGAGTGAATATTATGTTCCTTTGCCATATTTACCAAAGATTGCTATTAAAAAGTCTTATTTCCAAGANTTAGATAGCCAACTGAAATAAGATAAATCCACTGACTTTAAATAATGAAAGTGGACTATTATATTGGAATAGATTGAAGGATATAAGCATTTAATTCTTAATAAATTCATTGGCTTTAAATTTACAATAAATATTTACAGAGTGAATATTATGTTCCTTTGCCATATTTACCAAAGATTGCTATTAAAAAGTCTTATTTCCAAGACAAATTAATAGCTATTATAGGGAAAAAAAAACTTTATGGGATCAAATAAGACTGTAAAGATTATATTAAGTCAGATTAAACAAGTTTCTTTAAATTCGTTAATCTCAGAACTTCTATTAATAACGTATTTTTACATGCATTGGGAGTCTCCAAGGTAATATAGTAGGCAGAGTTTTTCCTTCTTATTTCAAAGGTTACCTCTTAACACTATTATTCTTTGGATCAAACTTTAGGAAAGTTTTATTTTATCCTGAACTCAAACTACTTCCCATAACACATAATGTAACTTGGGAGAAGTGGAAGTGAACTGAGGTTCAGAATTAAGTGCCTATATCCTTCAATCTATTCCAATACAATAGTCCACTTTCATTATTTAAAATTTTAATAATTTAAAAATTTCTCAATTCTAATCTTGAAAATAACCATCTCCTCTGGTTTATGTGTTATTTTCTTATCTTCCTTTCTCTCATACATTTTCCCTGTTGGGACTGCAAGACCAAAAGTGTTTGAGAAATTTAGATTCTACTTCCTTAGCACAAGTTCCCCAACACCTTTCCAATAAAATAAGCTTGAGAAGGAGAGATAAACATATGTCACATCCTGAAGTTCTAAGGTCATAAAAATTGTAGAATAGTGTAGCCATTGAAAATTTGGATCATGGGCATCTTGAGACAAACTATAGAACAGCATTTTATTTTGCCACAAATTCACTTCTTTTAGGTAAATATGAAATCAGAAGCAGAGGAAAGCTACTGACATCACTGTTAGGAGGTTCTGTCTTCCAATATTCAGCCACGGACACGGAGCACATCTGGAGAATACAATGCAACTGAAGCCAGCCCTTACCTGCTAGGGACACCTCATTGAGCTGGCAGAAGCTATTCCATTGGGCTCAGTAAGTTAAAAAGCACAGCAGCATAAGCTTTTAAAAGCTTATTTAAAAATAACTGTTGCATGTTCTAGAGTAAGACAACCATCATCTCTCAAAGAGTAGACAGAAAGTGATCTGACAAATTTTGTTGAATGACAAAGGGATTTTCTACAGTACCTTGTAAGTTAGCCAACACTTCTAAGGTACTGTCACCACAAAGTCCGTGAAAAGAATTTTTTTTTCCAGCTTAGATACACAATTAAAGCTGTCAAACCTTCTCCTCTCTTGCAAAAGGTTAGGAGGGAGGGATAGATGCAATTACACTGTTTCCTGACAAACTGCTTCCAATTTCCTTTCTAAATCAGCCCCATGCTTTCATAATACCTACAATTATAGAAGCATAGGATTGCACTAGTGAGTTTATAAGAGGCAAAACAAATAGTCACTTGTCAATTCTTTTCTACTTTGACCTTTCATGGCATTTGTTACTGTTAAATATCTGCCTACTTGGTGAAGCATTCTCCTCTACTAACTTCTCTAAAATTTGTTTTTTCCCTTTCTTTAATAATTTCGTTTGTTCCTTTTTTGATCCTCAGGGGCAAAGCTTGGAGTTAATTGTACTTCTCTTATTATTATTCACATTTTTTACACTTCTCATCTTTTCAATGATTATGTATTATATACATGAACATGTGCACACATAGATTACTATTCATTTATTGTTTTATATCTTTTTATTCCTATTCTCCACTCACACTCTCCTTAATTCCCCCAAGAAAATGTAGTAAGGTATTTGATACATTTTATTGAATTTGTATATGTCCTTTTAAAATACGTAGTTTGATTCATTTATTATGTTTTTAATTTACTTAATATTTTTTTAAAAATCTTGTATTTTATTTAAAGGACTTCCCTGGTGGCTCAGATGGTAAAGCTACCACTAAGTATTTCAGATCCAACATGATCTCTAGCTATCACATGACACTCCACGGAGTAACAGTCAGCTTTTACGAGGTTGTGCTAGAATTTAAAAAAAAAAAAAAAATCATCTGAAGTCTAGTAGCTCATAAAAATGAAAGCATAATTTTTCTTTGCATCTCATATCTCTGGTCTACACCCCTTCACACTGGGGTCTAGGTGAAGGAAGAGCCCCTCTCTAGAACAGAGCCGTTCCTGGGACAGGAGAAAAAGAGGTACAGAAGACCCAAACCATAATTTCAAAGCTTCTGCTTAGAAAGAATACATGGCATATCCACTCATATTACAGTGATCAAGATAAGTCATATTTCCAAGTGTGAGAAGGTTTGCGTGGGAAATATAGTCTCACAGGATGGACCCAAGGAGGAGAATGTTATAAGGAGTAGAGTGAATATATATATACATTTTTTTTTCAACAATAACATATCTGCCACACATGTTGCTTTGACTCTTCTGTCCATTGTGGTTATCTACTACCCACCTTGCATTTACCAGTTGTGATCACTTGGCCTCCACTACTCAAGAATCCATTTATCACTCCCATTGCCCTTTTTTCCCATTTCAGTGACCACAGTGCCCACTATGAGATCTGGCCTACAGAGAACAGCCATCTTAGAATTCGTCAAAAATGCTTAAAATATTTTTCTTAACTCATGGGAAAAATTATTTCTTCTGAATCATCTGAAGGTGGGTGAGTATGTCTCAAATGACAAATCTACTGCAACATTCCAAGCTTCTCATATCTTTGAATCCTTTCCTCTATAGTAAACCAAGGCCTGTCTGGCATCTCTAACTCATTTACTGTGGGCTACCTTTTGGTCCATGTTTCAGCCAACCAACCAATCAACTGACTAATTAGACCACTTTCTGACTTCCTGAGTTGCATTCAATGTTAAAGACAGCATTCCTGCATACTAGGCTCACAGAAATACATTTATTTTGATCTAATTTCATGTTTTTTTTTCCCACCATTATACCACTCCTTTAACATCCATTTCCATAAATATTTTCTGAATTTCTGCCATATATTCAAAGCTATGGTTTTTCCAGTAGTCAAGTACGGTTGTGAGAGTTAGATCACAAAGAAGGCTGAGTGCTGAAGAATTGATGCTTTCAAACTGTGCTGCTGGAGAAGACTCTTAAAAGTCCCTTGGACAGCAAGGGGATCCAACCAGTCAAATCTAAGCAAATAAACCCTGAATATTCATTGGAAGGACTGATGCTAAAACTCCAATACTTTGGCTACCTGATATGAAGAACTTACTCACTGAAAAAACCCTGATGCTGGGAAGGATTTGAAGGCAGGGGGAGAAGGGGGTGACTGAGGATGAGATGGCATCCTCAGCTCAATGAACATGAGTTTGAGCAAACCCTGGGCGATAGTGAAGGACATGGAAACCTGGCATACTGCAGTTCATGGGATCACAAAGAGTTGGACATGACTGAGTAACGGAATAACAACAATGAATTTAAAAATTCAAGTCATTATTTTTAGTACATATCTTCATGGTATCACTTTGTACCTGCTGGGCTCCCTGAATCTAGTTATAGTTCTGGTAGCAAAGAGGGGTCCTGGGGATGAGTCCTGAGGAGAATTAACATAGCTTTGCAAAGCAACTGCTTCAGGGGAGGCCATTATAGTTTCTTCAGGAAGTGCAGGATTAATTCCCTCAGTTTTTTTTGGGGGGGGGGGTTAAGATGAGAGTAAGATGATTGGTAAAGAACTCATGATTTTAGGGGCTCAGCATCTCCAGCTTCATCAGGTTCTTCTCATACAACCAGATTCCCCAATTTTGAGGATCCCATCCCTTCCCAATAGTGCCCTCACTTGATTCAGGTGAATAACTTATGAGGCTGGGAGTTCAATTCCAGTTGCAACTCAGTCACTCACAGGATGAGACTTTGGGTTTGGTTTCAGCAGTCTCAATCCTGGGGCTACAGGTGGTAAAGGTTTCTTTCAGGGCATACAGGGAAGTTTTCATTTCATTTATGTGTTATTTGAGAATTCTAACCCTTGAGCACATCCTTTTACCTCCTAGCTTTGTCCAGAAATTTTAGGAACTAACAGTTAATTTCATTTAAATTATTAGTATGACAAAAATATTAAAACATATAATATCTAGATCCTTGCTTCTTATAAGTGTTTGATTAGGATTATCCAGTGATGATATTTTGCTTATCTCTATGGCTAGAACATGCCGTGAACTATTAGTGCTCTATTTACTACTAGAAACAGAGACATTTTGTGTGTGTATGGATACTCACCCTGATTTCATTATTGACCATCTGGTGATGTCCATGTGCAGAGTCTTCTCTTGTGTTGTTGGAAGAGGGTGTTTGCTATGTCCAGTGTGTTCTCTTGGCAAAACTCTATTAGCCTTTGTCCTGCTTCATTCCGCATTCCAAGGCCAAATTTGCCTGTTACTCCAGGTATTTCTTGACTTCNCATCCAGTCCCATTACTTCATGGGAAATAGATGGGGAAACAGTGGAAACTGTGTCAGACTTTATTTTTTTGTGGGGCTCCAAAATCACTGCAGATGGTGAAATTAAAAGACACTTACTCCTTGGAAGGAAAGTTATGACCAACCTAAAGAGCATATTGAAAAGCAGAGACATTGCATTGCCAACAGGGGTCTGTCTAGTCCAGGCTATGGTTTTTCTAGCAGTCATGTATGGATGTGAGAGTTGGACTGTGAAGAAAGCTGAATGCCAAAATTTGATGCCTTTGAACTGTGGTGTTGGAAAAGACTCTTGAGAGTCTCTTGGACTGCTAGGAGATCCAACCAGTCCATCCTAAAGATCAGTCCTGGGTGTTCTTTGGAAGAAATGATGCTAAAGCTGAACTCCAGTACTTTAGCCACCTCATGTGAAGAACTGACTCATTGGAAAAGATGCTGATGCTGGGAGGGATTGAGGGCAGGAGGAGAAGGGGACGACAGAGGATGAGATGGCTGGATGGCATCACTGACTCTTTGGACGTGAGTCTGAGTGAACTCCAGGTGTTGATGATGGACAGGGAGGCCTGGTGTGCTGTAGTTCATGGGGTCACAGAGTCGGACNAGCCACCTCATGTGAAGAACTGACTCATTGGAAAAGATGCTGATGCTGGGAGGGATTGAGGGCAGGAGGAGAAGGGGACGACAGAGGATGAGATGGCTGGATGGCATCACTGACTCTTTGGACGTGAGTCTGAGTGAACTCCAGGTGTTGATGATGGACAGGGAGGCCTGGTGTGCTGTAGTTCATGGGGTCACAGAGTCGGACATGACTGAGAGACTGAACCGAACTGAACTGATGCACACTCAGTTGTGTCCAGCTTGTTGTAGTCCACCCGACTCCTCTGTCCATGAGATTTTCCAGGCAAGAATACTGGAGTGGGTTGCCATTTCCTCCTCCAGGGGATCTTCCCATCCCAGGGATGGAACCTGTGCCTTTGGTGTCTTCTGCATTGCCAGGTGGAGTCTTTACCACCAAGCCACCTGGGAATCCCCAGAATCAGAGACATTAGTGTCTTTAAATCTAATCAGATTAGATAGCCATTGTGGAAACCTCAGAATCAGGTCAGAAAACTAATTCCTAAAATTTTATTTCCCTAGAATCACTCTGTATTTAATACAACTAAAATGTACTTTTATTTTACCTACATAAAATTTTTTAATATTAATGTTTTCCTGTTATTCCTCTTTAGTCTCTCAGTGGTTTATAAGAATTATGAAAATCTATATGAGTCAGAAATCTCTACAGATAAGAACCAATAGAATATCTGTGTATTTATGCAAAGATTTTTATTATAAGAAATTGACTTATATTCTTAGAAATTATTGAAAGAGTAAAGAGAAATCAAGGAAAATATTAATTTTTTTGAATTTATGTAAATGAAATACAAAGTATGTTTTGGTTGTTTTGCATATAAATCTGTATGATAAATATATATATGTACATACATATATATGGCCTGAATTATAATTAAAACAAATCTTAGAGGAACATTATACTTTAAATGCTTAAATTAAATAAGAAAGTAGAATCAAAACCAAGAGCTTATGCTTTTAATTAAGAGACTAGAAAGAGAAGTGAAAATTAAATCTAAATTTATAGTAGAAAATAATATGATATAAAAATAATATTATTAAAAGTATAAATCAATGAAACAGAAAATTGACAGCTTTGAGAAAAGTAAAAAAGAATTTTTTTGAAAAAAGATTGATTAACCTCTTGCTAGATTGATCAATAAAAAGATAAATAAAGTGTTAGTTACAGAGTTGGACTGTGAAGAAGGCTGAGTGCCGAAGAATTGATGCTTTTGAACTGTGGTGTTGGGGAAGACACCTGAGAGTCCCTTGGACTGCAAGGAAATCCAACCAGTCCATTTTAAAGGCGATCAGCCCTGGGATTTCTTTGGAGGGAATGATGCTAAAGCTGAAACTCCAGTACTTTGGCCACATCATGCGAAGAGTTGACTCATTGGAAAAGACTGATGCTGGGAGAGATTGGAGGCAGGGGAAGAAGGGGACGCAGAGGATGAGATGGCTGGATGGCATCACTGAGTCGATGGACCTGAGTCTGAGTGAACTCTGGGAGTTGGTGATGGACAGGGAGGCCTGGCGTGCTCCGATTCATGGGGTCACAAAGAGTCGGACACGACTGAGCGACTGAACTGAACTGAAGTGATCTCATAATTAAAAAGGAGGCATCTGTGCATGTTGTAAATAGCAAAACCAAAATGAGGGAAGATGATGAACAACTTTATGCCAATAAATTAACTAGCGTAGATGCAACCGAAACTTTTTTGAAAATTAAATATTATCAGAACTGACTCAAAAGTAAATAAAAAATCTAAATTACCCCATATCTACTAAAGAAAATGAAGTGGAAATTAAAAACCACTCCACAAAGAAGACTCTAAGCCAATAGGACACCGCTAGTGATACCCATCAAAAATTTAAGGAAGAAATAATAGCAGTCTTACACAATATATTTCAGTAAATGGAAGAAGAGGGAAGGAACACACCCTTACTGATTCTGTGACACTAGCATTGCCATGAGACCAAACCAAACTAGGGCAATACAAGGAAAAAATTATAAATCACTTACAAATAGTTATACAGCAATTAAAAATGATTTTGAGAACTTCCTCAATGGGCAAGTGGTTAGGAGTCCGCTGGCCAATCCAGGAGACACAGGTCTGATCCCTGGTCTGGGAGGATCCCACATATCAGGGAGCAACTCAGCCCATGTGCTGTAACTACTGAAGGCCACATGCCTAAAGCCCAAGCTCTGCAACAAAAGAAGCCACTGCAGTGTGAAGCCCATGCACCACAGTGAAGGCCAATGGCAGCCAAAATAAATAAATAAAACAATAATCTTAAAAAAGTATTTTAGAAAATCAAATTCAAAACATATATAAAAAGAATAATAAAGCAATATAAAGCTGGGTTTATCCTGAAAACCCAAGGTAGGTTTAATATTTTTTTTTAATTGATCAAAATTTTGACAGAATAATGATGAAAATCATTTGAGAAAATTCAAACTGCAGTCGTGATAAAAAGCCTTTCACAAAGCAAAAGTGGGAGATTTCTCAACCCGATAAATGGTATCTAGGATGTATATGAAATTACAAAGAAGCCAGACACAGAAGAGTACATACTGCATGATTTCATTTTCATGAAGCTGTTGAATAGGAAAAAAATTATCTATACAAATAAAAATTAGAATAATTGTAACTCATGGGGATTTATTGGTCAAGAACTTTCTGGATAGGAGAAATGTCCTTTATCTTGTTTGGGGTGTTGTTTATAAGATGTACATGTATCAAAACTCATTTAGTTTTTCATGTAAGTCTCATACTTTTCATGACAAAAATTTTACATCAATAATTTTAAAATATGTCATTATCTGTTGTGTCTGTGAAGAAGGAAAAGGCAACCCACTTCAGTATTCTTGCCTGGAATGTCTCCTGGACAGAGGAGCCTGGAGGGCTACATTCTATGGGGTTGCTCAGTTGGACATGACTAAGCACACACATGCTGATGTATCTAAGCAGTATTTTGCAGATTTGGTATGCAGGTAAAGAAGAAGTATATATAGGGGTAGTATGAGAAATCCTTTAGAATCATTAAGGACACCAACTATAACAGACTGGCTGAAAGAGAAAATTCAGGCACTGCTTGTGAAGTTTTAACATGCTAAACTAAAGTTTGGGAATATTGGATAGGTGAAGGGGTACTTAAACAATTAAGGGATTAATGAGAGTTGGATTTGGGGAAGTTTGGTTTATTAAATAAAGAAATTCAAGCAGTAAACCCACTAGGGTACTAATACCAGATTTTTTGATCAACATCTCCACAGCCTATATTGAAATTGGCAGTAGTACGTAAGAGGAAAAGAGAAGGCAAGATGCCTACAGTGTCCCATGGTGGCAGGACAAGTAAAGTTGTACGGAGTTCTCTTTTTCGGTCATGCAGCATCATTTCTGCTTCCGAGAGCGATGATTTCCCCTCCTGTGCAAGTCTGATCTCTGTCCAATCATTTGCTCAAGCTGTGTGAAAAACTAATTCCCAACACCTGCTGATCTGGGACCAAGTGCAAGTTTAGGAAAGGTTTTTAGCTTGTCAATTTCCCCTGCTATGCTTTGTGGAGGACTTGTGGCCTGGGCAGCATAACCTCACGTCAACATCAGCCTGAGGTGCACAGTGTCACCAGGGGGTGGTGTAGGAAGGTGCAAAGAGTCCATTCATGTCACTTTTATGTCCCTAAAAGATCACAGTCAGCCCTATTTGACTTTTATGTACCCAGTGGGAGAGTAAAGGGAATAATGTTCAGGAGTACTTTGCATTTAAATGATTCCTTTATTCAAAGAGATTTACAAATGTTATATCATTAAACAAGGTTCCCTTTGAGATGCATTAGAAGTAAATACAAAATTCTAATGCTTATTTCACAGTGGGACAATATTATGTGGTTCAGGATGAGAGGCCGAAAGAATGTCATTCAAGAACAGTGCCCACTAATCAATATATGACAATAATAACTTCTTACATAGTTTTAGTTCTGCCTTTTTTGCTCACTCTAGAATTTTCTAATAAATGCGTGATCTTTTTTGAAGTTACTGTCTCGTAAATGGGAGATAATAATAGCTTTCTTTTCCATCTCATAAGTTGTTAGGAACATCAAATAAAATAATATGTATGGACAGGTAAAAACTGTACAGATGTAAGAATGAATGGGTAATTTTTCAGGTGGCATCAGTGGTAAAGAACCTGCCAGCCAATGCAGGAGATATAAGAGAAGCATGTTCGAGCCCTGGGTTGGGAAGATCCCCTGGAGAATGGCATGGCAACCCACGCCAGTATTCTTGCTTCCAGAATCCCATGGACAGAGGAGCCTGGTGGGCTACAGAGTCGGACACAGGGTCAGACACAACTGAAGTGACTGAAGTGACTGAAGTAAAATACTCCCACACAAGAATAAATGAAGGCAGTATCAGTGTTTTCTTTTTCTTTCTATTAACATGTATCCCTACTGACATAGGACCTTGTATAGAAGCAGATCTTGAATATTTACTGCATTATTGTTTTTAACTAATAAAGTACAGTAAACCCCTACACAGGAACCTTCAAGTTTGAATTTTCAAAGATGCAAATGTGTGTCTGCATGTCCCATCACAAAAGTTAGTTCATGTGTCTGGCATATACCGTCACAAGCATGCATTCTCTACAAGTGGTTGTGCTTTCGTGTACTGGACTGTACAGTGTTGTATGCAGTACAGCAGTACAGTATCTTTGCTTCAGGCCTAGGATGTCCAGAAGCGAGTGTAAAATCAGAGGTGATTTATCTGGTACGGTACTACCGAGACATCTCTCGATCATTTTTTCAGAAGGGTAGATTGAATTGAATTCAGCAAGGAACCAGAGCCATCGATGTCAGGCGTGAGAGAACCTGCAGCTCGCCCTCCATCTCCTGTTGCTGATGATCCTTCCGCTCTACCATCTCACACTTCCTCTCCCTCCTGCAGTCAGTAACTCTTCTTGCCTGTTGACTCGATGCCAGCCCCTTTATGCTACTGTACTTTACAAGGTACTGTCCTACAAGATTAAAAATGCTTTCCTTATCTTTGTGTTTGTGTTTTATGTATTATTTTTGCAAAAATATTACAACCCTACTGCAACACAGTACTATATAGCTGATTGTGTTACTTGGGTACCTAGGCTAACTTTGCTGATGTGTGTGCATGCTAAGAGCTTCAGTCGTGTCTGAATCTTTGCTGGACTTATGAGCAAATTGGACTGACGAACGTGCTCTCAGAATGGAACTCATTCATACGTAGGTGACTTACTGTATCAGGAAACTCAAGGTACCCAACATTAAGCTTTAGTTTTGAACTGCATAGTTCTTAATATTTAAAGGCATATTAAGGTCATTCACTTTGTTTTAAAAGTGAAGACACTAGGAACAAGTGTTTATTTAGTTTGCTAAATGATATATGGACAGTTAAAGACAGAGTTGAAATTAGGCTCTAGATGATTTAGGCCTTAACATTTAGTTGCAAGCTAAGCATTTAGGGCTTTTAAAACTGGATATAAAGAATTCTAACTTAGTAAAGGCAAACTCTTTAAATGTTTGAATCATGTAAAGGAGTTTCAAGAAAACCCATATATTCATATATAGATAGATAGATAGTTACTACCTTTTTTTTACTTTACAATATTGTATTGGTTTTGCCATACATCAAAATGAATCCACCACGGGTGTACACGTGTTCCCAGCCCTGAACCCCCCTCCCACCTCCCTCCCCATAAAATAAATCTAGTTACAGAAGTCAGAAAGGGTCTGATAAGAGATTAAAGACCATAGGCAGGATAATTATAGAAGTTCACATTCAGTGAAATTATCCTAATTAGACCCAACGTACAGTGCTTTAGTCAAATATAGTTTCATATATCTGTTAAGTAAAGGGAAGATAAATAAATACTTGGGCAATGAGGGCAGCTGTTCAGTCACTAAGTCTTGTCTGACTTTTTGTGACCCCTTGGACTGCAACACACCAGGCTTTCCTGTCCTTCCCGGTCACCTGGCGTCTGCTCAAACTCATGTCCATTGAGTCAGTGATGCTATCCAACCATCTCCTCCTCTATCACCTTTTCCTCCTGCCCTCAATCTTTCCCAGCATCAAGGTATTTTCCAGTGAGTCAGCTCTCCTCATCGGTGGCCAAAGTATTGGAGCTTCAGCATCCTGAGAGCAGTAGCACATATTTAAACAGATAATCTCTTTAGAGATGCTGTTGTTTATAAGAACCTTAAAAGCACTAATTGCCATGCTTAAATTATGTTCCTTGCTAATCACCTTTGGCTTGTGAAGGCAGAATTTTGCTAACGTTCTTCAAGCTAAGCACTTGTGACTAAAAAGTCATAAAGGCTTATTCATTTTTTAAAGACTGTTATTCAAATTTTGAACACTTTAAAATTATCTAACTTCTGCTTACAAATTACCCACAATCAGTCACCAACTAGTGAACAAAGGTAAAAGAAATTGAAAGAGAATCCAAGTCTTGCTGATTTTGGAGGTAAAATGATTGTCCAGCGAATTCAGTTAGAACTTTGAGTACCCATTAGGAACAGGGAAGGGAGAGTACCTTGCCAGCAGTCAGGATTAAAGATGTCCAAACCATAATGGAGAAATCGCAAGTTTGACTTTGAAATCCTTGATGAAAAGGCACATTAGGAAATATAATTATTAGCATACTGTTTAATGTTTTAATTGGATGCATTTTGCGGTGCTGTGCCAAAGTGATTTTTGAAGCTGATTGTATTTTTGCCTTCCTGCCTGTTCTTTAAAGCGCAGTCAACCTTAGTAGAGAGAAAAGGGAGGTAAATTACATAAAGGAAAGGAACAGCTAATGATTTAAGAATGTGTGGTTTTCCCCTCACATGAAACATCACTCTTAAGTTTCTCATTTGGGGGCAACATCTATTCTTTTCTAGAAAGAGAAATATTGTGTTAGGCAGCAAATCATTATGGTGTTGGGTATTTAGAGGAATTCTCCTGGTTGTATTAAAATATCCTGGCATCTGTACAATACTCTCCTGGCTTTGATTACAAAGGCCTTTAATCATTGATAGCATTTATTTGTTAAGTGTAGCTTTCTTTGTGTTTTGAATAAGCCCAGTTGTTGGTAATTTCTAAAAACTTACCAAGTGCAATATCAATGAACTATAATTTTAATTTATTTCATTATAATTTAATGTTTTTCAGTGTAGAAAATGCAGAATTTTTTTAAAACTAAAAATTTACAGGCATATTATTTTAGTTTGTGATTCATTAAAAAAACAAAAAACTCCCAAATACAGCCATTAAAGACTTAACCCATTCTCTCTTTCAGCCATGAAGATTTTTCTTTGTAAATCACTCAGGGGAAAAAAAAAATTGGTAGTTTCAATTCCTGTGAAATTTCTTTGATCTTCATGTAAATAAACCAGCTGCCTTCCTCTCATAGGATGCTTTCTTGAATGTGATTTCTTTCATCAAGGAGTTTATCTCACCTCTGTAAACATCAAGGTAGTTTCCTTCAGAACATCAAACAGGCATTTCTACACATTTATAGAAAATATATTAAATAGTGTAAATGGCAGACTTCCTCTCCACTTCCCAGCAGGATAGAGCAGAAGATAGTTTACAGTGAACCCCGAGTGGTAGGAGGCATGTCCTACATTGTAGTCATAATATTCTTGACAAACACCAAGCATTCCCTTCCCTTGAAGGCAGAAAAAGGAAACATGTCCACTGAAAAGGTGAGCTAGCTTGACAGAACATGGGAAGGAAATCAAAAGCAGATGACCGTGCAGAAATCATAGACTATGAAAGACAGTTAAGACAGAATGTTTGTGACACTGAGAAAGTTTACTCTAGAAAATTCAATGAAATGGGCCCAAGAGTTAGACATAGTTTAGATGGAGAGATTCAGTAAAGATTTGAACAGTTCTTATTTTTCGAAACCAGCTCTAATTTGCCTGAGTTATTTACCTCCCAGTTGACTCAGCAATTTTATGATTCTTGGCACTGTGCAAAATGCTTTTCTTCAGATCCTTGAAAGTTGACCGATTTCTTGCTGAGAGAACCAGTCAGTCAGCTGTGAAGTCAATTTCCCTAGCTTCAGCAGACAGGACTTTTTTTTTTTTTAATTTTTTTATTCAGAAATGGAAGAATGTTTTTAATTGACTCTAAATGAGGATATGGAGCAGTAATACTTTCATGTCTTGATATTTAGATTGTAAGTTGATAGTCGTGTTGAGGATGATAGCATAGATTCACTTTACAGAATAAATACATATTTTTTAAATTCTGAATTTTTCAAGAAGTGTTGATTCATCAATTATTATGACAACTAGTAATATCTTACAATTGCTCTGCTGCTGCTGCTAAGTCGGTTCAGCCGGGTCCGACTCTGTGCAGCCCCACCAGGCTCACCGTCCCTGGGATTCTCCAGGCAAGAACACTGGAGTGGGGTGCCATTCCTTCTCCAGTGCATGCTCTAGTTCTTTCTTTTAAAATTTTGAAACTCAGAAAGTGAAGGCACCTAGACTAGAACCTAAAGAATGGGTTTCCACATTTTCTTTACATCCATCTGAGAGTGTTACCTGTCTTTACTTCTTGCACATGTTCTTGGAGTCTCACATCTATTTACACATCCTCCCATTCAGTTACAAATGTATTTTTAAAATGCATCCTAAGCACCTATTATATTTATAGAAGGATGCCGCATTCCAGGAGAAGGCAATGGCACCCCTACTCCAGTACTCTTGCCTGGAAAATCCCATGGACCAAGGAGCCTGGTAGGCTGCAGTCCATGGAGTCGCTAAGAGTTGAACACGACTGAGCGACTTCACTTTCACTTTTCACTTTCATGCATTGGAGAAGGAAACGGCCACCCACTCCAGTGTTCTTGCCTGGAGAATCCCAGGGACGGGGGAGCCTGGTGGGCTGCCGTCTATGGGGTCGCAAAGAGTCAGAGACAACTGAAGCGACTTAGCAACAGTCAGGGTAAGAGACATAAATAAGCATATAATTACAATAAAACATAGAACGTACCACTTGTTGAAAACACCAAAATGCACTGGGGACACGATCAGATAATTATAAAGCCAAAAAAAAAAAATGTGAGGATACATACATTTTATTGTATTTATCAAAATTTGAGTATACAGCTGAAGATACTTTATCTCATAAAAATTTAATTTTGAGTTCCTTATATCAGAAGTCCCCGATCTTTTTGGTACCAGGAACCAATTTCATGGAAGAAAATTTTTCTATGGACCAGAGATGGGGGATGGTTTGGGGATGATTCAAGTGCATTACATTTATTGTGCACTTTATTTCTAATCTAATGCCACTGCAGATCTGACAGGAGGTACTGGTCTACAGCCCAGAGGTTGGGAACCCCTGCAGGTGGCGCTAGTGGTAAAGAATCTAACTGCCAATGCAGGTAGATGTAAGAGACACGGGTTCGATCCTTGGGTTGGGAAGACCACCTGGAAGAAGGCATGGCAATCAACTCGTGTTCTTGCCTGGCAGAGGAGGCTGCGGGCTGCAGTGCGCATGGTCACAAAGTGTTGGACAGGACTGAAGCGACATAGCACACATGCCCTGAATCTAAGATGCTGAGAACTTAAAAGCTTCTGGTTTTACAGGGAACTTTTCACCTGCTTATTTCCTTCTTTCTTTTTATTTCTTTCCACTCAAGTCACTGAACTCCACCTCTCTTTTCTTGTCATCACTGTAACAGTCCTCTGCCATCCCAGACTAATTTCATTCTTTGGAAACTACCATAAAAAGAAGTTTCTTTTCTCCTTACAAAATTGCAATATCTTTATTGAAAATAAACTTGACTCCTGAAATGCAGTATTTATTTTTTACTCTTTGATGTCACAAATCTTTAATGATATATCACTTTTTTCTAATGCTGTGAGTGACATGGAACTACTCTGTCTTCAAAATCACAAACTAGAGATTCTTCTTTAATACCATAGTTTCTTTATGTAGTCCTTTATTAGTCGTTCATATGAACTAAATGTGGTTTAGGCCTTTAGCAAGTACTTCTACCCACGCTCGTCTAGTTCATCTGTTACATTTTTCTTATAATTACATTATAAATAAATTCTGGTTGTAAAAGCAGACTTTATATTCCTTATGCATTGGAATAGCTTCCTCAAATATTTGACTCTGCAAATGTCATTCAGCAATAATGATTCGTTCTGGGAAATTAGATTTTTCTGACTGGGCATTTGAACTGTGAAGTTCTAAAAGACCAAGAATTTTGTATTAATAGTGATCATCTGCAAATATGTGATATTCAACTTTAGAGCCTAACTCAATCATTTCTTTGCATTTAAAGTCACACCAACTACTATATTCAATAAATTTGCAATGTTAAATAACTTCACTCACATAACAATCAAATGTAGGTATTAATAATTGGTAGGGTATCTTTCCTCCATGCAGTGATTCAGGGACCCAGGATTTTTCATCTTATGACATTCTATCTTCTTATGTAGGGAGTTCTCTATTCCCAACTGACAAACAGGTAAAGAGATGGTTTAGAAACAAATATACGTACATAGTCACCTTGGTTAGGAGTTGACACACATAATTTTACTTAAATTCCATTGGCATGAACTGATCACACAGCAGAAAAATGTAATCCTTGGTAGGCAGTTTCTTCCTAGAAACAACCAGAGGGAGCACAGAGTTTTGGAGTTATCCGCCTGACTCTGCCATACCTATATCTTTTGGAAAGTTCTTTTCCATGTTATCTGGGATAACCTGGAATAATAGTGATAACATATTTGTATAAAAAGCTGTAAAAATACTCTTGAGAGTAACCTTTGCCTGATTGTCTCTAGTTTAATAAATTTACACTTTCCTTTTATTTCATTTAAACATGAAGAAAAGATGCATTTACCCATTTGCTTTTTTTCGTCAACTATTTCTTGAGTGCCTATTGTATGCCAAGCACAAATTTTTGTACTTGAGATACACTGGTGATTAAAACACACTAAGCTCACTCTACCTTTGTGAGCTTATATCCTAGTACGTAGAGGTAAACAGTAAACACTATACATAATAAATAAGTGAATTACTTTGAAATTAAAATATGTAAAATTCTGTAGAAAAAGGAAAGGTGAGTCAAGGTAATGGAAATTAGGACTGACTGAATTGTGCTGGGAGCTGGTTACAATTTACAAAATGATTTTCTTTGAAAGGTTCATTGAAAAGGTAGCATTTAAATAAAACCAGAAAGGGATGGGACCTCAGCTCTGCAGATAGTATTTGACCCCAGAGAATTCCCAGCAGAGAGAACAGCAGGGCTGGTGATCTTAATGTAAGAGTTTGCACACTGTCCTCAGGAAACAGTAAGGAGCCCAGAGTGTTTCCAATGCTGTGAGCAAAGAAAATGGTAGTGGGTGATGGAGCAGAAAAGAAAGATCATGTAAAATCTTCTGGGTAGCATTTGTGCTTTTCTTTTTAATGGAATGGGAAACTGTTACAGAGTTTGCAGTAGAGAAGTGAAATAATCCTTATAATTGAAAAAACTCGCTTTGGGCTGTCCTGCTGAGAGAGACTGCAGGGTGTCAAATGTAAACAGGCAGGCTGGTTAGGAGATTATAGCAGTAACCAGGTAAGAGGGGTGCTGACTAGGAAGAGAGTGTCACTCCCTTCATGTGATGAAAACAGTGTTTAATATGTGTATTATCTACCAATTATTCTGATCTTTAGTTGGGATCAAAGCTTGAGAGAATTTTGACACCCTCGATGTTAACTCTCTGGCTATCATTTCAAGATTTCTGTAAGAAAGAACTTAGATTACCTTGAGAACCATATTGCATCACTGGACATCTAGCCAAATTGGGGAGGTCTTAAAATAGTACTTTAACTTGAGATGCATTAGCCTAGTATAAGGATAGGAATTAACATTCAAGTTGGATCAAAGCAGATAATCCCCAACATACTAAAAAACATGTACGTGTACTTTACCATGACATTGTCTTTTTTCCTTAATTTTTAGTTTCAGGTGACTCTTTCTAGTATTCATAATTATAAAATATCTTCTGTGTATTACAGAATAAGACAACACATTAAGAAGGAAGCAAATTTCTTTTTATCCAGGTGGAACAGCGGTAAAAAACGCATCTGCCAATGCAGGAGACTCAAGAGATGCGAGTTTGATCCCTGGGTCGGGAAGATCCCCAGAGTAGGAAATGGCAACCCACTCCAGTATTCTTGCCTGGACAATTCCATGGACAAAGGAATCTGGTGGGCTACCGCCCATGGGATCACAAAGAGTCAAAAACAACTGAGCACTCACTCAGCACTCAGCCTAGTACCTGCCACCGTGAACATCAATGTCGATGAATTTACTTTACTTTTTTCTTTAATATCTCAATATTTACAAATCTATAATATGGTTTACTTATTATTTTCACTTAATATTAACTTTCGATGATTATGCTTCAAACATCTGATTTAGCATATGAATAAAAATTAACATCTGCCTATGAGATCAGGCCTGGGTGTTCATTGGAAGAACTGATGCTGAAGCTGAAACTTCAGTACTGTGGCCACCTCATGCGAAGAGCTGACTCATTAGAAAAGATTCTGATGCTGGGAGGGATTGAGGGCAGGAGGAGAAGGGAATGACAGAGGATGAGATGGCTGGATGGCATCACTGACTTGATGGACATGAGTCTGAGTGAACTCCGGGAGTTGGTGATGGACAGGGAGGCCTGGCGTGCTGTGGATTCATGGGGTCACAAAGAGTAGGACATGACTGAGTGACTGAACTGAACTGAACTGATATTGAAATATATTTAACCATTGCATTTACTGAAACTTAACATTATTTTTATTAATATATATTAGATGACTATATTTTTTCAAAGTACTGATGATTTTCTTAGAAAATGTGAAAGGATTGGATCTAAGTGATTATGCAACCCACTGGTCAATTTGGAGAATAGTCCAGCAAGCAGAATTTGCATAGGATCCAAATATCGTGATTCTTGGACCGCTTCTATTTTGCAATTTAGAAATTCATTAAGAACTTGATCCCTGACATGAACCATACTTCTGAGTTACATTGCAGATACTGCAGATTATCCCAAATCACTGAGTTTTGATCAGTGATCTCACTGAGCAACGGATTACACCCTCCACCCACACACTCCCCATAGCCTGCAAGTGCCACAGAAAGAGGGTGGCTTCTTATTCTAGTGACTCTTCTTTCTTATGACTCAGCTGTTTTTTGTGTTTCTCTCTGAGATTCCTCAGCAATACATGAACTATGAACTTCCAGATGTCCAAGCTGATTTTAGAAAAAGCAGAAGGACCAGAGATCAAATTGCCAACACCTGCTGGATCATCAAAAAAGCAAGAGAGTTCCAGCAAAGCATCTATTTCTGCTTTATTGACTATGCCAAAGCCTTTAACTGTGTGGATCACAATAGACTGTGGTAAATTCTGAAAGAAATGGGAATACCAGACCACCTAACCTGCCTCTTGAGAAACCTGTATGCAGATCAGCAAGCAACAGTTAGAATTGGACGTGGAACAACGAACTGGTTCCAAATAGGAAAAGGAGTACAGCAAGGTTCTATATTGTCACTCTGCTTATTTAACTTCTATGCAGAGTACATCATGAGAAACTCTGGGCTGGAAGAAGCACAAGCTGGAATCAAGATTGCCAGGAGAAATCTCAGTAACCTCAGATATGCAGATGACACCACCATTATGGCAGGAAGTGAAGAGAAAGTAAAGAGCCTCTTGATGAAAGTGAAAGAGGAGAGTGAAAAAGTTGGCTTAAGCTTAACATTCAGAAAACTAAGATCATGGGATCTGGTCCCATCACTTCATGGCAAATAGATGGGGAAACACTGGAAACAGTGGCTGACTTTATTTTGGGGGGGGAGGCTCCAAAATCACTGCAGATGGTGATTGCAGGCATGAAATTAAAAGATACTTACTCCTTGGAAGGAAAATTAAGAGCAACTTAGACTGCATATTAAAAAGCATTACTTTGCCAACAAAGGTCCGTCTAGTCAAGGCTATGGTTTTTCCAGTGGTCATATACGGATATGAGAGTTGGACTATAAAGAAAGCTGAGCACTGAAGAACTGATGCTTTTGAACTGTGATTTTGGAGAAGACTCTTGAGAGTCCCTTGGACTGCAAGGAGATCCAACCAATTCATTCTAAAGGAAATCAGTCCTGAATGTTCATTGGAAGGACTTATGTTGAAGTTGAAACTCCAACTGGCCACCTGATGCAAAGAGCTGACTCATTGGAAAAGATCCTGATGCTGGGAAAGATTGAGGTCAGGAGGAGAAGGGGACAACAGAAGATGAGATGGTTGGATGGCATCACCACCTCACTAGACATGAGACTGGGTAAACTCCGGGAGTTGGTGATGGACAAGGAGGCCTAGCATGCTGCAGTCCATGGGGTCACATAGAGTCAGACACGACTGAGTGACTGAACTGAACTGTGATTCTAATCTTTTTCTATCTCTCTGTGGCTATATACTTTGTATCTACTGTTATACCTATTTTACTATTGTTCTTTATTTTCTGATCACCCATTTGAGAGGAAATTGACTAGATTGTCCAATATGGCATTGGTGCACTTACTTGGCAGCTACCTTGAGATCATCCCAAAGACTATTGGGTAGGTACCAATTTAGCTAATAGATATGTAATTTTGCCTCAGTACTGGTTCTCTTTAAGTTAGGGCACTGTGACAGAGTCACAGAATGACAAACTAACTGGAAAGAACCTCTTTCAGCATGACCAACATTTAGAGTTTCACAAAACTGTCTTTAGTATAGACATTTTTGATACATTATTCTCTGGAATGTGCTGGTTGTGTCAGTTACACCTCTCACAATGTACTATCCCTTCTTTTCTCAGAACCATGTCTAAATTACTTATTGCCGTTTGACAATAAATTTTTGGATATTGAAGAATTATATATTATTGATCACATAGAACTTCTAGAATTCTATCCTATTTTTGCCTGCTTTCTTAACTTCACACAGCTTTTGCAGTTGAAATACATTCTTCTTGAGATCCTCAAATTATCCTCCTATCAAACTCTTCAACTAAAGCGTCTTTAAATTCAGTTCCAATTTTTCTTTGTTCACTGACATATGAGAATAATAGTTTCTTCTCTAATGTGAAGTCGTCACCACCAACTTTGTCTTCAGTCATACCTTCCTTTTCTCTAATATTTTCCTTTTCTTTTATTTTATTACTTGTTTGCTTGTTTTTATTTTGTTGTTGTTTTGTTTTGCTTTTACTATGCACAACTGTGTTCAATTATCCTCTACAGTTAATTTCTATTTTTGCTGCATTTTTTTCCTGAAGCCTTGTGTAATGATTGATGTAGCAAGAAAAGAGCTCCAGTTCCTATGTGATCAATTTGCAGTAATTTCTCTTTTCTTTCTAATGCATAGTCTGAAAACTAGTTGGCACTCATGTTACAGGTTTTTAAATATCTCACTTGGATCACTGTTTTAAATATTAGCTGTTTTTGCATTGTTTCTCCACCCTAACAATAGACGATTTGAACCATTATTTTGAACATGCCTTTGGTTACTCCCTGATGTGTTGTAGTTGATTTTCATGACAGGAGACTGATGCTGGTGGCATTGTTCCTGTCTTTTCATCTCCATTATTTTGAATGATAAAGGAGGAACAATATTCTGATGAACAATCTGGACTCTGACAAAGAGTTGAGTGATATATTATAATCATTGTTGTTGTGAGCATTAATAATTATGTCACAAAATCTACATTGTTAGTAACAATCTTCTTCAATAGCCTTTTTCAAATGTATTCCAAACTCCTTATAAACTCCAACTGAGTCAGCTTCATAGCATCTTTTAAAGTAAGGATAAGAAAACTTTAATTAGGTAAAATTACTACATCAATGAGTCTTACTCTTTCATATTTTATTCTATGACCACACAGACTTACAATCCTAGTTATTTGTTCTCTAAGTCTTACTTTACTGACTCTGAGATCTCTGATTCCTAGACCCACGTCTAGAAATGGTGTTCTCTAAGTCCTCGCCTGAAGTCCTTTGTATTGACCTGAGACATACAGTGATTATTTAAACCACTTGCTATAAGCTCTTCAATCTTTTCAGTCTTGTTCAAAGAATAAACTTACAAACCTGTCTGCTTATTGAATGACCCTCATCAGCTTATTGAATGACCCTCATCATCTCTGTGCTTAGTTGCTCAATCATATCTAACTTTTTGAGATCCTTTGAACTGTAGCCTGCCAGGCTCCTCTGTCCATGGCATTTTTCAGGCAAGAATACTGGAATGGCTTGCCATTTTGCACCTCCAGGTGATCTCCCCAAACTAGGGATCAAACCCATGTCTCCTGTGTCGGATTCTTTACCCACTGAGCTATCAAGAAAGCCCCCAGTCATTTCTGGTCTTCACCAATAAATCCAGACTTAAAGTTAGTGTTCTCTTGCCTGGAAAATCCCATGGACAGAGGAGCCTGGTAGGCTGCAGTCCATGGGGTCACTAAGAGTCGGACACAACTTCACTTTCACTTCTCACTTTCATGCACTGGAGAAGGAAATGGCAACCTACTCCAGTGTTCTTGCCTGGAGAATCCCTGGGACGGCAGAGCCTGGTGGGTTGCCATCTATGGGGTCACACAGAGTTGGACACAACTGAAGTGACTTGGCAGCAGCAGCAGAGTTAGTGTTTGAGTTTGGGGTGTGTTCTAATTATTTGACCCTGCATATGCGGTCACGACGGAGAAGGCAATGGCATCCTACTCCAGTACTCTTGCCTGGAAGATCCCATGGGCGGAGGAGCCTGGTAGGCTGCAGTCCATGGGGTCACTAAGAGTTGGACATGACTGAGCGACTTCACTTTCATGCATTGAAGAAGGAAATGGCAACCCACTCCAGTGTTCTTGCCTGGAGAATCTCAGGGACAGGGGAGCCTGGTGGGCTGACATCTATGGGGTCACAAAGAGTCAGACACAACTGAAGCGACTTAGCAGCAGCAGCAGCAGCATTGAGTTACGAAGAGTTGGACATGACTGAGCGACTTCACTTTCCCTTTTCACTTTCATGCATTGGAAAAGGAAATGGCAACCCACTCCAGTGTTCTTGCCTGGAGAATCCCAGGGATGGTGGAGATTGGTGGGCTGCAGTCTATGGGGTCACACAGAGACAGACATGACTGAAGCGACTTAGCAGTAGCAGCAGCAACAAGTTACATAAGACAATCATTTATTACAATCATTTATTACATCCAGGGACTCTGAATTGTCAGATATTTAAACAAGGCCTAGCTGGGATGTTGTGTCTCTTCCACAGTGCCTGGGTCCTCCTCATCTGGTTCATCTGGAAGGTTCCAGGATTGGTGACGATTATCATCTGAAGGCTCATCACGCACATGTTCAGTGGTAGAGGAAAGAAATAAAAATCAATTTAGCATTTACTATGTGCTAGGAGTTTTACTAAACTTCTCATATCAATACCTTGTTTACTCCTTACAACAAAAGATTGATAGTCAATATTAACCTTAATTTAGAAATGAGATCTCAAAAAGTTGCCTACTATTTCCAAGTCCACTTCTATGTGTTAAACGAAAAACTGCGGTGTACTTTAAAATTTATTAAGAGTTCATTTTAAGGAAAATTTTATTTAATTTGGGCTGCATCCAATGTAGCATATAGAAAGGACCTTTGAGTAGCCGTACTCAGAAATGAAAGACTTTCCTTACCAGAAGGGAAAAGCAACAAGGAAGTTGTACAAGGCAAATATGGGTGTATTGCCAGGCTACTTTCCTTTAGGGAATAGCATCACCGACTCAATGGACATAAATTTGAACAAGCTCCAGGAGTTGGTGATAGACAGGGAAACCTGGTGTGCTACAGTCCATGGGGTCGCTAAGAGTCTGACGTGACTGAGCAACTGAACTAAACTGGGTCTATCAGGCAGATGGAGTAACTAGTGCTGATCAGGCAATTCCTAACTGACTAGTTTAGAATTTCATTTCTAGAAGGGCCAGAACTATACGTCTCAGTTGAGGAAGTGGTTCTTAGCTTAAATGACTCCATGTTGGGTCTATTGTCCTGTTTTTTTAAACAATGAAATAAAAGATACAAACTCTTCTTTGTCTCCCTGTTCCACTGATCTTCCAATCACCGATGGCACCTCACTTCGTGAATTATACCTTCTTCTAAATCTTGAGTTTCATACAGCATTGGTTTCTTTCCTCATTTTCTCTCACTCATACCCTCAGTCCATTATCTCCAATACTCCTTCTTTAAGACCATATAAAACCTCCATTATAGCACTTACAACATTATTTTTTTCAATTGCTCTTGTACAGATTTATTCCACTTGTCTCTGAATACATCAAGGCCAGAGATTAAATCTTGTTCATCTCTCTTAAAGTCTGGAAAGAACTTGTTGCTCAATCTCATTTGTTGGATGATTTTTTAAAATTTTTACTGAATGAATTTATAAAGAATAAGACTGAATAGAATATTTCTGGTTCTTTTTAACATAAGCCTTCTGCAGAATCTTGTCCTTTCTACTTTTAAATATTTTTAAGTGACTGTTCCTGTCTATTCCCATGTACATTCTTCATTAAGTTTTAGCATTAATATAATAGTGATGCAAAAATACTTTGCAGGAGCCCTACAAAGATATGTATAATGTCTTTCAGATTTGAAGTACTAGTAAAACCTGATTATCAGTGCTTCAAACAGTGTCAAAATGGAAGCAGAAAGCTTTGAACTTAAGTTTGTTTAAAATACTGCTGGCAATCTGCAAATGTTATGACTGTAATGGACATACCTATTAGAAGAAAATATTTGTATTTATTTTAACTCACATTTCAGAGACATTTAATTGTAACCTGGAGGTTATTTCCTCATTTTGTGTGTATAAGGATAGTTCTTTCCCACTCAGTGTGTAAATAAACAGTATTATCCAACTGTGAGAAAGCAATTCTACTGTTAATGCAACATAACTTTTGGTTTAAAGGTAGTATATAATATTTTATATTTTACTAATCAATTTATATTTGTAATTATTAATTACAATGAGTCATGCTATTCAAGGAACAACAACAACAAAAACTCTGGTTTGAGCTCTAAAATAAAACAAAATTTTAAGTCATTTAAAGTTGTAAGAAAAATAACAGTATGACAATACAGAACTGAAAGTTCAGATGAATACAATTTTACTTAAAAGGAATTTCTGAAATTATTGGAGAGACACAGAACATGCCACAGCAATTTTAGCCTACTAAATTTAGTTTTTANGTGTTCTTGCCTGGAGAATCCCTGGGACGGCAGAGCCTGGTGGGTTGCCATCTATGGGGTCACACAGAGTTGGACACAACTGAAGTGACTTGGCAGCAGCAGCAGAGTTAGTGTTTGAGTTTGGGGTGTGTTCTAATTATTTGACCCTGCATATGCGGTCACGACGGAGAAGGCAATGGCATCCTACTCCAGTACTCTTGCCTGGAAGATCCCATGGGCGGAGGAGCCTGGTAGGCTGCAGTCCATGGGGTCACTAAGAGTTGGACATGACTGAGCGACTTCACTTTCATGCATTGAAGAAGGAAATGGCAACCCACTCCAGTGTTCTTGCCTGGAGAATCTCAGGGACAGGGGAGCCTGGTGGGCTGACATCTATGGGGTCACAAAGAGTCAGACACAACTGAAGCGACTTAGCAGCAGCAGCAGCAGCATTGAGTTACGAAGAGTTGGACATGACTGAGCGACTTCACTTTCCCTTTTCACTTTCATGCATTGGAAAAGGAAATGGCAACCCACTCCAGTGTTCTTGCCTGGAGAATCCCAGGGATGGTGGAGATTGGTGGGCTGCAGTCTATGGGGTCACACAGAGACAGACATGACTGAAGCGACTTAGCAGTAGCAGCAGCAACAAGTTACATAAGACAATCATTTATTACAATCATTTATTACATCCAGGGACTCTGAATTGTCAGATATTTAAACAAGGCCTAGCTGGGATGTTGTGTCTCTTCCACAGTGCCTGGGTCCTCCTCATCTGGTTCATCTGGAAGGTTCCAGGATTGGTGACGATTATCATCTGAAGGCTCATCACGCACATGTTCAGTGGTAGAGGAAAGAAATAAAAATCAATTTAGCATTTACTATGTGCTAGGAGTTTTACTAAACTTCTCATATCAATACCTTGTTTACTCCTTACAACAAAAGATTGATAGTCAATATTAACCTTAATTTAGAAATGAGATCTCAAAAAGTTGCCTACTATTTCCAAGTCCACTTCTATGTGTTAAACGAAAAACTGCGGTGTACTTTAAAATTTATTAAGAGTTCATTTTAAGGAAAATTTTATTTAATTTGGGCTGCATCCAATGTAGCATATAGAAAGGACCTTTGAGTAGCCGTACTCAGAAATGAAAGACTTTCCTTACCAGAAGGGAAAAGCAACAAGGAAGTTGTACAAGGCAAATATGGGTGTATTGCCAGGCTACTTTCCTTTAGGGAATAGCATCACCGACTCAATGGACATAAATTTGAACAAGCTCCAGGAGTTGGTGATAGACAGGGAAACCTGGTGTGCTACAGTCCATGGGGTCGCTAAGAGTCTGACGTGACTGAGCAACTGAACTAAACTGGGTCTATCAGGCAGATGGAGTAACTAGTGCTGATCAGGCAATTCCTAACTGACTAGTTTAGAATTTCATTTCTAGAAGGGCCAGAACTATACGTCTCAGTTGAGGAAGTGGTTCTTAGCTTAAATGACTCCATGTTGGGTCTATTGTCCTGTTTTTTTAAACAATGAAATAAAAGATACAAACTCTTCTTTGTCTCCCTGTTCCACTGATCTTCCAATCACCGATGGCACCTCACTTCGTGAATTATACCTTCTTCTAAATCTTGAGTTTCATACAGCATTGGTTTCTTTCCTCATTTTCTCTCACTCATACCCTCAGTCCATTATCTCCAATACTCCTTCTTTAAGACCATATAAAACCTCCATTATAGCACTTACAACATTATTTTTTTCAATTGCTCTTGTACAGATTTATTCCACTTGTCTCTGAATACATCAAGGCCAGAGATTAAATCTTGTTCATCTCTCTTAAAGTCTGGAAAGAACTTGTTGCTCAATCTCATTTGTTGGATGATTTTTTAAAATTTTTACTGAATGAATTTATAAAGAATAAGACTGAATAGAATATTTCTGGTTCTTTTTAACATAAGCCTTCTGCAGAATCTTGTCCTTTCTACTTTTAAATATTTTTAAGTGACTGTTCCTGTCTATTCCCATGTACATTCTTCATTAAGTTTTAGCATTAATATAATAGTGATGCAAAAATACTTTGCAGGAGCCCTACAAAGATATGTATAATGTCTTTCAGATTTGAAGTACTAGTAAAACCTGATTATCAGTGCTTCAAACAGTGTCAAAATGGAAGCAGAAAGCTTTGAACTTAAGTTTGTTTAAAATACTGCTGGCAATCTGCAAATGTTATGACTGTAATGGACATACCTATTAGAAGAAAATATTTGTATTTATTTTAACTCACATTTCAGAGACATTTAATTGTAACCTGGAGGTTATTTCCTCATTTTGTGTGTATAAGGATAGTTCTTTCCCACTCAGTGTGTAAATAAACAGTATTATCCAACTGTGAGAAAGCAATTCTACTGTTAATGCAACATAACTTTTGGTTTAAAGGTAGTATATAATATTTTATATTTTACTAATCAATTTATATTTGTAATTATTAATTACAATGAGTCATGCTATTCAAGGAACAACAACAACAAAAACTCTGGTTTGAGCTCTAAAATAAAACAAAATTTTAAGTCATTTAAAGTTGTAAGAAAAATAACAGTATGACAATACAGAACTGAAAGTTCAGATGAATACAATTTTACTTAAAAGGAATTTCTGAAATTATTGGAGAGACACAGAACATGCCACAGCAATTTTAGCCTACTAAATTTAGTTTTTACAGCACTGCACTATGGCCATTGTACAACCTCGAATCCTCTTAAATATTCAGTCTTGCCGAATGTGTGGCATGACAAACTCAGATTATAGTCAGACATTATTTCACAATCATGCCATATTTTATGTCATAGGCAAAAGCAAGATCAATGCCTCAAACAATCTGAAGTAGGCATGTGTTTCCACACACTGGAACACAGAAACCACTGGTAGGCAGCTCTGTGCACAGTTATGTCCTGATCTCCACTGACCCATGTCTGAGTTGTCTCAATGGATATATCTCTGAAGATTTAGTAGCTTAATTCTTTGCCAAAATATTATAAAATAATAATTAATAACCAGGCAGTGAAAACAACTCTCCAGGACTGATTTTGAGACTGGATTCTGAAAGCCATACCCATAGAAAGGTAAAGAATAAGAAGCAGGTCAACTTCTACCTGGAACTGAAGTTACAGAGTTCAAGGTAGAACGTGGGGTTCTCCAGGCACCAGGGAGTCTTGTTATTTAGTCACTAAGTTGTGTCCAATTCTTTGCAACCCTGTGGACTGTAGCCCTCCAGCTCCTCTGTCTGTGGTATTTCCCAGGAAAGAATACTGAAGTGGGCCGTCATTTTCTTCTCCAGGAGATCTTCTCAATCCAAGAATTGAACCTGGGTCACCTGCATTGCAGGAAGTTCTTTACCATCTGAGCCTCCAGGGAAACCAAGGAGTCTGATTAAGTTGAAAAGCTATGCAACTCATTGGTCCCTGGGTCAAAAGGAAATTGCCAAATTTCATGGCAGCTATAAAGCACTGTTGCACAAGTTATTTCTCACAGATATTCACCTTGACAATATGTCCATAGATATAAGGGCATATTCGGGCATATTTCAGTACACTTAGTCCAATCATGGTTTGAATGAGAGTTATCAGAGGGTGTGGGAAAGGAAGGAAAATCTTTTTATGAGGGGGAGTGTTTTACTCTCTTTTTGAGTTTTGGTTTTCTACATTGTCAAGAAAGTATGAAAGGACCAATAAGGAACTCAACACAACAGACTGGCCATTTATTGTGTAATACTATGCACGTCATGCAAGAAAATTATTTTTGATGATATGAGTGATTTAGAATTGTATATTGTGCACAAAATAACCAAGTGATAAAATAACCAATTGATATTAAAAGAAATGAGCAAGGCTCTAAATCTATCTAATGTAAAAACAGAATACTTAATATATGTGGTTGAACTATATTTTACCTAGGCTAAATCCTTATCTTAGAAAAGCTTTGGCTCTCATTTGCAATTAGTAGAAATTGTAATACCTACAAATATATACAGGAATGATTTTATGTGTTTTCCTCACATTCCATGACATCTTTTTCTTTGTTGTTGTTGTTTAGTTGCTAAGTTGTGGCTGACTGTAGCCATTAAGGAAAACAGTTTGAGGGTTCCTAGAGTAGGACACGACTGAGCAACTTCACTTTCACTTTTCACTTTCATGCATCGGAGAAGGAAGTGGCAACCCACTCCAGTGTTCTTGCCTGGAGAATTCCAGGGACGGGAGAGCCTCGTGGGCTGCCATCTATGGGGTCGCACAGAGTTGGAAACAACTGAAGTGACTTGGCAGCAGCAGCAGAGTTAATGTTTGAGTTTGGGGTGTGTTCGAATTACTTGACCCTGGATATGGGGTCACAAAGAGTCGGACGTGACTGAGCGACTTCACTTTCTCTTTTCACTTTCCTGCATTGGAAAAGGAAATGGCAACCCACTCCAGTGTTCTTGCCTGGAGAATCCCAGGGACGGTGGAGACTGGTGGGCTGCCGTCTATGGGGTCACACAGAGATGGACACGACTGAAGCAACTTAGCAGCAGCAGCAGCAGATATGTAAAACCAGTTCTCACCTATCCATGGGATTTTCCAGGCAAGAATACTGGACTAGGTTGCCATTTCCTCCTCCAGGTTAGCTTCCTGACCCAGGGGTAGAGCTTGCACCTCCTGCTTTGGTAGGCAGGTTCTTTACTGCTGAGACAGCAGGGAAGCCCTTACACTTTCCTAACACCTGGTGATGATCCTCTATTATTCGAAAGACCCATTCCATCTGATAACTCAGGAGGTCTCACTCTGTGTGTACAGCTAGCTTCATCATCAGATTGTTTTGCATTACCCCATCTTCTGGTTTCATTCTGAGAACCGTGAGACATTGGATAATTACCTGGGTGGCAGCTTCACATACGACCTTTTTTTCAAATTTGTGTGTATGTGTGAGTGCTTGTGAAAATCCATTTTACCTTTGGTAACCACAAAAGTGCTTCAGCCCATTATCACAGAAAGGTTGAACAAAGGGGCAGCCTCTAGTTTGATGGTGGATATTTATTCCTCTTCAAGAATGTCTTATCTCACAATGGCAATAACTTATTATTAACAGAAACACTTTTTCAAAAGAGTCAGGTCATGAGTCATCGGTCTAGGAAGAATTATTTCAAAATTTTTTGGAATACAAGTGTTTTTGTAACTGTTTTTGTTTAATTTCTTCGATGTTAAAATCTAGGCATGTGATTTTATGCATTTAAAGGAATTACTGTAGAACAGGTTCGTTGATTTCATCATACACACAAATAAGTTTATGACTGGAAAACAATGGAAAAAATAGAAGTTCTTTGGGATAGAGAACTAAAGCTCTCATAAGAGCTTCCCAGGTGGCTCAGTGGGTAAAGAAACTGCTTGTAATGCAGGAAATGTAAGAGAGGTGGGTTTAATACCTGGGTCGAGAAGATCCCATGGAGAAAGCCATAGAAACCCACTCTAGTATTCTTGCCTGGAGAATCCCATGGACAGGGGAGCCTGCCAGGTTACACATAGCGGGGCAAAGAGTCAGACACAAATAAAGTGACTCTGTACACAGTACATAATGTGTTTTGGAATGTTTTCTAATTTCGTAGCTATGTTCTAGGCTCTTTCCTAAGGGAAAGATACTACATTCATACAGTGAATTACTGATTTTAGGTGCTTGATTTTTTTTGTATTACTGATGCACCTAGTGATTGCCTCTAAAATAATCAATTAAGTTCAATTCATAAAATTTTTACTGTGTGATAGGCATTGCACTAGGCAATTTGCCTATATAACAGGAGAACATTTCAAAGTACAGTTTGTAATAATGCTGCTAAGCTATCGAAGTACTTCAATCATGTTTTGGGAATATCCTTCTCCTCTGGCCTCTGCTCAGATCCATATGTCTAAACATGACTTCCATTTATTTTATGAAAAATGTATTGTTTGGACATCAGTTAGAGTTTGCAAATGCCTAGGATTTCCTTCTTAATCATATAACGAGAAGTCATTTTTCATTATTGAAATAGAGTTCACATAAAATTTCAGTTTTAGGTGTACAACAGAGTGGCTTGATACTTATACACACTATGAAGTGATATACCAATAAGCCCAGTAACCATCTGTCAGGATACAAAGTTATTACAACATTCTTGAATATATTCCCTATGACACTATATGACTTAATGATTGTATGACAGGAATTTTTTACCTGTTAATTCCCTTTACTTATTTTGTTTATTCTCTCACTCCCTTCTGACTGGCAACCACCAGTTCGTTTTCTGTATCCATGACTCCGTTTGTATTTATTTTGTTTATTTGTATTGTTTTTTAGATTACAAATAAATGTGAAGTTGTATAACATTTTGTTTCTCTCTGTCTGACATTTTGCTTAGCATAGTATCTACGAGATCCATCCAAGTTACTGCAAATGCTAAGGTTTCATTCTTTTTTATGGCTGAGTAATATGCCATATGCCATTGCATACATATATATATATATATATATACACACATATATACACTTATATATGTGTATATATATACATGCCACATATCACATATCAGGGCTTTCCTGATAGTTCAGTTGGTAACGAGTCCACCTGCAATGCAGGAGACTCTGGTTCTATTCCTGGGTCAGGAAGATCACCTGGAGAAGGTATAGGCTACCCACTCCAGTATTCTTGGGCTTCTCTTGTGGCTCAGCTGGTAAAGAATCCACCTGCAACACAGGAGACCTGGGTTTGACCCCAGGGTTGGGAAGATCCCCTGGAGAAGGGAGAGGCTACCCACTCCAGTATTCTGGCCTGGAGAATCCCATGGACTGTATAGTCTATGGGGTCCCAGAGAGTTGGACACGACTGAGCAACTTATGCTTTCATACATGGCACAACTTCTTTTTCCCTTCATCTACTGATGGACACCAGATGCTTCTACATCTTGCTGAATGTGAGTAATGCTACAATGAGCATTAGAGATCGCATGTTTTTTTGAATTAGTGTTTTTGCTTTCTTCACACAGATACTCAGAAGTACAAATACTGGATCATATGATAGGTATATTTTAATATTTCAAGGAACACTCACACCATTTTCCTTAGTGGCTGAAATAATTTACATTCACATCAGCTGTGTACAAGGGTTCCTTTTTCTCTGTATCTTGAAAGTACGTGGTATTTGTTGTCTTTATAATAATAGTCATTTGGATAGGAGTGAAGTGATATTTAACTGTTTCTTTTTTAATTGAGGTGTAGTTGTTTTATAATGTTGTATTCAGTTCAGCTAGTTTCTGCCATACAACCAAGTGAATTAGATATATGTATTCATATATCCTCTCCCCTCCCTCATCTGACTCATCCCCATCCCATCCATCTTGATTTGCATGTTTCCTGAAAATTAGTGATTTTGAGCATCCTTTCATGTGTCTGATGGTCACCTGCATATCTCCTTTGAAAAAGTGTCTATATAGATTTTCTGCCCATTTTTCACTTGGATTATTCATTTTTTTGATATTGAGATGCATGAGTTCTTCATATATTTTGTATATTAAGTCCTTATAGGATATATCATTTGCAAATATCTTTCCCAACTTTGCATGTTGCCTTTTTGTTTGGTTGATGTTTTAAAATTTTATTTACTTATTTTTAATTGGAGGGTAATTTCTTAACAATGTTGTTGGTTTCTGCCACACATCAGCATGAATATACGTGTCCTCTCTCTCCACCTCCCACCCCATCCCAATCTTCCAGGTTGTCACAGAGTACTGGGTTGAGGTCTCTGCATCATACAGCAAACTCCCACTGGCTCTCTAATTTACATATGGTAATTATATGTTTCAGTGCTTCTCTCTCAATCCATCCCACCCTCTCCTTCTCCTGCTTGTGTCTACATGTCTGTTCTCTACTGATGTCGTCTTATTTGTTTAGTTTTGCTTTTGTTTCTCTTGCCTGAGCAGGCAGATCCGAAAAAATCCTGCTATGACTGATGTCAAATAGTTGTCTACATTTCCTTCTAGAAGTTTTATGGTTTCAATTTTATGTTTAAGTTTTTAATCCAATTTGAGTTTATTTTTGGAAATGATATGTGAAAGTAGATTGTCGGGCAGAATGACCAGCTTTCTGAGCCTGGGACTTTTTTTCAGATCTCCATCAAGCCTACTCCATTGGATGACTCCACGTTAATTGCTCAGGATATGTATATTCAAAGGGATGGTTCTATGAAGAGAAGTAAAAACGTCAACGTATGATCAATGTGTGATTAGATTAAATCTGCTTGAGGACCTTTTTGCCTCTCTGATTTGCCTCTCTGATTTGGTAATGGAGTGTACCACTCTGTTATATACATGTTCTCTTTTTTAATTCCTCAGAATAGAGCAGTGCTATTTGGAGGATCGTTAGATATATAATGAAACTAAGGAGGCCTAATGAGTTATAAAATAATAACCTTGCCCAAATCAAACACTTAGGCAATTGGAGTGAAGGTTTGTGACCATTAAATTACCCAAGCTCCTACACATATGCTACTTTGCTCATGTGGAGCTCAGCTGACTCTTACACACATGTTATGGTTGAAATAGATGATTTTGAAAACTTCTTCTAGTTTTAAAAAAATGTTCTACTTTCCTGGTATCTTTGAGCTGAGGGACACTGCCCTACATAGACAAGGGATTGTGAAAGTGAAGGTGAAAGTTGCTCAGTATTGTCCGACTCTTTGAGACCCTTTGGGCTATACAATCGAAAGAATTCTCCAGGGCAGAATACTGGAGTGGGTAGCCTTTCCTTTTTCCAAGTGATCTTCTCAACCTAGGGGTCCAACCCAGGTCTCCCACGTTGCAAACAGATTCTTTACCAGTTGAGTCACAAGGGAAGCCCAAGAGTACTTGAGTGGGTAGCCTATCCCTTCTCCAGGGGATCTTCCTGACCCAGGAATGGAACTGGGGTTTCCTGTATTCCAGGCCAACTATCAGGAAGTGATTTTGGATACTGATCATAAGTTACAATGAGGTTTGTATGAATATCCTCAGTTTTGTCCAACTCTTTGTGACTCCACACAAGCACAGCAGCTGCAACAGCATACAACAGCAGCTGAGAGGAGCTACCCCACCTCCGAGGTAAGGAGCAGCCCTTTGCTGCCCTTTGCTGGAGCAGCCATTAAGAGATACCTCACACATCCAAGGTTAAGAGAAACCCAAGTAAGACGGTAGGCACTGAGAGAGGGCATCAGAGGGCAGACAGACTGAAACCACAGTCACAGGCGATGTGCCAATCAGATCACCCAGACCACAGCCTTGTCTAACTCAGTGAAATTAAGCCATGCCATGGGGGCCACCCAAGACTGACAGGTAATAGTGGAGAGGTCTGACAGAATGCAGTCCACTGGAGAAGGGAATAGCAAACCACTTCAGTATTCTTTCCTTGAGAACCCCATGAACAGTATGAAAAGACAAAAAGATAGGACATTGAAAGATGAACTCCCCAAGTCNGTTGCTCAGGGATGTCCTACTCTTTGTGAACCCAGGAAGTGCCACATGCCATCTCCTGGAGTTTGCTTCAACTCATGTTGGTTGAGTCAATGATACCATCCAACCATCTTATCCTCTGCCCCCCTTTCTCCTCCTACCCTCAATCTTTCCAAGCATCAGGGTATTTTGCAATGAGTCAGCTCTTCACATCAGATGGCAAAAATATTGGGGCTGGAGCCAGTATTTTCACTCTCCTCTTTCACCATCATCAAGAGGCTCTTTAGTTCCTGTTCACTTTCTGCCATTAGGAAGATATCATCTGCATATTTGAGGTTATTGATATTTCTCTCAGGAATCTTTATTTCAGCTTGTGCTTCATCCAACCTAGTATTTAGCATGATGCACTTTGCATACAAATTAAATAAGCAGGGTAACAATATACAGCCATGACATATTCCTGTCCCAGTTTTGAACCAGCCTGATGTATGGATGTGAGAGTTGGACTGTGAAGAAGGCTGAGCACCAAATAATTGATACTTTTGAACTGCAGTGTTGGAGAAGACTGTTGCGAGTCCCTTGGACCGCAAGGAGATCCAACCAGTCCATTCTGAAGGAGATTGGCCCTGCGATTTCTTTGGAAGGAATGATGCTAAAGCTGAAACTCCAGTACTTTGGCCACCTCATGCGAAGAGTTGACTCATTGGAAAAGACTCTGATGCTGGGAGGGATTGGGGGCAGGAGGAGAAGGGGAAGACGGAGGATGAGATAGCTGGGTGGCATCACTGANTTTCTTTGGAAGGAATGATGCTAAAGCTGAAACTCCAGTACTTTGGCCACCTCATGCGAAGAGTTGACTCATTGGAAAAGACTCTGATGCTGGGAGGGATTGGGGGCAGGAGGAGAAGGGGAAGACGGAGGATGAGATAGCTGGGTGGCATCACTGACTCGATGGATGTGAGTCTGAGTGAACTCCGGGAATTGGTGATGGACAGGGAGGCCTGGCGTGCTGCAATTCATGGGGTCGCAAAGAGTCAGACGCAACTGAGAGACCGAACTGAATGTTCCAAGTCTGGTTCTAACTGTTGCTTTTTGACCTGCATATAGGTTTCTCAGGAGGCAGGTAAGGTGGTCTGGTATTCCCATCTCTTTAAGAATTTTCCACAGTTTGCTGTAATCTGCACAGTCAAAGGCTTTAATATACTCAATGAAACAGAATTAGATGTTTGATCCAGTGGATGCTGCCAATTTGACCTCTGGTTCTTTTGCTTTTTCTAAATCCAACTTGTATATCAGGAAGTCCTCAATTCATGTAGTGTGGAAGCCTACCTTGAAGAATTTTGAGCATTACCCTGCTAGCATGTGAGATGAGTGCAATTGTGTGGTAGTTTTAACATTCTTTGGCATTTCCCTTCTTTGAGATTGGAATGAAAACTGACACTTTCCAGTCCTATGTCCACTACTGAGTTTTCTAAACTTGATGGCATATTGAGTGCAGAACGTTAACAGCTTCATCTTTTAGGACTTAAAATAGCTCTGTTGGAATTCTATCACCTCCACTACCTTTGTTCATAGTCATGTGTCCTAAGGCCCACTTGACTTCACACTCCAGGATGTCTGGCTCTAGGTGGATGAATCATGGTTATTTGGGTCATGAAGATCTTTTTTGTATAGTTATTCTGTGTATTCTTGCCACCTCTTCTTAATATCTTCTGTTTCTGTTAGGTCCATAACATTTATGTCCTTTGTTGTGTCCATCTTTGCATGAAACCTTGCTTTAGTATCTCTAATTTTCTTGAACAGATCTCTAATCTTTCTCATTGTATCATTTTCCTCTATTTCTTTGCATTGATCACTTAGGAAGACTTTCTTGTCTCTTCTTGCTTTTCTTTGGAATTCTGCATTAAGATGGATATATCTTTCCTTTTCTCTGTTGGCTTTCACTTCTCTTCTCAGCTATTTGTAAGGCCTCCTCAGACAATTGTTTTGCCTTTTTGCATGCCTTTTTCTGAAAATTGTTTTGATCACTGCCTCCTGTACAATGTTACCAACCTCAGACCATCATTCTTCAGGCAGTCTATCTACCAAAACTAATCCCTTTAATTTTTGCCACTTCCATTGTATGATCTAAGGGATTTGATCTAGTCATACCTGAATTGCTTAGTGGTTTTTCCTACTTTCTTCAATTTAAGTTGAATTTTGCAATAAATTCATGATCTGCCACAGTCAGTTCCCAGTTTTGTTTTATCTGATTATCTCCATCTTTGGCTGCAAATAATATAACCAACTGATTTTGATATTGACCATCCAGTGATGTCCAGGTGTAGAGTCATCTCTTGTATTGTTGGAAGGGGGTTTCTGAACAGAGATTCTAAACTAGTTAAATTATGAGAACCTTGGATTAAGAAATTTAAGAGGAAATTCTGCCTCCCAGTGCTAAAATATTGTCCCATTTCTCCCTGCCCTCATCCCCATACAGACATTTAGCACTTCCTTCCAGGTCATTACCATTTGTCAGTGTGAGGGAGAGGCTTCTGTCTGGGCTGTGAGGTGCTATCTGTTAATCACATTATGATACTATGTTGCACTTGTATGGATCTGCCATCCCCTTATCTTCCTCAATGGATAAATAACACTAACTTTTATTCATTAAAACAAGTTTCTTTCACTAGTCTACAAATGTTAGTACCTTAATAGAAAATCACTATCTGCTAAATTGTTGCAATAATCCACACCTTTGGGTGGTCCTAACCCACATTTATTCTTGGTCTGGCCACTTTTCTGGGTTTTGATCCATAAAACTGTAGCAAACNGGATAAATAACACTAACTTTTCTTCATTAAAACAAGTTTCTTTCACTAGTCTACAAATGTTAGTACCTTAATAGAAAATCACTATCTGCTAAATTGTTGCAATAATCCACACCTTTGGGTGGTCCTAACCCACATTTATTCTTGGTCTGGCCACTTTTCTGGGTTTTGATCCATAAAACTGTAGCAAACTGATGGAAACAAAGACTTATAAGTGCTTAATTTTGAGATTTGCTCTCTCCCTGAAACCCTGTGATCATAAGCATAAGAACAAGCCCAGATTAACTTGCAGAAGTACAAGAGCATGTATCCCTGTTAGCCATTAGATGGAGAGAGACCATTGACTCTCAGTTGTCTGCAAACACATGAATGAGACCTGCAGGATGAGCTAGCTAAATCTAGTGAAACTTGCAAGTTCGCAGAATCATGATTAAAATTAATAGTTGCAATTTTTAAGTCACTAACTTTGGAGTTATTTTGTTATATGGTTAATGATAGCAGATTCAAAATGATGTGCTGCATTGTTCTTATTACCTGTGATGTAGATATTACCTGCTGATTAGGTATTACTCCTTAACTTAGCTGTGCCAAGTAAGATGCTCCCCATCTGCTTCTTTCTGTCCCATCCCAAGTAGATAAAGAGCTGCTGAGATTCTTTCCTAGTCATTAAAAATTAGAAAGTAAAACCATAGTATCCTTAGCAACATCTTATCCCTAGACCAAAAATCCCATATTAGAGATCCACTGCCTTTTGGATTAAGTACCACATGAATATGAGATTTTTTTCCAGTTTGAGCTTTGGACTCAAACTACTGCTTGACCATACCATTTATACATGAATTGGCTAACTTTGTCTATACAGAGAAAGATAATAAATAGTTTAGAACTTTTGAATCTATGCAGTCTCTGTCATAACT